>VZTJ01005117.1:1351008-1683075 GCA_013397795.1 Orthonyx spaldingii | reverse complement strand
CGTCGGCACCGCCGCTTGTTTATGAGCGGGCGGAGGGGCGGCCCGGGATAGCGCTGCGCCGCCGCTAGAGTGGAACAGCCTCTCCCGCCCCCGCGGAGCGGCTCCGCCACGGCTCCCCAGCACCCGCGAGGCACCTGGGTGCACCCGGGAGCCCGGCTGCGGGAAGGGAACGGGGCGGGGTGGGGAGCGACCGGCTCTCCTCTCCCGTGGCGCCGGGGCCGGGAGGGCGCGGAGCCGCTCCCCGTCCCGGATCCCCGCGCCCCTCGAAGGGTCAGGCAGAGGAAGACGAGGAGGCTCTCGCCGCCGCAGCCGGGGACGGCGAGGCCCCGTCCCCGGCTCCCCGCAGCATCGCCCTGCTGGGACTGCGCCCTTCGCGGGGCCCTCTCCCTCCCCGCCCCCGATGTCCCCCGGGCCGCCGCCAGCCCGTCCCCGCGGTCTGGCGCCGCCGCCCCGCTCCGCTCCGCGCCCGGAGCCCCGGGAGGGGGAGGGGAGGTGCAGGGGGAGGCGGCGGCCGCTGTGGGGCCCAGGCTGCTCCTCGCCTCCGCTGCGCCTCTTCCAGCCCCAGGATCTGGGGCTGGGGGGGCGCGGGAGGAGAGGGCGGGCCAGCCGCAGCAGCGCCCAATGAGCGCGGCGCGGCCGGGTGCTTGGGGCGGTGCGGAGGCGATCGTCGCCCAATGGGGCAGGGCAGAGGGCGCACTTGGAGCGGGGCGAGAGTGAGTGAGGCAGGCGGCGAGTCGGGACTCGGGACGCGAGGGGGACAGAGCCAGCCGCCAGCCGCTCGCACGGACGGCGCCGCGGAACCGGGAGCCGGCGGGCGAGGGACGAGCGGACTGAGGGACGCCGCTTCCCGGAGGGGGCAGCGGGCGGAGCCGCCACCCCGAGGAGAAGTTTGGCTGAAGCGGCCGCCGCCGCCGAGAGAGGAAACTTTCCTCGGGGGGCCGGAGGCGGGGGCGGCGGGAAGGAGCCGCGGCACGCTCGGGTCCGCCGCCCGGCGAGGGGGCTTCCGAGAGGCTCCCCCCGGCCCAGGCCGGGCTGCGGCGGCTGGGATGTACCTGGCAGCGGTCTCGGCGGGGAGGAGACGCCCGGGCGGAGACGGCGGCTGGCACCTGGCGGCCGCGGGGTGGCTGTTCCTGCTGGCCCTGCTGCTGGGCGAGTCGGGGACGCGTGCTCTCGTCTGCTTACCCTGTGACGAATCCAAATGCGAAGAACCGAAGAGCTGCCCCGGTAGCATCGTGCTGGGGATCTGCGGTTGCTGTTTCATGTGCGCTCGGCAGCGGAACGAGAGCTGCGGGGGAGTCTATGGGCTGCACGGAGCTTGCGACCGGGGCTTGCGCTGTGTCATCCGACCGCCGCTCAACGGAGACTCCATCACCGAGTACGAAGTGGGCGTCTGCGAAGGTGAGAGGCGGCGGGACACCATCCATCCCTCCCTCCATCCCTCCATCCATCCCCCGGCGTGGGGGTACCCGACGGGCGGCGGGAAAGGAAGGAGGGCGCACCTACTAAGACGTCTTAGGCGCCGGTGCGCCCTCCTTCCCTTCCAGCGCGCCCGTCTGTCCCATTACGAGCGTGTCTTCTAACCTTTCCTGCTTTAAAAACCCCCACAAACTCCTACTTAGAAGTTTTGCCCTTAATTTTCTTACCCAAAACTTCAAAGTTCTACCAATTCTCCCTTCCCGTAGCGTGTCACTGGTTTGCTAATAGCTTATATCAGCCACTGATGCCCAACTGAAATTCCTTGATAAAGTACTCGGGAAGGATTTGGCAGATGGAGATCGGCGGAGGTCAGTCGTGCACACATGATGCCTGTTCCGGATTCCCTCCTGTGTAAGGCAACAACAAAGACTGATCATCTGTTATGAAGTTTTCTTTCCTGTTCCTGTCATTTAATATCTCTGCCTGTCCTGCTCGGCATATAATGATAAGGGGTGTCTTTTTCCCTCCTAGAGCATCAAGGGGATGGGGGAAATACCCACGGCAGAACTCCGCTCAAAGTCACTTCAGTTTCCTGCCGTCTGCTTGTGAGGTGATTAATTGGTATGAAATGCAAAAGGAGTTCACCCCCCCGCCCCTTCAGTTTTTTATCTATTCCTAAGTTTCTAAGATTTATTTTTTATATGTTATAAATTAATGAAAGGCTACAGGCAAATTTTTTAGTCTCTCATTCTCTTTTACCTCCAATTGCCTTTTCCCCCAAGTTGAGGCAAAACATGGCGCTATAAAGAGATTACAAATAAGCAGTAGTTTAGGATATATATAAATGTATATGTGACTCGGAGCGGGAGCTTCGACAGTTCTGGAAAAGGAGACGGAGGCGGTCTCCTCTCGGCGGGTAGAGGGCAGTAGAAAGTCCACAGATCTGGTGAGGCAGCATCTATCCAAAAAAATTGCATTTAAAATGATGCACTATTTTAAGAAAGCTAAACTCGGTCATTTTTAGTGGGCAGCTGACCTTTGTCCTGGCTCTCATTATTAGTTTAAAACTCCATTTGCCTCCATAACAAATAAATTGCAAACCACAGCAGAGCAGGGCAGTGTGTCCCGCCTGTACTACAACCAATGCCATCAGCTTTGGGAGCTGATGCTTGGGCAGGATGAGCTCCAGATTAAAAGATAGATTGTTAAGCATTTTAAAATGTCCCTAAACTATTTTGAAGACCTTGCCTGAGACTATGTTGCTGAATATGTACATTGATGTAGTCTCTTATTTGTAGTATACATTGGAAAAGTTTTTGTAAATAGAAAAGTACAAGCAAAGGTACTTTGCAAACTTACCTGGTTTTGGGGGAGTTTCCTCTTGTTGTGTGTTTTCAAGTAAAAGCTGGGCTAAAATACTTCCCCCCTTCTCAATAGTTAAAGGAACTAAAAGCCAACAATCATTAAAGGCCTTAATGTTCCAATTCCCTTACTGTATCACAGTATGGACATCTCTGGCAGTTTAGGAGTATTTCATTCCTTTGAAGTGATGCAATCTGTATGTTGGTTTAGTTCAACTCATAACACGTCCCATCTACTGTTGAAAATAGTATGAAGCATTTGTTGGCAAGATTGTGTTTCAATTAGTGTTGTGGTTAGAAACTAGTTCCAGCTGTCCCTATAGGAATAGTCCTAGGGGAGGGAGATAAAGAGGAGGGAGATAACAATCTATTAACTCTAACTAAGGGGGAGATAACTTACCTATTTAATTTTCTTATTTTAACTTATCTATTTAATTTCCATTCTCGTAAATGAAAAGCAACCGAGCTGAATTCTCAGCCTAATAAATAGTCCTGGTGTACCTGTTAGCGAATTGTCAGGAAACTGACGCATTCCAAGGAACAGAAATATTACCTTGTTCTTCATGGTGCATGTTTTGCATGTGAGGTGGCAGCAAGGATAAAATGGTACTGATTGTATTGCCTCTGATTACTAATATGAGGTTGAATAGCTCTGGTTTTTTGATTGTGATGACCTAAACAGTTGTTTAGTTTGCAGGCACACATGCAACAGGCTAGGCTGGTGATGTTTGATGTGAGTGGTATTAAGCCATGCCTTTATCCATTAACAGAATAAAGGCTGCGCTTTTTTTGTTGTCTTGCACACTGGGAGTGCAAACCCTTTCCTTCTTCAGTCCAGGGAGGAGGAAATGGAACTGTCTTACAGAGCTGTGTGAGTAGAGATTCATGTTTTTACTCTCCTTCCTGTCTCTACTAGCCTTTTCTTTCATTGCAATTTTTTACACTGAAATGACCCCTACTGGCTACAGTTATAAGCATGGGTTTTTTTGTATCGTTTTGGAAGCTTCATCCCTGTCTTATTTGAGTATCAACACATGCTAGGCTACAGAAGACTTCGAGAGCTGGAATAGCAACAGGTAGAAATACTTGTCTGCTAACTTGGTTTTAGTATTTACCACACTTGACATAAACGAGTTCCGTAACACCTGACGGAGAAATCTCTGTGGCATCTGTTACTGGTGGCTTCTGTTTCTGGAATTACAAATAGACTATTCTTTGTTAAAGCACAGTTTATTAATGCAATCTGTTGCTGATCCTGAGAGTTTTTGCCTTTATCGTTCTAAAACCTGAAGGAAGTTCTCATTCATCTCACCACCTTAACTATTCACATCTCTAAGCAGTTCTAAGGCACCATTTGTGTAGTTATCCTGAAGTGGGTAAATGCCTTTCCTGAATGCAGTTGTATTCTTAGTAAGTAATAATTCTGAGGTCCTGGTGCTGGTGGCTACACCTCCTGAAGGGCATTCTTGAGAGACTTTGCACATCTCCAGCCTCTGTTGACTTTACAACATCCTTTGCAGGGTTTTGCTGGATTGGCTCAATGAGGTGTGGAGAGCCTACAGCCCCTTCCAAAGACCCATAGGACTGAGAAATTTTGAGTGCAAAGCAGTAACTGCCCTTGCTCTCTGCCTTTGAAAGTAGTCCTAGAGCCACCACTGAATTAGACTGAAGTTCTCCAGAAACACCTTAGCATTGGCTTCTGCAGGAGTGCAGCTGGGCAGAGCTCAGGCTTTCCAGGGGATCAGAGGAAAAGCTCTACCAAAGAAGTTACGTTACTCTGTGAAGGCATTTCTTGAGATGACTCTCTCGTCTGTTTCCATGCTTCCCCGACTTCTGGTACTATTAGATGAAGAGGCGTATATTGCTTTGCTAAATTCTTCAAAGTCATGACAGTAACAAATAACATAACACTGAAAGTGAGCTGAAATTACTTTTAACTGTGTAATAGAAACATAAGTTTTTGTGATATACTTGAAATGCATAGTTAACAAAACTGCTAGTTCTACAGTGTTCTTAGTTTCTCTTTAGACTATGAATATGAATTAGCCTCTGGGTAGACATTGAAAGATGGTATCACGGTGTCACTAGCTTACCAATAATATCTATTACTTTGTTTGGTTTTGGTTTTAGTGGGGTTTGGGTGTGTTTTTTGCTTTAGTTGTTGGTTGGGGGGTACAGTCGTTGCTGTATTCTTTTTGCTTACTGTAGGTAATTTAAGGCTTGCCTTGAGTACTTGAGGCTTGTCTGCCTAGTGCATAACTTCTGAACTGGAGTTCCTTTGGGACTAGGACAAGGTTGCTGTAGCAGATTTTAGACAACTATTGGGAAGTATGTGTGTTAATCTCCTAGGATGATGGCAGAAACTCTCCCTGCTGTGGCTAGTCCTAGTCTCATTTACCGAACTCCATCTTTTTGGGAGTTTGGAGTTTTGCAGTCTGTCTGGCTCCTTATTGGGGCAAGCTAGGTGAGCTTGGATGTGTCCATTGTCCCTCTCCCCACTTTTAAGTCTGCCTAGTTTTCTTTCCTGGGAAGTATATAAGGGCACAGTGTATGGTGTGAAACTGGAGCTGATGAGAAGAATTTAAGCCTTGAAAACTTAGCTTTTTTCCAAAATTTGGAAGAGAAAAGCTAGGCTTGTTTTTTTTGTTTTGTTCAGGCATTGGTTTACATGTGTGCTCATGGAGTTCTTCCTTGCTTTACTGAAGTGAGATCAAGTTGCTTATAGACTTGATAGTATTTTTATCATAAGTAGTGCTGATGCTTGTAACTTTGGTAGCTAGTACCCTTTGGAGAATGTTGTTTTCAGTTGTTTTCAGTCCTGTGCTCTCTAATGGGTCAATGGACACGAAGCCCTCAACTTGATGCTGTGTCTCCAGACAGACTGCTATACAGCATGCTTGGCTTCTTGCTGGTGATGCAGTCCAGACCCCTAAAGATCAAGCAGTATTTTGCTTTCAGTACAAGTTACTGAAGTTCGAGTAATTTGGAAGTTGCATGTGGGAACCCAGTTGTTTACATCTGTTTGGACTGGAACAGTGCTGCCCAGATTTCTTAACTTTTTGTTTGGTTGAGTTTTTTTCTTTGTTATGTAGTGAATGGCTGCGGAAATGTCCAAGTAGTCCTGATGTCTGTGTCTGTGCAAAGAACTTCCTTCAGTAACATCAGGTGTTAGAACCGAGGATCTAGTTGGGGACTTCATCAACATTAAGTGGTATACCAAATGGTTGTTGGCAATGAAGACAGTCAAAGTAATTTGTTCAAAGGCTGTCAGCCATCCAGATTATCAGGGAGACAAATGTAGAAATTATTCATGTTGTCAAAAAGGAAAATTATCAGAAAAATTACTTCAGTTGTGAAATTGGAATGAGAAGTAGTTCTTTGGTGAATATTCAGCTTCTGATATGCTAATCTTGATCAAATTTAACAGTCCCCTTCCCTTATTCTTTCTCCCTGCCCTCCCCTCCCCCCTGCCCAAAAACACTTACAAGGAGAATGCTGACTTCTTACACACAGATTGGATAATTTTTAAGCTATTTCTGCTCTGTATTTCATCAATGCTGAAATCTCAACATCAGTAAGAACATGTAACTCTGAGTGTGGCATGGAATTTGAATTGGATCAGGTGCTTATTTGACTTGGAAATTGTTTCCTCTCTGTTTCTGGGCATCGTGTTTCAATTTCAGAAATGAGTTGGTTCCAGTATTTCAGCAAAAATTAAACGGAAAAGTCTAACAGATATGATGCAGGAATTGGTAGGGTTTTGCTGTTGTGGATCAGCACAGTTAGTTTAAAACTAGAAATCTCACTGTGGATAGGCTGGATTACTAAATTTTTTAACTTCTGTAAGAGGAATATTCACTTTTTATTTATTTTTAATTTTTAAAACTTTGTATAAGCATTCTCTGGTTATGTGAATTTTTCCACACCCACATCAAGATGCTTATAAGGATTTTTTTCCTTTCTTCTTTTTAAACTACCTTCGAACTTGCCCCTAGGCATCTTTGCTGGTTTAAGCACCCTCTAGCTAATTCAAGGATTCTTGCATAATTTAACTTCTTGCCTGGTACCTAGTCAACCAAAATGTCATTTCACTGACAGGCATATTATGCAATAATTAACCCATTAATATGGTTCAAAAATGCTTTCCTCCTTCCCTCCTTACTTTGTGCCCCCCTTGAGGATTCTTCATCTCAATAAGTAAAGTTTATAGGACCTTGCAGACAGAACCAAATGTTTCTCTGTTTTAATGGATTAAATACTTTGCAGAGGTGACCTATTAAGTATCTCTTGTGACTTATAAACTGCTTTCATTTGAGAATGCATTTAATCCACAGGGAATGTAAACTTGGAAATCATGAACTGGGGATTTCGCCTGAAACTTTGAGTGACACCGGTTGTGTCTGACAATACTGGAATTTGGAAAATGACTGATACTGACACATAAAGTTTATGTATATGGAGAAACTTACCAACATAAACTAAGATGGGAAGATAACTTTGCACAGAGGCTATCTAGATTAAATTCCACATAAGCATAAGGATTAAAAATAGTCCCTGGGGTGCTCTTGCCTAAACAGACTAGTTTGGCCTTGTCTGGGAGAAGTAAGCCCTTAATAATGTTCTGAGAAGAATGGGAGCAGTTCACACCTTTACCAGCGGCAATACTCAGTCCCCAGCAGCTTTCACTGGATATACTGGGTACTTAAATTGAGAATCTGCAAATCATTTTGACACTACCTTGTGGGTCATGAGTGTGCAAGTCTTTATGAAGATTTAATAAGAAAATGCGCTGGGGAACACAGGGTTGTGGACAGAAGGAAAAGCACTGACTGACTCTTAGGCATGCACCAATTCCCATGTTCCTACTCATTTCCTAAACTTTAAACCTTACATAGCCAGCTACCGTTAGGCTTTAGTTGCTGGTTGGGGATTTTTTGTTTGTTTAGATGGGTTTGGTTTTTTTTTTTAATTGGTGAAAAACCTAGCAAGTGTCATGTTTCTGAGTCTGAGAGCCCATTCTATTGGGTCATTTATCCTTGAAATGAATTCAGTTTCAGTGTTTTGCTACAGGCTGTGTTGTACTGTCCTCAAGATTTTTTAAGAAAGGCTGGATGTGTTCCTGTGGAGGTGTTTCTTCCCCTCACTGATGGATTGTTGATAAAAAGCTGAGGTCATACTGATAATGGTGTTACACACACTGATGTAACATGTGCTGCTTTCACAACAGAAATGCTGAACTTGATGTCTATCTCTAAGTTAGGTTTTAGAAAAATGAAAAAAAGGCTTGAGGGTAATTCTAAATCCAGGCTAGAGTTTTTCCTGCAGTCTTCTGTGACTAAGAAATGGGGTGCAATTCCTCTGAAACATGTTGTAATTATGGTGTTCAGTGGTGCTGCATTAATGACTGGGGGGAAAGTGGCAAAATATTTAGGATATCAGATTTCTTACAAAAGTGTGGACTGTTCTTGGTATAGGTTGCTTTACTCATGGCCCTGATCCAGAATTTGTCTTTGACGAAACTTTTCCTACTCCTGTCAGCTTTGCCTCTGCCTAGCAGCTTCAGCAAGCTGCCAGCCAACTAGTTGTTTGCAGTGAAGCTGATGCGTGCTGCTGTACATGCAGGCTTCTGAAGTGTGTCGGTGCAGAGTGCGGCTTGGGGAAAAAAAAAGAAAATTGGAATTTTAGACTGTTTTGGAAAATTGTTATGAAGCTTTCACCCTTTTCTGAGGCTTTACCAATTATTTTTGTCAAGAGTTTTCTAGAGCTAGAGGAAAAATCTGCTATGACAGCTGGAACACCACTGTCCATGCTCGTTCTAATCAGGGGAGTACTGGCAGAAGCTTTTTCTGACCAATTAAATCCTGGGACAGAGTGTAGTATTTTCAGTCAGCTATTTACGAACAAGACATGGTTCTGGTCATAGGATTAAAATGATTTACTTGTCTTTTCTCAGGTGTGTAAATGTGTAGGGGTCAGACTTCAAAACTCATGATTTGTTATTTCAGATCATCCTTGGGGAAGAAGGCTTTTGGAAGTACCATTTACTTTTGCTGTGAGGAACCCTAAGAGTGAAAGTCATATAAAAACAAAAGACAAAAAATCCACATTCCTTCTCACTCCCTCTCTCCCTCCTCCATTCCCCCCCCCCCCAAAAAAAAAAATAGGTGGAGTGGGGGATGGTACCTGGAGAACTTAAATATTCCAGACTGTGGGGAAAACTTTAAAACTTGCACTAGCTGTCCACATCATATGCTTCACTTAACATTTCCATTTATCTCCTTGCCTTCCTCAAGACTTCTCGGGAGTTTCTGATAATTCACTGGAAAGCTGGTCTGTTTAAATACTTTCTGCATTCCTTAGTATGAAATAACTGTCTTCAGACACATGCAGAGCTGCTGCAATGAAAATCTTTCTTACTATATTGGGGATTTGATCACCTGAGATACATGCTAAGATAAAGCAGGCAGTCAGATTAGAGAAAAGCATTACAGCTATGTGTTCCTGAGGTATCTAAATGTTAAGGTACAGTTTTGCTTTCTAGCTTTGACTGGAAGTTTTCTCAGGAAGCTGCAAAACCCTTTTGTACTGCTGTACATTCCACATGAAGATTTGGTCTTGGAAAAAGGACCATTCCAAAACGTGAAAAAAAAATGCTTTCTCACAAAACTCTCAGCTGCACGTCTAACCATAAAAGTTACTGCCGGCTCTAGTCCTTGATTCATTACTTACGTGAAGGAATAAGTTGCAAGAGGGGAAAAGACTGAAGCCAGCGTATGAGCTCAAACTCACTTCAAGGCTAGTCTTCCCTTCTGCTGCTTTTCAAGGTTTGGGGCTGGGTTTCAAGCATTCTTTAGTGGTGATTAGTCATTTCTATTGTTCAGCTCCTCCAAAACATGAATTTCCTTTCCATCCTTCTTTTTTCCTGTTCAAAGAGAAGCCAGAGCTTACTGGCAAGAAGCATTTCCTTTTTTTATTTTAGCAAGTTAGAATCCTTTCAGAGTCTCATACCATCTTAATGAATACCACTGATTTGAACATGCTGTTGTGTATACCAGTGTGTTGGAGTGGTAGGGCTAAGACCTTGGGTCTAGTTTCATGGAGAAGTTTCTGAAAAGTTTCGCCCCCCACCTCCCAGTTCCCAGAGGGCAGTACCAGTTGCAGTAAGGATTGCTTCTCTCTTGTATTCAAATGCAGATTTAAAAGGATGCAAGAGTCTGTAAGACGTGACTTGGACAGTTTCACTTTCAGGTCATCAATGTATTTTATGGTGTCTTTCCTCTTTTCAGCATCCTAAGAGCTACCTATGATGCTTTAAAAAAAGGCAGAAGTAGCTGAGTAACATGCTGCAGTTAAATGTAAATTATGGGAGTTGACTCAATCCACTCCAGTTAAATTACAGATCAAAAGGTAGGGCGGTAAACATAAGATTATTGCGGGTGAAATGCTTGTGTATTAGTTTCCAACAGTGATACTTTAGTGACTATTTCAGTGTATTTCTTGCTGTTTTGAGGTGATGCATTATCTTTGTAAACTGTGAAGGAGAACAGTATAGCATTTTCCAAACAATAGCTGATATTCCTTAAATGTCCAGAAAGAAAGAGAAGGGTTGGGGCACAGAAAAGTTTCTGTGGCAGGCAGAAGGAATTGAGAACTTGAAGGAAGGGAAAGCAAAAATTTAAGCAATGGAGAAGGAGTCTCTAAAAAGGTCTTTCCTTGTACTTTTAGCTTGCACCTGTTTTGAGATGATCCTTTGCCAATGGGAACAATAAATGGAACTATAGTGAGGTACAGTGTGCCTTAAAAGTCAGGCTCAAAGTTAGTTTCTCAATAGCATGCTTTTCTGAAAACACAGGCAGCTCTTCAGGCAAAGAAGATGAATGCTTCAATCGTGAGCATTGTGCCTTGCATGGTGCTGTGTTGTGAGTGCTGGTATGTAGGATTTAGTATGGAAGAAGTGATGGAATGCTGCTTACCAGAGACATATTTCTCAGACTGTTTCCCAGACTAGACCTGTTTAAGGACCTCTTGTTCAACTTGTTAATGCCTTAATCCTCTTCTCTACTTTAGATACATGCTATGACAGGACTTGAGAGTTCAGCAACCCAGAGCAGTACGTGAATTTTTAGCAAGCTGAAACATTTGCTTTTCAGAAAGCGCTTTTATGAATGATAGAAAAGGAAAAAAGTTTGGAATTAATGTAAAGTCTCCCTTCCTGTGGCTTCCTTTTGGTATGAAAGCACAGTTAGAAAGAATGAAAAAGGTGTTATGTCCAAGACTTAGCTTTGATCTGAGTAAATGCAAAACTACTTTATTATCTGAAACTTTATTATCTGGAACTTGCCTGAATGAGTTGGAAAGAGTGGGTAAGTGCATGTAGATAGAAATTATTTGAAAGAGAAATGACTTTGAAGCTGTAGTTATGAGCCTGCTGGAAGCATTTGAACTGCTTTGAGGCTTGTATGCAAAAGGTATGTGAGTAACTGTATAACAAGAGTCCAGTGACAACTCAGGACAGCTAAAAAGTGTGGCCCTTCAATTTCTTGCCCTTATCTGATCATGCCAGCACAATGAAGTGGTGAAAATCACAGCTAAACAAAGATCAGTTTGGATGAAAACTAGTAGTTTATTTGGGCTTCTTTTCAGCTGGACTGCTTCTAAAAACTCTAGAATGTTAAATACACACTTTATTTTTTTATTTTTAGGTGTGCTAGAAGTCAACTAGGGGATAGGATGTGCATACCAAGGTTTCAGGCATAGATTCTTATATTTGGGGTTTGTTGGCCCTGCTTGCAGAGAAATAAAGCTTTCACAAGTTATTACATCTCAGTTTCTTTCTTCACATCATCCAGATTTGAGAGGTAGGCATGAAAGAACAGTCTCCTGGAAAGGAAGCCACAGAGGTTAAGTAGAGCATGCAGGAAAACGTATACAGCCTAGAATAGCTGGTGAACTTTCCCAGGTCCCAAACCAATGGTGTGTAAAAGTTTGTTTTTGGAATAGTCCCCAGGACATGATGATCTTTGTGAGTACTAGAGGCTAGGTTATATGCTTTGTACAAGATATCATTCCATTATCAGTTGAAATATTGCTGACCTCTAGAGGAGCGAGCATGCTGTACTGGACCACTGTTTATCTGCATCAAGGAGAGCACTAGATGCCTTTCCATCAAGTATCCAAAGCTTTGAATTGAAGTGAAATGCTGGATTCATCCCTTTAGCTCATATGAGTACTTTCATGTGGTTGTACCTTTCATTCCAAAGAATTTTGTTCTGCCTGTATTGACATGACTTCTGAGAGTTTATTCTAAGTGGTGAACAATTATTCATTTAACAGGTCCTTGAAATTCTTTCATAAAAAGACTAAATCAGCTAGAAAAAGGAGTCAGTCTTTAGTCTGCATAAAAAATCATGGTAGACTTGGTGCTGATTTACTGAACTAAAATAAGCTCTTGCTACATATTTGCTCCTTCATTGATGGAAATCTTGTTTCTTAATAAGCTTGTGTGAAAAGCAGGCTGGTAGAAGATGTGCTGGCTAAAACTGGATTTGCATTCTTCCTGTCTGAATGTAACTTTTTTGTATTCACACCAAGTAATGAAAAATACCTTGTTTGAAGATTCAACATGTTAGAAATATAGTCTGCACAAGTATTACTAAGGGATTTCTCTTATTAAGACTTTAATGGCTACTGAGCTAATTTTTGAGGTGTGTGGCAGTGAAGACTTTTGGTGCACCTACTATGGGGCCATGTGCTTCCTGTGTACCTCCTTTTCTAGAAACTTAGGAGAGCTGCCAGATGTGGTACCAACCACTAACCTATTCTGGAAATCAGGGTGGGTAGTGCCACACTGTGCAGTGCATCCGCATCAAGGTATTTTGCCATGGATAAGGGACAGCTCTGCTCTCAGTGCCCTGGGTCCCAGTTTACGTGGGGTGGGAAGCTCTTGCGTGGCAAGGTCCTGCTGATCTCTCCGCCTTGAGAAGATCTAGTGCTGAAATAGCACAAGACAAAGCAGGACAAATGCTCTAAGCTGGTTTGCTAGAAAAGCTGCAGAGCATTGCCATCTGCGTGTCCTTCCAGCCTGCCTTGCGTTGGCCTGGGAGGTGCAGGGCTGAGAGCGCATGCGCTGCCTCTGGGCCCCTGTCCTGCACCCAGGAGTGCAGGAGCAGCACTCGTGTCAGAAACAGGGAGCAACACAAACGCTTCTTCAAGGCTGGTAGACTGATCTGGATGAAGCTGTGGTCCCTGCTGTTACAGAATTTGAAACAGTGAGTCTTGGACCGTAGGTGTAGCTTTTGTTCTTGTTGTTACATGGATGTGACTTCTAAAATACAAACTGTCCAGGCTGTATTCCGGCTTCTCAAAAACAGGATGTATTATTGTTCTCCAGATTCTCAGGGTTGTTATTTTTTTTTGTTTTTGTTTTTTTTTCCTCTGTATGCATGGCCTCATCACAATGAGAGTGTCTCAAGCATTACTGGAGAGGCATCTTCTTTTGAAAGAATTTTAATAGTTTCTCTTCAGGAACTTTTGCGTTTCCTTTGACTTGCATTGATACAGTTGCTGTCTTGGACCATAGGTTAAGCTAAGGAAAAAAATTCCTTCCTGGGGTTAGTGATTACTCTTCCTTTGTTATTTTTATGGAGAAGAGCCATGAGGTTCCCATGGAGGTTCCCATCTTCACATATAAGATGGACTTTGTTGTTTATCAGTGCTTTTTGTCAGCAGGATACTTTGCCAACTCAGAAGGGAAGCAGTTGACTGTACAGGGAGAAATATACCTGTGAGAATCTGCTGTGACACTTCCTGTAGATCATGTACAGTACTGAATTGGTAAACAACTCTTTCTAGATGTTTTTTTGTTTTCCCCAAAACAGGAAAAACTTAAGGATATGCAGATATTCTGCATATTCCATGAGTGGAAAGAACTTGCCAACCTCAGCATATGTGTGTATATACTGTTATTTGCTATTAGTTTTTAGGCTTCTACTGAGCATCAGACTAATGAATGACACTTTTGTATTTTCTATTATGTATTTTCTATATATCTTCAAATCAAGGCCATTCTATGATTCTATCTTGATTAAAGTTCTGAGTTGGTGGGATGTTGCTGTATATGCACTTGACCTAAGGAAACTGAGATATTGTAGGACTGGTAGTCTTTTGGAATTCTGTATTGACTGGATTTGTATCTCACTCTGGAGAAAAAAAAATCTTGTTGCATGTGGACTCCTAAAAGGAAGATGGGCATTTGTACAGTGGGAATGCCAGTTATGCGCATTTGACAGGACTGATTCAAAAGGAACAGAGTTATTTAAGCAGAGGGTCTCATTCTGCCCCCACTATCCCTAGACCGTTGACAGTAGGGAGTGCAGTGTACTTGATCAATTCTCCAAGAATATATATGATAATTCAGAACTGCTGGAAAACCCATTTTTAGTCATATAACAGAATCAGAGGCCTGACATCTTGAAGCACTTCTGTAATAAAAAGTTATCTTCATGGAGTGAATTCTATATGATGCATTTTTTAATCATGTCTTAAAAGGCTCTCTTTCTGACTCAATTTTGACTTCTGTAACAGCTGCAGATTCTGTACAAAGTTCTCACTAACATTATAAATATAACTTCAACTATCTGCGAAAGTTATTTGTGTTAGACTAGCACTCATTTGTACTACAGCTATGCATTTTCCTGAGATGACATAGTTTTTCATACAGATGGAAGTAAACAATACCAGTTGCTTTAGCAGAATGGACAGTACAACAGCTGCGAGACACGGTATTTGGCAAATCCCACTGTTTAGATTAATCTGTTATTTTTTGAATCTGTTATCTTCTGTTTAGCACTGTGTTGAACTTCACGTGAATCGCACCCAACTCCAAAGCAGCAGAATTTACGTACTGCAGCTGAAAGCCAATAGTGAGCAAGTTTGTTTGTTTGTTTGTTTTAGATGAAAACTGGGATGATGATCAGCTTCTTGGATTTGAGCCGTGCAATGAAAACCTTATAACAGGTTGTAACATAATTAACGGGAAATGTGAATGTGACACCATTCGGACCTGTAATAATCCGTTTGAGTTTCCAAGCCGGGATACTTGTCTGTCGGCCCTAAAAAGGATTGAAGGTAAGCACTTGTCTTCAGTAATTCAGAGTTAGTAATTTTTTCTGTGCAGTTGATAAAGAAATAGAGTTTGGTTTATATGTTTTAGGATGACTTGTATAGTTTCAGATACCTTTGGTCTTCTACATGTCAGAAAACAGGTGTATGTTTTAGAGGAAGATAGTACCTCATAAGCTTGGCATTCCAAATGCTTGAGTTTAAGAAGGAAAAAACATGCTTTGTGTGCTATGATGTGTGCAGATTTTAAGACTAAATGGTTCTGTTTGTAGTTTGTGGTAGCTACCTTTGCTTATCTTCAGCTGCAAAGCAGTGTGGAATAGCCTTTTTAGACATGTTGGTGTAACAGAATCATGAATTAACACAGTGATTTTAATAGTAAAGGCATAGAAAAAGGAGTAGATACTTGTATCTTTTATTATATGATAGCATGAATTGCTATTTTCTTTAAGTTTACGTAATGTTACATTACCTTAATGCTCGTATTTTACAGTTCCTATGTTCCTTTGATTAGATTTGTATTAGCCCCCATATGTTTACACTAATGCATACATTCATATTTGTTTTGCTTTTTTTTCTTTTTGTTGCTTATGGCTGAACTGCAAATGAGTTGACTCAAATATATCCAGCTGGAATTAAATTTACATGGTATATTTCTGGATTGTTCTGAACAGCAGTCAAAGGAGTGATCTTGGACCCTTTCTATGATGCTGTAATTACTGTTTATTCTCCAAAGTGTTCAGGAACATGCAGAAGTTGATTAGTGGTGTGGACCTGCTTAATTAGACTACTTTAAAATAGTGTTTAAAGTTGTATTGCAGAAGTGAATGTATTTATAGACTACTGATCATATATTAAGTTAAGAAAATGTTTGACTTAAGAAAGTGTGATGTGATGTCATCTGTTGTGCTTCTTTTTTGTTAAGAAAATTGGTTTTGTGCTACAGACTTTAACTAAGGAGATGTGAGAAACTGCAGAAACATACTCATGTTCATCGGTCATGATGTTGCTCAGCAAAGGCGTACAAGTGCTTGGTCTGGGATTTTTGTGGGGTTTTTACCTTTTGCAACTCTAGGAAGAGCAGAGACAGAACCTTTGGTCTGTTGTTGATTTAGTAGTGGGCAATAGCATATATGGGTTCTTCAGTCTCACCACTTCTTTGACTTGTGAACGTGTGACTGAGTTTGTAGTACTTCAGCAGGTCTTCATTGGCATGGCAGTTCATCATGTGTTTAACTTGCTGTGAAAATCTGCTGTGGATTGTCTTTTTGTACTTTGCAGCCTTGGAAGAAATGGACTTAGCTTGCGGAATGGCTGAGGCAGGTTGATTCTGAGTCGCTTTCAGTGATCTCCTTTTCAGCTACGTTTTCATTTTAAAAAACCAGCATTTTATAATTAGCCATGAGGTAACAATATGTAAGCTGTCTGATATGAGCCATGGTGCAGTTATTTTTTCAGAGGTGTAATTTTCTTTTTTTTCCCCTCGGTTTCATTTCTTTGTGGAGTGGGGAGGGTGTTCTTCCAAAGCCTCAGACTATGGGGCACAAGTAGAAGTGTTTAGGGCCTGTTGACTTTTTAATTTTTCACAGTTGCGAAGGGTGGCTGATGCAAGTGTTGAAGCAACAACGGTACCTTTAAATAACAGAAGTCTGGCAGTTACAACTTAAGTGTTATAACAGTCCAACTTTTACTTATAAGAATGTGAATTTGCGTTTGCATCCTTACACCATCAAACTACCACTGAGGGATGTTGTAAGGTAAATCCCTTTGTATTTCCTAATAGACAGGCAAAAGTCATCATGTAATTTTGATTTCTGCATTTTACAGATATAGTCTGTTAAATATGCCTTCTGGGTTTTGCACTGTAAATGCTTATTCTCTCTTTCTCCAACTAGCATTGGTAATTGAACGCTAACTGCTAATGGAGGTTGTTTCTTTAAATGTGTTAGCTCTTGTTTTGGTAATTAAAACCAAAGTAATGCTTCATCCTGTACCTAAGCTAACGGAAAAGAAGAATAACTTTTTTCCACTAGTGCTTGCCACGTCCCTGTTTGCTAAGCAAGCCAAGTCTCTTAGGTAAAATGGAATAGACACTTCGGTGTGTCTGAGCCAGTATTTGCTGCTTGAATATTTCAGGTTTTCAAATTTTAATAGTCTGAAAATGGACTTCAACCACTTGGAAAGTCCACCTGAAACATGGCTTAGGTAGTACGCAAACCAAAGGGCCTATGAGCATGTTAAAATAGAGAAATCTTTCAGTTTATTTAAGGCAAGCTAAATCTTAAAGTGTAGTGTCATGTAAAAAGGGATGATTCATAAGAGCTGTTAAATATGTCAAATTAAGATTTTCCTGAAATCCAAAGTACTGATGTATACTTCACTCTTTTGGCTTGTCTGTTAAAGATAATAGCAGGAAGATTTGAAACTAGTAATTTAAACCCTTAAATACTCTAATAGAATCTGTTGCCATGGAAAGTGGGACCAAGGGAGGGTAGTCTAACTTCTCTCTCCTCACCACACTTTACGTGGATAATTAAATACATAGTGTGATTAAAAAGACATAAGTTGAATACCTGAATGATGGATACACCATAATCAGAGTTTCTGAAGAAAACTGCACAGCTTGCTGAAAGCTTGCAGGTAAGGAATCTGTTGCATAGATACAACCTGACAGTTGTAACCTAGCAAACAGTGAGCTGAAATCTGGAATCCTTTTTCCATATGGGAATGTGCTAAGGGATTGAGGCTTTTGCATGTGCTTAATTTTCTTGTGTCTTTTTCTGCTAGCACCTTCCCTTTCAAGAGCCTTTCCAGTTATCTTCCTTCTTTATCTAGTTTGTCTTATACTTAAGGTTTTCAGCCTATGTATAGTCTTCCCTTTCGGGCTTGGTATCAATTCTAGCCTGCTTACTCTGCTAACCCAAAGTTTTTCCTTGTTAGCTTCATGTAGGATCTTTCTTTTCCTATTGACTTGGGTTCTGCCTGCCTTCCTGGGCTCCTCATATTTCATTCTAACTTCTAACCTCTCTCTGTCCCTTTCTTTACCTACCTATTTAATTCTGTTTGTATCCCAGTTCATTTAAAACAACTTCTTCTATTCTTTCTTCCCAAAATCAGGTCACCTGGGCTCTAATGTCACATTGTTTAGATGTCATTGACAGGACCTGAAGCCATGTTGTTTATTTTGTCTGCCTGAGACTTGCTCTACCCTGCACTGGGAAAGCCTGTAATGAGAAGAGCTTAATCTCTACTCATTTGTGTGTAACCTCTGTAGGGATGCTGATGTCTATTAGCAAGAAAGTATGGCAAGGCTAAAGTGCAGGCTCAGTAATACAGGTACTCAAGGCAGTTGTCTCCACCCCTTGTACTTGTTTTCCTGGAAAACAGTAGGATTAGATACATTTGAAAGGATTGGTTTTGTCATAGAACTTGGTAGCCAACTTCTATCTGATTTTCATGTAGACATGCTGGAAATGTTTACAGAGTTGTTACTTCAGTAGAGTATGTAGCATAAAGCACAATTATGCTTAGTGGTCTCCCAGCTCCATCACCAAGCTTGAAGTGTCTGTTTCTCTGCATGGACCATCAGTGACTTTTCATAGAGAAGGTTTGTATAGAGGTCATGAACTATCCTACTATGAGGAAATGCACAGATTTGGGGCTAGAAATAAACTGTCTAGAAAAGCTATTGCATACCTAAATAATAATAATAACAATAATAGATTCCTGTGTTGGAGTGTTTGGGGGTTGTTTTTTTTTTTTGTATTATTGTTTAAAATGCTTTTGGTTATTGTCTAGATGAGTGCCTGTTCTGATACGGTTCAGGAAATCCTGGGTTCTTGAGCTTGGAAAGCTTGTTTCTATTCAGGAGCCTGCTAATGATGAGGGCTTGGTTGAACTTGGACTGCTGGAGTGAACTGTGAAAAATATGACCAGGGGGTGGAAAGTGACATGATGCCTTCTGTCTGCTGAGCCACAGTTCACAGGCAGAAGTCTTAATAAGCTGCGTCTATGCATTCTTGCAGTCATGATTTGCAAAAAATTAGCTGCAGCCAGCCCAAAAGAGTCAGTGCTTCAGACTTGGTGTGAGATACTGAGGATTGGGGATGAGGGAATTAAGAGAGGAAGTAATTTTTTTTCATCAAGGTAAATTTGTAGGGTATTGATAGGCAGTAGCCTGGGAAACTTGTAATGTAGTGCCTGTTCAGTTAGCTGAAAATCTAGTTCCAACGACTGTATTCCAGTTCTGGGATCTTCTACTTTCTCTCCCTCTGTGCCTGACTGGCACCGGTTCAGATAGCTCTACAGAGCTTTAAAGAACAGGAACCTGAGGATGTTCTTGAGCCTGCCCCTCCTCATCTACTAGAGCAGGCCTAGATCTGTACTCTTATGAGCTGCCTCTTCAGAGGCATCATTAGGTCTTCAAAATGATAGCTCACTTCTTAATAAAAGCTGCCTGCTAGAATAGCTATCTCCTCTTCCCTCTGGGGAAAGTTGGGGGTCGGAGACATCCAGTCTTTCACTAGGTGGGCTGTACATCAGGTTGGGTTCTCTTCAACTTATTTACTCAAAACTTTAGTCTGCAGATTCTTTCAAAGAGTTTGCTTTGCACACCAGGCTCTGATGTGACACCAGAGAGAGAGCCTAAGTGCCATCAGTCATGGTGGTTTTGTCTCATAGGTTCAGTGTACACTTGAGCTCTAAGAGGAGAAACC
Source organism: Orthonyx spaldingii (assembly GCA_013397795.1). Lineage (NCBI taxonomy): Eukaryota > Metazoa > Chordata > Aves > Passeriformes > Orthonychidae > Orthonyx > Orthonyx spaldingii. The sequence goes on along the minus strand of VZTJ01005117.1, from coordinate 1,663,463 downwards.
AGGCAACTTCATCAGTTCTACTCTATCCAAACCTTAAGCATTTTCCATATCAAAGTTAAACTCAATCTTTATTCAGAACAGATGTGAAGGCTAAAATTTGTACCTTTTTTGATGAAAGATGTGATTAATGCTTTAGGTAAACAAACTCCTTTCACTTGCATCTCTGTCCACATGTAAAACATGCTGCTGATACTAAATTATTGAAACTGTTGTTTTAAGAGTTGCTGGCTTGTACCTTTCCAAGCTATTCACTGCTGTCCTTCATAGGTGAAAGGAAAAGGCCTTTTAAGTTGCTGGTATCTATTAAGCTGGCTTATTGCAACACACTCCTTGCATTCCATTATTTTTTACATGTAACTGAATAACTTTATGCTGACAAATGTTGCAATACCTGTTAAACCAGTCCTGGAATAACAAATATGAGAAGGTAATTTTATTCTGAATGCTTGTTTGGTTGTTGTTAAGTTTGATTTTGGGTAAAACTTCACTTGTGTGGTCTTAATGGCTCTATTGAAAAACTAGAACAGAATAGATCCAGCTTTATGCTGATTTATCAAGCAAGGAGTGGAGTGAAATACTTTCTGATGTGCTTAATCTGATATACTTTCCACTCCCCTTGCACAACAATTAACGTATGTTTTTGCTCAAATAACTGAACTTTGAAGGTTGGCATGTATTTGCAATAAGGAATGCAGTTGTGGCAAAGATCCAGATTTTACCCTTGAATATGCTTGTGAGAGCCAAGTAAGTGCATTTGAAGGCAAAATTTCACATGAACACAGAGAAAACCAGCAGTATAGCTTTTGGGCTTTTTTTCTGAATGCATAGAGACAGAAGGGAAAAAACCCATTTGATATAGAAATAATACAGATTAGGAATACTAATACAAACTTCAATATACAAAGCAATTTTCCAAAACAAAAAGGGAAGACAACTCGATCATTAATTAATTAGAGGATTCTATGACCGTGGCACATCTGGCAGTGCAGTTGCTTTCACAGCACAACAATGCAGTGTTACATTTGCAGGACTTGTCACTTTTTCCTGACTCTAGTTCCTCAGAGAACTGTTCCCTGATCAAGGAAATATGATCTTTTTCTAATATATTGACTATTTCAGCATGTCGTATTTTTAAGGCAAGTTATCACACAGACAAAATCTATGCCCTGAGATTTCAAGCTAACCAGAGACAAACCTTGTAGAAGTTTCAGAAAGATATCAAAAGGGAAAACTGACTTTCCTATTTCTGTATTGATGTTGCTAGATACCTAATTTTAGGCTTAATTAGATTATGAATAATGTAGTTTGTATTAATAGGGAAAAAGCTGAATTGCAGGAACTGCTAAGAGGGAAGATTGAATACAGAACACAAAACTGAGCAGCTAGTTAAAAAACCCTAATGTGTTAGCATCACAAAAATTGTTTACAATTGGAAGTAATGCCGTATCTTTTCTATTTTTTCCTTGCCATTTTATGTAAATGTGTGGTCTTCTTGCAGTGTAGTAACTGAACTTATGACCTTTCTGTGCTGCACTCGCTCATGTGAGCTGCTGTACAGATGCCATGCCTGCCTTTTTACATCCAAATCCTTGGGCATGTAATGCGTATGAAGAGCGTACGGGATCTTCAATTTGTGACACTTCAGTTTCGTTCAAACTTGGCGGTTTTTGAGATTGCTCTGGACAGAAGTGTAACCTTAACTGTAGGCCCTGGGATAGGACTGTGTGACAAATGCCTCCCTACATAGCCAGCAGTCAGATGTGATGGTCAAAGCAGGGTTGTTCCTAGAGACAAAGGAGCATTCTTCTTGCCTTTTTCTGTTTCAAATGCTTACTTGCATTCACCTGAAACTGAATACAGGATAACTGATTGTACCTGGAGCTTCTATGAGACCAGGAGAAAACAGGGCAGGTATCTTACATCTGGTCAGATCTCACTCTTGATAAGTTCTGTGTCTCCCGAAAGCTCTTTTTCCATGTTGACAAGTAGGCTGTGCTTGAAGTATGTCCACTTTAACTGTAGTGGCAAGTTACAGGTTTAAATGAATGCTTGACCTTACTTTTGTTTCAGTTGAGGAAGAGAGTGAAATGGAGCAGGTGACTTTCAGCAGAACACTTCCAGATGCAGTGTTGATTTTAAGGATCAAAAGTTAGCTACATGTGACAGAAGAGACCTGAGCAAAGATCTCAAATTGAATGGTGTGTAAACATTAGGTCAATGTTGTATAGTTGCAGGAAGCTGTATTCCTGTGGCTGGGTCACAGGTCTTGTTTTGACAGGGCAAGTCTTGTTTGGATATATGTGGCATTGATACTGACAGAGATAACTGAGTGTTGAATGAATGTATCCAGTAATAGTGGTAGCAATGACATACTGGTCAATATGAACATTTTAGTACAGTGGCTATGTCTCTGCAAATAAGAAACAGTTTATTGTAAAGTCAACTGGTTTGGGTTTTTTTGCTTGATCACCTCCAGTAGCTTCACAGTTGTCTCTTTAAATGAATGATATATCAATATTTTGTGATTCTGAATAGTTGTATAGCATGGGACAAACTATTTTAGCACTTTATCTCCAAATGTAGGCCTTAATGTTGTTGTGGTGTTGTTTTCTAAATAACACCAGACCACTTCCACATCATCAGACTAATTTTTCTTTGTAATAGAATGAAGCAATACCGGCAAAATGTTTGTGTCCATGATTTATGTATGTATGTATGGAGACTAGAATCGAAGCAAGATCCTTTGAACTATTTGGCTTTTAGAGAAACTTTGGTTTTAAATGTGAGGCCTGACCTTGAGATTGAATGACTTTCTTAACTTTAATGATGATAAAAAAGAGCTCTACCTATTCCTGAATTCCTGCATATGTTCTCTTCCCTCTTGTTCTAGATTCCCTCAAGTGTTCTGTGTTCAAAGTATTTTTTAAAATTATAACTTTGTTTTAGTTCATGAAATCTTCCTTTGTCATTCAACAAGCAACTTATATAGCTTGTCTGGAATCAGATGTTATGTAAGTTCTGCCTTTCTGTCCAGAAGTGGTAAAGCTTTCAATAACTCTTGGCTTCAGTAGGAAACAGAAAAAATGGTACTTTTGTATGTTTTAGAGACATGTAAAAATTGTTGTCATAGTGACAAACCAATCTACATAATTTAAGGTGCTAGAATTTAAATGACTTGTCAGATATATATGCCAGAATCCCAGCTTCTATAAATGACTGCATTAATAATGTTAAATGTTGAACATTTTTGGCACTAGCATATAACTTCAGAAGGACAAAGAAAACACACTTTTGATTTAAAACAAGTATAAAAAAACCCCAACCCCCAAACTGGAAACTCAAATCTGCTTTTGACCCCTGGTTAGGAGGTGCAGTCATACACAGCAGCAGAGGAAATGCCTGACATTCTCATCATGTGAGCTGGGACTTCCAGCCCTTTTGGCACATTTACATGGGTAGGTCTGAAGTCTTTTTTTCACAGTTGTCATGTCAGGCTTCTTGTAGAAGTAAATAAAGAACAGAGTAATGCCAAAAGCAATGTTTCATCTTTCTGCTTTGGGTCTTTCTGTAATTTGTATTAATTGCTTTATGGGAGTTTTGAACACAAGTTCCTAAACTCTTGTTCATGTTTGGAAGTCAGGATAGAATACTGGTATCAAGGTTTTACAACTTGATTCAAATTAATATATTTTTAACAAGCTAATCTGTATGCTTCTGAGAACACCACTTCAAACATCCAAAATGGTTTAATAAACTTGTGACTGATATACCATACTACAGTGATGGATAGAAAACCAGATGTAAAATAAGTCTGTTAAAAAAATGTTTTTAATTACTGTGTTGCTATAGTTTGTGGTCAGTGTGGGTATTCCTTACCTGGGTAGATCACATGTAACAGAAAACTAAAATAGCAATCTTGATGCTATTGCATTTCAGAAGTCTTGCACTTCATACTGCCATATCAGTTGCAGAGTTAAAGTGTATTCTTAAGTCTGTGACATCATTCTGAGCACCTAGTCCTTACCATGGTGCAACCCACTGCTCTTAGCTTCCAGCTTGCTATAACTGGATACCTTCTGCTGGGACTTTGAATGTCCTTCAGTGTAGGCATACTGGGTAGAAGGACAAACACCTTGAGCCTGGACCTCACCTGCTAGAGCTGGAGAGCTATCAGGAGTTAAATGCTGTCAATCTCCTTGAACTGGATCTGTCCCCGAACAAGATGCTGGCAGCTGCCAAGTCATGAGTAAGAAGAGCAGAGTAACGCAGAACTCCTCATCCCAGCTTTACTAGAAACTGGAAACTCCAAGTGAGCCAAGCAAGATCAAAGAGCAGTGTGTGTGTGTGTGTGTGTGTGTGTGTGTGTGTGTAGGGGTGCAGGAGGGGAAATGAGAAAGAAATACCCATTTTTTCCCTGACATCTCCTCCTAGTGTTGGAGAGTTAGAACGCTTAACGGATAAGCGTGCTAATGGTGTTTTTTGTGTGACCTTAGGTGTGTTAAGCAAGAAATTGAGTATTTCAGGACAGTGGATATTTGGGAGAACATACAGGTAACCGAGGGTGGATGGATTCTGGCTCAAGGGCTGTACCTGGATAGCAGGGCCCTTATAAAGAAACATATGATCTGACTGGTTCAGTGATAGGTGTGGATTTCTTACAAAACATGATACACATAACACCTAATGAAGGAGTCTGAGGCGTGGCAGAAAATGAGAAGAGGAAAATGTTGCCATTTTCAACATGTAAGGTGTGCTATTTTAGAACTTTTCATTACTGCATGAAGTTATTCTGACTTTAGCAAGATTATGGTTTTCTGAGTGTGTGTTTGCTTAGTCTTTTTCAAAACTCTGTAGGATGTTACTGAGATTCCCAAACCAGGTCTGTAGGAGCTGGCATCATATAAAGGAATGGTACACATTGGTACTGCCTAAAAATGGTTTACTCTCTCCTTTGCCATTGTCTGAGTAAGCTGTTTATTGAAATTAGTCTAAATAGGGACTCTGGCTAACCTCTAATTCACAATCCCTTATGTGGATTGTCCTGTATGAGGGACCATGCTTTACTACTGTGTTCTGTGGGTTCCTTACACTGCAGAAGAATTTCAACAGATCTGTTCAGTACTAATGCAAAGTGACATTAAGTGAAACTTGAAAACTGAAATAAAGCTGCAACTTCACAATAAAACATCCCTAACTTCTTTCGAATGACAATCTAACATTTCAGTAATGTGAATATCTCTCTTTCATGTACACCAGAGCATGAGTGCTCATTGCAAGGATGAGCCCTGCACTTTCTGTAAGCTACCATTGGTTTGGTTCAGGAGGCTGCAGACAGAAGTGTCTGTGTCTGACATTGATTTTGCTCAGTCCTGCATTTGTGAAGCACTGATTTGCCAATGCACTTATTCCAATAATCTCTGTTTTTCTTCTTAGTCCTAGGGAGTATTGCTGTGAAAGCTGACAAGGGAAAGAGCACTTTGCTTTCTAACAGAAATCTAGTCTCTCTTTACAGCTGCAGCCCACAAACCTCATCACTGTGTGATCAAACATGGTTTCACATCAAGTCACATGTGCACCTCTTTCCATCACTATGGTAGTTCTTACTTGCTTGACATTTCACATAACTGAAATTCAAATCTGTGGAATATGGAACAAGAAATAAGACTTACTGAAATCTTTTTTCTCATAGAAATCTGTGAATCATTGTGAGGTCTGCAGGATTAACTCACCTGTGAATCCTTTGTGGCAGACCTTCCCATTTTTTATTGTTTTTCTCCTCTCTCTTCTTCTTCCCCACCTCTTAAGGGTGAAATTGTCATAGGCTACATACAGTTAAGGAACTTTCTAGGGAGTGCAAGGATTGCTATGGAGTTGGAAGGAAAACTTGAGAAGGCAAAGGAAACTTGTCAAAAGGATAAGACAACTGTATCATATTTGTGATCTAGCCAGTGTTTTGGGGTTTGGTTTTTGTGTCCTTTTTGTTTCGTAGCTTAATGGCTTTTTTTGTTTTCTGTTGCTTAATGAAGGCTTTTCTTGCTTTGGGATTGGGTTTTTTTTTGTTTTTCTGGACTGAAACTAAAATATATCAACATATCTGTTATTTACTAAGGTATGTGTAGTAGATACAGACCAGAAGTCCTTATGGTGTTCCAGGGTTACAAAAATTGGCAAATGGGATTTGAACCTAAAATATCTGTGAGGTATAGTCTATTAAGAATATGACATCACTTTAAGATTCTTTGTCAGTTTTCCCACAGAAGGGGCATATCTGTCTTAAATAAAAAAAGAATTGTTTGTTACCTGGCTACATCTGTGTGAGGTGTGTTCTCTGAATGTGTCTTTGATAAGGTTTCTTTTCTTAAATAAAAAAACGTGTAAGCTGTTCTGTGCCTTGTAGTCCGGTGGTTTTGACCCATCCTGACTAAGTTGAATGAATTGATACTTCCTTTCTCATCTGTGTTTTGTGTAAACAAAGACTGACCTAGTTTAGGAATTAAAATGCTTCTGGCTTTGAATCCTAAGAGAAAAAGGGGGCTTTTGAGTTTATGGCCTGGTGAAAAAGGGGGTTTCTGCTGGCTCTTGCCTTAAGGAGTTCATGGCTCTATGCTCCTCTCCCTGTTGCCTTGAGATGACATGCTGTGTGTCCATGCTGTGAACTGGGGAGGGGAATCCCTTAAGCTATTGGGGCCAACAAAGATTCTTTATTGACAAATTGTGATTCAGATGGTGTTGTGAAGAAATGAGGCTTTTCTCATTCTGCTGCTTTTGTCTCTCAGTCTCTGCCTTTCCCTGTTTCCTGTTCATGATTACTTTTGAGATTTATTAGACTTGAACAATTTCAACAAATAGATAAGGACTTCAAAGATATTATAATTCTGCAAGTACTGAGTGTGGGCAGGTGACTATGAGACCTTACAGCAGGAAATCAACCTCAGTATTAGGCAACAGAGAACCTGTGGGAGCTGGAGGACAGATGAAGAGAAATACACTATTACTATTTGAACAACTAGAAAAGCTTCAACTGAAACTCTCATCATCTTGAGTGCTACAGAACGCAGTTCTGAAACGAAGCCGCAGGGAACCAGGCTTAGTAATTTCAGTGCTAGTGAAACTATGTGTTCTCTATTCTGTTCTCTGCTGTCAAATGCTTCCAGTAAAAAAAAAAAAAGGTAATAATAATATGGTAAATACAGTAATTTGAGGCTCTAGATGCCACTAGGTGGCAGAACCCCTGCATCTATTTTGTGGATTTCTTTCTGTGCCTTGATTCTTCATCTGAGTATATTGAAAATACTTTTCAGCTGTTGTGTAATGAGAATAGACGTCAGTAGGGATGCTTACATGCTATCCTAATTGGGCTTATATTGGCTGCTCTTGTGGGAAACATGCAGGGCTTGCAACACACTTATTCTTACTTGTTCAGACTGCTACTCAAAGCAGTTGCTTGCTTCTAGTGTACTTAGATGTCAACATAACTCTTCCCTTTTTCATGATTCTGTTAAGAGATGAGAAATGAGGGGATGACAGTGACGTTTAAGAGGAATGCTTTGTAAAGAATACAGTGTCAGGAACATGGAGATGGTGAATGGTGTAACGTATGGTAGAAGGTGTGATTTTTGAGTGTTAGAAGCTCAGAGTGTTGGAGTGACTCATTTCTGTCGGTGAGACCCTTGTAGCTGAGTAGTTATCAGTTGGAAAACAAATGTGTCTTGAAGAATACCCCTTAATGATTCTTTTTAATAAGGTTCCTCTTCTCTTAGTGCTAGTCTTTTATTGCAGTATGCTTGTCATCCATTCATTGTGGAAGATCATGTTAGCTTCATTTTATTGCTGTTTTGACTTATAGAGCAGCTGGGATGGTGGCTAAAAACAGTCCAAGGATAGGGTCATTGCCTGCCTCTATTTACTAGCAGAGGGCTGTGTAGTTGTGGGCATTGGGGACAGGATTAATTCTGCAATTATTATGTGTGTTTACATGTTGTATTAACTTGGATACAGCCCTCTTCTGGCATTAGGGGGTACAGTGCTACTAAGGCAGGAGACTTCAATGTCCTTGTGATCTACTCATAAGTATGCCACCTCTTTTAAGTAAGACCTCTGAGTGCGTGCTTAGTAATGAACCTGAAAAATACTGGTTGACTAATCTAAAAGCAGTATGGGTCTGTTTCTTTTGGTGCTGGATTTTAGGAACATGATCTAGATATTTCTATTTGAAGTATTAAAATAGAAGTGTTGTATTTCCAAGCAACTTGATTAGGGTTTTCAGAAGTATCAGAATCACTTAACAGAATGTGGTACTTACTCTGCATTTTGTATGCAGTTGATGCTGTGCTGTGTGATGGCAGTTTAATCCAGATGTTTCTGACCACCTATAAAGAAATATGAAGGGATAACAGCTTACTCCATTTGTTGGGTAAATATTGTTTATTGTAAATAAAGTTTATAACTTTATTTTGCTCTTCTGGAATAATTACATGAATGAGAATGACCTTTTCAATGTAGTGTCTTGGAGGAATTGTACAAGTCTCTTATTCCTCAGTAAGTTCAAATAGAAGTTTGCAGGCAAATGGCTTTTTCCCACCTCAGTTTTCTTTCAGTGTTCCAGTCAGCTGTGCACAGTCTTCTTTACCTTTTTAGTACATCTACTGTGCATGCTTCTAACTATCTCTTCCCCAGCTACCCTGCATCAAATCAGTCCTTGCTTCTGATGGTCTTCCTGGGCATGCCCACACCTCATGAATACCTCATTCCTTCCTTCATCTTCTGTGGATCTGCTCTGAACAGCTGATCAAGAAATGCAAGTGCTGTTGCACTTGCAGCCACTGATCAGCTCTGCTGTACCATTCTGGGGATGTGATAGGGATGTTTGTGAACTTGTGCTCTTGGTGGTGCTAGATGTAACTCTCATTCTAGTCTGAACAAGGTGGTTTTGGTTTGGGTGGGGGTTTTTTTTGGTTGTTGTGTCATTTTTTTTAAGGAGGAGATTTTAGGCTTTCAGCTGCAGGCAGCATGGCCATTTTTGAAAAGCACTTTATTGGCACACGTCTGAAGCCAGTTTGTCTTCACTGTTCCTTTTGAAACTACTAGTGTTTGTTTGAAGTGTCTTCATGAAATGTGTATGGAAACATTGAAGGAAGTACTGTGAAGGAAAGAAATTCAGCCAAAAAATAGAATAGTTTTCAGGAAGGTGCTACTTTGGCTCTCGGTTTCTTTATCATAGAAAAGTAAATTGAAATAACAACCCCAAATACCAAAAAGTCATCTGTTTTTAATTTAAATATATTTTTAAAAATACAGCATGCTGACAGAAATGCCTGAAGCATCTTGGTGTTCAGAATTATATGTATAGTTTGTCTTTTGTATCTGTTCATGTCATCAACTCTATATAATTTCTGCCTACAAACCAATAGCACAGAGATCATTCAACAGGCTTTATTTGTGGTGTAAAAGCTATGGGTGTTTATGCATAATATGCCTTCAGTTCTAAGTTATGCTCAAGTTATCATTTTCCTACATCATACAGTATTTTAAAGATGATATTTCTTGAAAGTTTGAGGTTGATTGTTATAAATTATATTTTTATGTTTTGGGGTTTTTTAATTTTAAGTAGAACTTTAAAAATTGCACAAAAAGCAATCTTCCTTTCAGAAAGAAATTTGTTGACTGCATTTTCCTGTGACGTGTTGAAAATAGCGAAAATAGCTGGATGGTTGGATCATTGCAACTTGAGAGCTCCAACACACAAGATCTGTGTAATGCCTGGTGAATCTTACTACTGTCACTTGAGACCGTATAAACCTAGCATACTAAACTGGTGATGAAAGCAAGTTTGTACTGAACAGATGAGTGGTGATGTCTGGACGTAACATCCCAATTTTGTTGACAGTTTGGAAGTGATGGTGATTTCTGATGAAGCTATTGCAGTGAGGTGGAGAGAAAATAAACTCTTTAAGCAAGCCTTGGCAGACCTCAGATGCTGAAGAGTTCAGTCTTAGTAAAGGGGGTTAGTGAAAGGAAGTGTAGTGAGCATGTGGAGGCACTGAAAATACTACAATTCCAGAGATAACTGTGGCGTATGCATTAAGAACAGCACTACTAGAGATAATGGTATATTTCTGTCCTGTTGATGAGACAATGACTAATACTGAAGAGATGTTCTCCTTTGTGGTGGAAGTCTTGCGTGGGGTCTTGATGGGTTTTTGTTTAGAGAGGGAAGGACTGGGAATCCACCATGAGGGAAAATGTCTTATGTAACACATCAGCCTTGGGTTATATTAGACCTTGTTTTGGAGTATGTGTGATATCTGCCCATGAGATGGGGTGACACTCTCGAAAAGAGGCTTGGCTTTGAAACACTGTTTTGTCCTGGTGTACAGGGTCGTGTTGAGGCTGTATGAGTGCAGTGAGCTTTATGTAGAAATTCCTAAAATGATAATGATGATAGTTTAAGTCTTCTTGAAACAAGATGCAGAGAAGAGTGACAATATTGGTTTGAATGTCCAGATTGTGGCTGTGATTCAAATGGATTTTCTGCCGACTTCTGCGTGAAGAAATTTAATTTCATCCTTGCAGTTCTTTTTTCATTTCACGGTAGATGTGATTGCTTACCGGGATGCAAATATTTTAATTCTCCAGTGTATCTTGATGTAGGATATTCTTTTTCTGCTTATTTATGAGAGTGTGTTTGGGGAGTGATGCATTGGTCTGGTGTGTCTTGTGCCCCTTAGGGACCTCAGTGACCCTGGGCAGTTAGTTTCAGAGGGCTTCTGCGACTCTAAAAGCCAGGCAGTAAGGTTCTCTAGAGATGTCACACTGTGTTAAGTGAATTAGATCTGGACTGTGCAGCCAGTGGTTCTTACCAGCTCCAGCATGATCCTTTTTAGCAGGTGGATTAAGTCTATCAGCTCTGCAGTCCCTGGCTTCCATCAGTCTTGAGCCTGTGGATTCGTTGGCACTGAAGAAGGTAAGTCCCTTAAAAGGGAATTTTCTTTGGAATTAAACCACCCCATCAAACCCAGCATCACTTACAGTTAGTTTTTGAAGAGGCAATTGTAAGAGTTAGTGCTGTGTACTTAGCCCTTCATCACTAATGCTGCACATACCAAATGACCGTAACTTGGATCATTGCTCTTGTGTTTCTCAGCATGACTTTGAGTCTGACAAAATTCTACTGGATCCAAGGGGATCACAAAGTGCTCAGGAGCAGTTCTGTGGCTTGTCCTCATGTGGTCCTGTTTGGACAGGGTGGGAGACAAATTACAGACTGCAGTCGCTGGCACCGAGCATCTGCAGAAGCTACTGATGGATGCTCTCACTCATCTTGCTCTGCAGTAGTGGGGCTGCAGCTGATCCAAAGAACTGTGCAAGAACAAATGAGCTGAGCAAGAGCCATGCCTTCCAAATGTTTTGAGACACTCTTCTTGTGTGTGTGCAGGTGCTGACCTCCTTTCCAGAAGATGATGGTAGAATTATTTTCTTTTAAGTGCAATAAGTGGTTGTTGTCTTCACTGCCCTATTAAGACTTAGCAAAAGGAATGTTAAGTGTATAGATGTTTTATCTGTGGAAAACATGAAGTATCTCTCGGGTACAGTCAGGTCGAACAGTTTTCTCTCTCATTTTTAGAAGTTCATCAATGGATTGTGGTTCTTAATGTTCAAAAATAATGACATGATTGAGACTTCCACTGTCAGTGGCCTGAGAGGATATCTAGATATTTACAATTCTTACTGTTTTACAATGAACATTGTGCAGCAGTGGAAGGAAAGATGACCATTGGGTGAGTCAGCTCACTCACCTGCCCCCACCATGGTCTTGACCACATAGGAATTCAAATATATTTCAGTTTTTGATTCTTAATCCATAGAACTTGAAATAGCAGTTAAACAGAGGGAAGAGCATTAAGAAAATAGTAATGGATCAAGAATTCAAAAATTGAGGAAGAGGGATAAATGTTGAGAACTGTCCCTGACTCGCTTTCTAGACATTAATAATGAGAGATTTTGGGTTTCTGATCCATTTGAAGCATCTCTGCAGAGAATACTGAAGTCGTCTTGCTGTATTTCCAGGCTTTTTGCTTAGAAAACAGGTGCTGAATCATGAGTGAGTATTCACTGGAAATTGTGGTACTGATGCACTGTAGTTTTCAGTACTGAAGCTTCTGCTGTAGGAAATATGAGTTGTTATAATCCCTGTTTATTGTAGGTAGCTTGATTTGGAAACTTCCTCTTGTCAAGTCAACAAACACGATGGTAACTGAATCTCTCCTGCTTTTTTTCTTCATTTTACTCTTACAGTTTTCTACATGTAGTCACTTTCTTTTTTACATACTAACATTTGTGTTGCCTTTTTCTCAGCGGGTTGAGGGAGCTTTACATTCTTATGTTTCACTTAATTTACCTCTAGGATTAACATTTTAGGGAGGAGTTCATTGTTCCTGATAATAAAATCCTTTCTCTTCTAGTCAAGACATCTCCTTTGTTCTGTGCTGTATTCCCCAGAAACTATGAAATGTTCCCACTTCAAAATTATCCTAAAACTGCTCCTTGTTAATTGCATGTGGAAGTACTGGATAAGTTTTTATCACTGTTTATGATACTTTCATTTCTATACTTTCATGGTCAAGGGAAAAAAAAATCAAAAATGTTTTTAGATGTTAGTAATGAAAATTTTAAAAATTACATTTAACTAAAAAAACCAACCCCTAAAACAATTAAAAAAATCCTGAAATATCCCAAAATGAAAAAAACCCAACAATTGGACAAGGTAGGAGAAACAACAACCTTCAGCCTTCTTTTCCTTTCAATCTCTTCCCTATAGAGAAGAGATGGACTCTAAGCTGCTTTAATTTTCAGTGTTTTGGTCTTGTATAGTCATGTTTAGATTCTCTAGCATTATGCAGCCTGCCTGTGTGCCAGTTAGATTTAATTTTAAAAAAGTCTACTTTATTTTCTTAAAGTTACAGGTTATATAAGAAGCAGGTTACTTTTTCTAAGTCAGCAGACATAACAAATACCATGAAAACCAAGTGCTTAGAGAGCTTCCTAACATTTCAGTGTGGTGGAAATTTTCTTAGTTGCAGTCTTCAGCTCAGACTCAACCTCCTTCTCGTGCTTTCATGGCATGCTTGTCCTTTTAATATGAAGATGAGCAACATAAATGGAAGTACTCAATATTGACTCCTTGCTAGTTCTTTTTAATTCTTGTGTGAAGCATTTCTTCCTTAAGATTTATTTTTGGATTTTGGAAATAACTTTATTAATAATTGTGACAGACTGCAGAGTCCTTTAGCTTTTCTAGTCACTTTTGGAATATAAAATATTTTATGTGAATATTAAATAAATCTCAATTTTTCTTTCTTTAGTAGTTCCCCTTTTCCCTTCTCCCTCACTTTCTGGACAAACCTTTGTAGTCTTCACCTGTAGTGTTTCCACCACTGTTGGAATTCTTTTTATTCAGACGTGTTTATACAAACGTAATTATTTTTTTGTAATTCCACATTCATAACATTTCTGTTACAATGTGCTCCCATTAGTTCTTAGTACTCAATATTGATACTGTTTTCTTTAATATTGGGAGTTTTGTAATTGTTTTCTGTTATAACACACCAATGATTTTATTCACTGAAAAGAATCCTGTTTGGTTTATGTATTTGTGTATATAATGTATATGATTTCAGATTATCTGTTCTTATATTCTTATCAACTGATATATTGCTGACTGAATTCCGAAATGTTAATTTTAAAAAGTGTCTTTTAAACAGTATCTAAAGTCGCAGTTAAAAAAATAAAAGGACTGTCTGTCCCTGTAAGATTTGAAAAGCAGCACTAAAATGCTTTTGGAGTAATATACTATTGTACTCAGCCTCATTCCTGTCTCTACATTGCCTGCCTGTTGCCTTTTACTTTCAAAGCTGGTGGTACAGGTAAACACTTCAAAGATTGAGGAAGAGGATGCACTTGAGGTCCCCTCAAAGCACTTTAGAGAGGAAGTACAACTGACTCATCAATGAAATTGTCTATACAGCAAATGCTGGTAAGTGTACTAAATGAACTGGAAAAAAATTGTCTGTGGTCTTTTAATTTTAGCAGTCCTGTAATAGGACTGCTGTTTAGATGAAAATGTATGTTTGCTGTTGAAGTTGAATGGTGCTAAGGTAATCATGCCGTCTTTAATACGTCTCTTCTCTTATCTTACATCTAGAGTTGTCCATTTCTTTCAGACAATACCAGAAGTTACTTTCCCTAGCCTACTACCTTTCTTGACTGGCTTTCTTCCTTACAGTATATTCTTCTGTTCCTTTCAGAGTAAGAATACTTCTCAGCAGCAGCTCTACTTATCCACATACTTAAAACACTACTCTTTTTGGTGGAGGGGGGAATTATTTCCTGGTGTATCTGTGGAAGCATGTATGAAAGTGTCTTAGATCTGCACTTAAGTCTTGCCGCTTATTTGTTACCTATGTTGAGTGTTTATTATGCTCAAACCATTTTGAATCCTTCTGTAATCAGATTTACTTTGTCTCTCTAAGATGTGGGACATACAAGATCTGATAATAGCCAGGGGAATGTCAGCTGATTAGATGTAACTGCTCTTGTCCACATGCTTAGCTTATTGCAAATGCAAATTCAAATTTCTAAGTTTAGTTGGAATTTGCAGTTGGGACAGAGTGAGCACCCTGTCATTTCTTATCACAGATTAGCTGATAAGTGCTATTATTTTAAGGTAAGGTGATATTAACATGGTTTGTATAGCATATTTATGTTCTTGATATCACTGAAGCGGAAATTTAAAATTTGACCATTATTTTCTATCCGTAATTTCCAGTCTCATTATGTTTGCTTTATACACTAATGCTGCTCTACATTATACTTTTGTTTTGGTTTGGTTTTTTGGTTTTTGTTTTGTTTTGAAAGCCCAAGAGAGCCCTTCAGTAATAAAATAGATTTTTGTAACTTCTTTTAGAGAAACTTTCATTGTGGTAATTTACTGGAAAAATTTACAGGCATTTGCAGGTGCTTTGGGTTTTGCTTGCTCAGAATTGATCCTCCCTACTCTCCTTAACCCTACCCCCCAAAGTTCCAAATACATTTTTTCATTAGTTAATTCTGTCGTCTCCAGACGCCTTCAGATGAATACTTCTGAGTAGCTTCAGGTCTTAGATGTTTATGTCATTCACTGAAAAGTTTTGTGGAAGTTATGTTTAGACCACTAGTGATTGTACCCTAGTGAGACATAGAATTTTTGTGCCCTTTAATTTTTTCTTTCATTTTTTGGAGGAGGCTTTCCATCAGTAGAGACTGGAATCCTTATTTTCCTCCAGTGTTTTCAAACATGGTTCTTAATGGTTTGAGAGACTGTATTTTAAGCAAATCTCTGCTTATCTTATAAACTTTGCTTGCATTAACAAAAGCAAAAGTACTTCCTAAAATGCTAGTTGTCCCCTCTGCTGCACAGCTGTTGAAAACTCTCGATAGCATTTTGCTTCTTTGGTGCTGTCATTCCTGGTAAAGCTTTTCCATGTTATAATTACTGATGTAGTTAAAGTGAATCTTGAGAAGTAAATAGGCTTTCTGTGACAATTTTTTTATTAAACATTCATAGAAACATCTGTTAACTCCAGTAAGGACTGAAGTAAATGTCGTGCTGTCTCATGGTAGTATTTTGGAGCTTAAGGCTCTAAGGGGCTTCCATCACTCCAAGTCAATTTTAGCTATGAGACAGAAAAATTCAAGGAACAGAAAAATTAAGGTCGTCTATTTGAATACTGACAGACAAATGCTGCTTCACAAAAATTCTCTTATGAACTGCTTTTGTCCTGAAATGCCCATCTTCAAGATGTAAAGTGATACCAGAAAAGTATCAGTGTGTGTATATGGATTTTGTTAATGTTGTGTAAAGGGACTGAAAACTGAAATGGGATAGTGTAAGAAATGCAGTGATGCCTATTGATGGGAACTTTGATTAAAGAAAAATAAGCAGTGGTGTGACCAAGAATTAGATGATTTAGATATAAAAACAGAAGAAAGAAACTAAACAGATTATAAAGTTGGCAGCTTAAGGTCTGTGTGAGTATTGAAGAAGAATGGCTGAGGTGTGATGGTAGCTGGTGTGGTGCACAGGAAGGTCTAGGAATGGAAGTAGCAAAAGAGGTGTTAATAACATAACTGAAGAAGATAAGAGTGTGTGTAAATTATGTGCAGTTTTGAGAAGAGGAAAAGAGAGAAGGTGAAGAAGGCAGTCACTAAATAAAAGCCTAGCTCTGTAACTAGGTGAGGATAAGACAGTTTTGAGAAGGCTGCGAGATGCTTGAGCTGTTTGAGAGTGGTTCAGAAGAATGCCTGTCACTGCGAGTGGAACAGTGTCACTCTTAAGGAAAATTGTCTTACTGGATGATGAATCACTGACAGGGAAAAGTACAGAAGATACGACTGAGCAAACTGAAGAGTATTAATTCTCTGGGGCAGAAAGGTCAGCTGTGGATTTGCAATTTAAGGGCTGTCTTTGCTTTTGATTTTGACAGAAACATGACATCTAGCAGAACTGATACTGCCATCCTGTAAAGTGATTGTAGTGTTAAATACCTGTTGAAGGGCTTTTGGCAGCCTCATGGTTTACAAATGTGTTCAGACAGCATTTGATAAGATAGATACTGAGTAGTGGCAAGGTGCAGTCTGTCAGGATGAAGAACTGCAGTATTGCCCACTTACAAGCTTGTTTTTCTAGGTCAATGTATCTGTGTGAAGAAATGTTCCTTCTATTATTGTAATTAATTTTATATTGATGGAGAGTGAGTGAGTGGGGAGTGGAGTACCGCTTAAAGCAATGTTAGAAGCGTTGGTTAGGTGTTTGAAGGTGTTTTGAGCACTTGTTTGTAGAGTACCTACTGAGTCAAGATTTTTGATCGCATAGTGTGGATTAAATCTTCAATGCCCTGTGGTATGGGTTGGTTTTTTTTTAAACCTGCTGGTCTTCATGCTTAATGAGACATGTTTTATCAAGCTTTAAAGTTTTGGAGGTATTCAGCTTTTGACTTCAACAGGTAATCTTTAGCTCCTCTTCAGTTATCCTGGCAAATTCCATATGCAAAGGTTCTTCATTTTCGTAGGGGTGTTGTGTGTGTTTGAATGGCAGGGAGATTGTGTATGCTTCTATGTTTATTCTGTTCTTACACAAGCTAAATGCTTGTTTCATTCTCCATTTAATATAATTCCTAACTTTCCATTGCTGTTTTTTCTGCTTATATTTTGCTGGTAAAGGTGTTACTATAATTTTGATTGAGTGGTTTGTAAGTGCTATCTGAAAAATAGAGGCCCAAATGTAAACATCGATCTCTAATTTTGTGGAGAAATGAAACTATAGCATTTTCATAGAATCAGAGATTCACGAAATGGTTTGGGTTGGAAAGAACCTTAAAGATCATGTAGTTCCAACCCCCACGCTCTGAACAGGAACACCTTCCACCGTCCAACCTGGCACCAAACACTTCCAGGGATGGTACATCCGCAACTTCCCTGGGCAACCTGTTCAAATGCCTCACCAGTCTCATTGTAAATACTTTTTCTAATATCTAATCTAAACCTACTCTCAATTTAAAGCCATTCCCCCATTTCATGTCCTGTCACTATATTCCCTTCTAATTTTTGCCTCTCCATGTTTCTTGTACACGCCCTTCAGGTAGGCCGCAATTAGTTCACCCCAAAAAGACTCTTTCCCAGACTGAACGAACCAAATTCTCCCAGCCTTTCCTCATAGGGGAGGTGCTCCATCCCTCTCATCATCTTTGTGGTGCTCCTATGGACTTGCTCCAACATGTCCATGTTCTTCCTGTGCTGGGTACCCCAGAGCTGAATGCAGCACTCCAGGTGGGGTCTCACCAAAACAGAGCAGAAGGGCAGAATCGCCTCCCTCACCCTGCTGGCCACTCTCTGTTTGATGCAGCCCAGGACACGTTTTGCTTTCTGGGCTGTGAGTGCACATGGCTGGCTCATGTCCAGTCTCCTCCACCAGCATCCCTAAGTCGTCCTCCCCAGGGATGCTCTGCATCTGTTCATCCCCAGCCTGTGTTGATTCCAGGGGTTGCCCCAAGACAGGTACAGCACCTTGCACTTGCTCTTGTTGAACCACATGAGATTCCCATGGGCCTGCTGCTCAAGCTAACATTTTGAGCTACCCCTGTAAGTATCCCTCCAGGAGTAGTCCTTGGCAGTCTGTAAAGAAGAGACTTCATTCAACTTTTTCACCTTAGTGTTGGGGTGTTGTCTGAGCCATGCTTACCTTAAGTGAAGTGAATTTGATAGTTATCTCAAGTCAATAATTCAGAAAGATATAACTTTACTGATGTGTTGTCTTTATTTGACACACAGGATGTTTTCTGTGGTTTAATTTATTTTATCAAATAATGACAACTTTTCTCATTTACTGTTGTTTCTCATTTCACCCCTCTTTCCTTGGTAGCTGTAGCTCCTGGATACTTACAACTACATGTAATATGATGGACAGAGCTAAAACAGAAAAAGCTATTTTTTTGAGGCTTTTGACTTATAGAATATTTTCTGTGAATGATAGTAAAACACGACTGTCCTTGAAAACTTTATATTATTTGTAGAAATCAGTGGGTTGTTTTCAATTCTCAGCTCCTAAAAGATGGAATTTCAAAAACTTTATTTAGAGAAAGTTTCTTGTAAAGAAAGTTAACATCAGGGAAAGATGAACCACAAATAGAAAGATGATTTCATTCTTGTTTTCTCTCATCATCTTATGTATCATCATATCAACCTCTTGTCTGTAGCTGAGCTTTTTGTACCTCTAAGTTCCACAAAGATTGAGTTTCAAATGTGATAATGCCAGTAAGTTTGGCAGCTGAGATGCCTGTCACTTTTACTTTAAAATAAAAGCCACATTTTTTTGATAAAACAGTTGTAATACTTGTAAAAAGCATGTTAGAAGCATGAAACCTTATGACAACTTTGTCATGTGTCCTCATTTTAGACAGGTAAATTGTCTTAAATTAGCTCACACAGTTCCTAAAAACAGTGTTTTGCACTAGTCAATACATTTTATATTCCTCCTCTTCAAGGGCTTCTGAGAATTGCTAACTTTTTTCCCCTCTGTACAAAAATTAGATAAATTTCGCAGATACTTTCCTAAATTCCAACAAAAGGAATAGGTAAGTATAACATGCTTGTCCAGGTTCTTTTTAAAAAGTTGTGTATATATAATGCAATCAAAGAATTTACTGATACACATATACACACGGGAATAGTTTAAGATAGGAGTGATGCATAAAATTTTTGTGTGATCATTCTCTGGAGGTTGCATTAGTAGAGAAACATAAGTCCTTTCATATCCTTTGTCTTCAAAGGACAGTAGCCAATACAGCTAAATACTGCAGACAGTTGAAATTTTGTTGCCTAATAGCACATGGTCTTGCCATAGCAAAATCAGTGTCTGTAATAGCAGTAAGTCCTGTTCCTGTGTAGCTTGCTACAACCCATTAAGCTTCCTTAGTTCCCTTGGAGTTTAGGTTGCACAGGTGTGCATTTGACCTCTGGTAACTGTTTATAGCAATCTTTCTTTTCTCTCTGATTTCTTCAGCAGAGAGTCCTATTTAAAAAATGTGTGGCAGGGGAGAAAGAGATATCAACAAGCCCATGCTTCTCTCTAGCCTTCTAATGCCTCAAGCAATTACTTTTCTTTTTTCTTCTTCATTATGGGTTGGTGATGCGGTTTTTCTGGACTTTCACATGCAGTTTAGGTATTCATGATATGGAAATGTGAGTGAGATAGAAGTGCACAAGCTGGTACTTCCCTGATGATCTTTACTGACAATTCTTTTGCTTCCTGGTAGGTGGGAGCCGTAACACTTAGTATAAGGACTCTGTTGTAGGCTGGAGGAAGACGAAGACTGCAATAAACAGGATAACTGGTAAGTAACATTTACCCCCTCCCATAAGTCCTCCCAATTTAGTGCAAGTGTTCCAGAAAAAAAAGGAATGATTCTGGATGAAAAAGCCCCGTTCCTGACACTTCCCTGAAAGTGTTCTGTATTACCTAATGACATATTAAACTCTCAGAGTGTCAGAGTAGCTAAGAATAGTTGTTTCAAGTTTTGAGGATGCAAAGGGCAGTCTCAGTATGAGAGGCTTCAGAGTAGCAGGTATTTCCAGTATATTTCTGGATTAAAAGTGCTCAAATACAATGTTAGGAAGTGTATTAATTTTTGCTGCGGGTGAACTTTCTATTCTTATCTGTCAAATAGAAGAGCATGGTTTCCCTGCAAAAGGAATAAAGGTATTTCAAAGCTATGTCTGCTGTTTATCTGTACAGCATTTTGATGTTGTAGGCAAACACATGTTCATTAATCAAATTGATATGTGTTTGGAATGATGTGTTTCATTCCAGTACTCTTCAAATCTTCAAGATTTCTGGGTGATGGTAAAATAGGCTTGAGGATGGACTACTTGGTGTTTGCATATTGGTATCAGTAAATGCCAGTAAAATAGCACATGTATTTGTAACCGGAGGAAGAGAAGGGTGAAATAGTGACAGCTACCTGTCTTGTCCATCTAAACTTGAGCAAAATGAGTGGTGCCACTTAAAATCAGTATGTTACCATTAGTGTAACCTTGAAGAGCTTCTCAATGCTTTGTAATGAAAATGATTCTTAACTTCTCGATGCTGTGTGAGGAAAATGATTCGTTTTACATACAGTGTCAACATTGCAGCTCTTTTTTGGTGTTGGTTTTCAGTGTAAGGTGCATAAGCATGATTACTCCACCAGAGCTGGCACTAAAAATTACTGGAGAGGTTTCAGGAATTGTCCTGATTGCCCTTGTCCACCTCACAAGTTTCATAAGGTATTAGAAGGCAATGATAGCATACAGTAAAAAAAAAAACTGGTCAAAGTAAACTGGGAAAGTTACTGTGCTTTACAGGTAAATTTTGCAATAGTTTTGCAGGTGTAATTACAAAAGCAGGTTGTGAAATGCTCATTCGCTGAACATTTCCATCCTTCTGAGGGGCAATGATTTGGGGTAAATTTCTGTTTTCAGAACAGCAGCCTCCAGAAGGCCTTAACCAGACTTGGTAAGGTAGTTCTTCTGACAAAGAAATCTGCTGAGACAAATAATTTTTTACATTATTTGCTGAAATTTGCATGGTGATAAAAAACAAGCTATAGGCAAAACAGGAGGACAGATGGATTACAAATGCGGTATCACATGAGTTTGCCTTAGGATCTTGAGTAGGCAAGGATAAATGGTTCCTTTCTACCAGGTAGAATAAAGCATTGTTACAAATTAAAATTGCTGTCCCTTGCATCTCTGAACAGTACTTTAACAAGAATGGTAAACATTGGAGGATGAGACACACTTGGTTTGTTACTGGGCTGTTTGTTCAATATGTAAATATAAACTAATCTTGTAGTCTTTGCAAATGTCAAACTTCTACGTGACCTCCAATTATATGGAAACACTGCCTTCAAAGAGTGTCACTTAAAAAAAATCAGTTGATGATTCATAATATAATACTTCCCTTGGTTTTATTGTCATCAACTTGGCAAGCTGGAGTTATTTTTGGCAACATTATCATGCTGTCATAGATTTCCACCCTTCATGCCTTTAAAGAGTATTAGTGTCTTAAAACCATGTTAATGCTTGATCAGACTTTCTTACCTTCAGCTCTACATATATGTAGTCTGGTAGCTCAGCAAGTATAGAAAGACGACATATATGAAGTTTTCTGTAAGTGTGACACAGTTCCTCCTAAACCCTTTGAAACAGAGATATTCTTTCTGCTTCAATTTCTTAATCTGAGAAACTACTATGTATATCTGCAGATCTCAATAAAAATTAGAGGGTGCTCAAGTATTTTAGTATCTCTGATAACCAAGGCAGTCAATGCTAAAGGGCCAGGCTTGCTGGGCTCTGAATATAAATGGAGTTATCCCATAGTTGATTGTAGTGGACAGTTACATTTTAGTGACGTTATTGGAGCTGGAAAGAAAATAGTGAATTAGTACTGAGAACTTACTGGCGTCTGCTTGGAGCTATTAAAAGTCATAAACATTTAACTTGTATCCATTTTCAGATGTCTCAAAGGAGAAAGAAACACTTTGTCTACACATCAAATAAAAGGTGTGCTAAAGGCTGGCACATATGTCTTTAGCCCTTAGTTTGCTGTAAATTACACAGTGACTCTTTCACCAACAGTTTGTCTCTTGCACCAATGCTACTGGGAGAATGTCCAATAGTAGTTCTAGCTAGAAACAGCATTGGTTTCTGCTTTGATAGATCTAGTTAGCACCCATGGCATCTTACCGCTTCTGATTGGGAACAAAGGGCTTGATAGTCAGCTGCAAGAAGAAGCAAACAATGCAAGACAGGTCCTTTTTTTATTTTCTCACTTTTCTCAGAAAACATGAGAAGAATTGCTTTCTTCCATCTTCCTACTCCTCTGAGTTGTTCAGAAAATTGTAGTGCTAATATTCTTGCAGATTTCTGTGCAGCTTTTATTTCCCATTCCACTTGTTCCCATACGATTTGGAAAAGTGACATTTCCCCACTCTGGCAACAGCTGATTTTCCTCCTCAAAGGAACTATATGGATATAATGAATAACTTTTATTTATGTGTGAAATTTCCCATATGGTGATGGTCAAAAGACATTAACTACAAAATAATGTATGTTGTGATGTGGAAGTGCCATAGTTATTGGTACTCCATTGCATGCACAGGGAGCCATTAGGCATCTGACTAATAATTGATAGCTTATAGGTGATTCTAGCTAATGGTGGTTGTTATAAATTATGCATGGACCTTAAAGAGAAAGAAAATACGCCAAGACCAGAAATTGTTTCAAATGTGTATCCTAATTAGAGTGAGGGTGAAAAGACAACTCATTAGTTAGGAAAAGCTTGTAGAATCAAAGATGAACAGTTTTGCAGAAAGCAGTAGAAAACTGGATAGGTTTTGGCACTGACAAGAAACTGGTCTTATTCCAGTATATGTGAAAATCTATGAAAGAAAATTACAATAGTTGTCTATAAGTTTAAGTATCTTTTCATGCATTCATAGTAAATTCAAGCATTCAGAAAGTTTTAATAACTATTTCGAACAGAAAATGTGCTGTACATGATGAAGGCAAGCAAGAGAGTGATGTTGTGCCTAGATATGTGACTAATAAACACTGCAGGGCAGAGCAGCACTTCCCACAGTCAATTGCTCAGCAAAAGGTTCAGATTAAAGCATTTTTGTGAGGCTTCCCTGTGGAGATTTCCCACCTTGTGTGTACACTTGAGGGAATAATTTTGTGCTTTGTAGCTCTTCTTCCCTTTGATTTTTTGCATTGACTTGATGATCTATAGTCTCTTCATTGTTTTCATTAGCTATAGTTTACTTCATACTTGCTCTATTAAGTAGGTGATGGGAGCTGTATAGGTGGTTCATGAGTCATATTAAGCAAGATAGAAGGGTGGCAAGAACAATGAGTTTTTTATAATGTTGATGATTATTCACTTTGCTTTTGAGGAATATTGAGTAATTAACACTTGCTTAACACAGACTTACTAATATAATAAAGCAGGACTTCAGTTGCACCAGAAGCTGAAATAGAGGTATTGGAAAGCAGCATAAGTATAATGAAGGGCAATGCTAAATGCTAGAATGTTGAATGCTGGAGTACCAGTATATTGGGATACTGTGTCATGTTAAAAGAGTGGATTTTTGTATTGCAGTCAGTTCTGGAAGTGGTAGCATATTTATTAATGCTTCCACGTGGTTATTAGTTGTGCAATAAGTAAAGTATATTGTATATGTCCAGAGAAACCAGAAGGTTTTGTCCATGCTGCTGATATTTTGGAGGGAGGCAAAAGAGAAAGAAACTTGAAATAATTATGGAGGGGCAAGGGAGACTAAAAACTGATCGTTTAATGAACAGTGTATGAACAGAATAATGAACAGACTGAAAGTCTCTGTTGGGATACAACTGAAAGGGCATACCATAATTAGATCATTTGATGACCTGTTTAAGTAGCCATTAGATACTGGAATAAAAGATCTTCCCTGAAGCTCTGCTGAGAGTCAAGGTTTTAATCTTCCTTCCTTCACTAGTTTTTCCTCTTTCCAAATATATATATACATGGCATCTATTCATATTGAGATTTTATAAATTGACATTTTAAGTCTGATAAATCATAATTGTTACTTCATGTATCTCCTACTTTTTTATAATCAGTCTCTTGTAGCAATCTCTGCAGAGGAGTGAGTGCAGATTTTTGCAATTTCAGAGCTCGCTGTTTTTAAAACAAGCATGTTTCAATGTATGTATCAGTCATATTTTTAGGCTGTGAAAGAACAGTTTATGCCATTTAAAACTTTCTGGCTTGGACTGTAATATAGATCTAGCAGTAGCTTACAGGAAAATAATATTCTGGAAACTGCATCATTCAAGGCAATTTGGCACTTTATTTTTACTATGTCCTTAACATTTAGTTTTTCATGCAATTGCATTGCTCATTAATTATAAATTCCTACTTCTGTTTCATAAGAGGAGCTCTTGAGATTTTAATTGATAGTTCATCATCTTAAAATCATACTCCAATTTTTAGTTTCTAAATTTTTGGAAGAGTATTTATGAATGGAAGGAGAAATATTTTCACCACCAAGTGGAACATTTTTGAGAGTACAAGCCAAGACACAATGGAGAAAGTGCTTAGTACTCATTTTAAGGATTCTTCTATTAAGTTGCTAATCATGTCAGGCTTTACCTTGTGCTGCAGTACAAATGTGGAGAGTATAGTGCTGCCTAAAACAGGTTTAACTCTGAAATAGTATGAATTAATGAAACCCAGGCACTGTTTCTTGGTTATTACTCTAAAAGGGGAGCTCTTATATTTGGAGAAGTAGTTCCAGTAGGGTTATTAATTATGCCTCATCTTCTTACATAATTTTAGTTGATAGAATTCAGTCTACTTTCGGGTTACAGCATTTTCCAACACCAGATGCTTGTATCTTAAGCCAGAAGATACCATCTAATCTGATCTCCAGTTTAAAATGACAACTATAATTTTAGCCAGTGAAACCTAATTGAAAACATTAATAGCAAGATTACTCATATACAATAACCAGGGAAAATACTCAAGTGCAATACACACCATAAACCATAGAACTCATTCTTTCTCAAAAAACCTTTAAATTGAAAGTCAGCCCTTACTCTAAGATGAAAATGGGCATTCAGGCTAGTTGTTTTCAGATTATATAATAAATAATAAAAGCAAGGGTACTGGATAAAAAATTGCATGTGTGTAACATCAAAACCTGACCTCAGAATAATTTTAACATTATGGAAAGAGAAGCAAAGATCCTTTCTCTACTTGCTGTAATGGGTTTTCTGGTTTGAGTGCTTTGAGGTAGAATTGTCCTGTACTATGCTTACAGTAAGTCTCCCAAAATACTAAGCTTTCAATTTAAAAATAGGTTATGTAAGAGTACAATAGTCAAACTGAACTCATGTCTGCTTGGTGAAGCATTAGCATTAATGGTTTAGAATCAAAACTATCTGTTTTGTCTTGCAGAGTTTTGCTTTTCAACCAGGCAGTTTTCACAGGCTTCCTGATTCATGGTAAGCCTTTCTAAATCCCCACCTAGACCTTGAGAAGATCCTGCTGTCTTTTTTACATCTGTGGCTGGTTTATTCACCTTGTTCACACCTGTTGTGTGCCTTCTCAGGTGTCTCCTGTACATTGGAGTCCTGGGCTTGCTGTGTCTCTGCCTCTCTGGTGTCTCATCCTGAGACTGTCAGCTTCCCCTGGCTGGGTATGGTTAGCTGCCTCCAGGGGAAGGGACACCTTCTGTCTTTCATAAGATCTCACCTGAGAGAGTTCAACATGCTGGAGAAAGCAAACATGCAATCTTCTTCATGGCTATTCACCAAATATTCAATGTTCATTTAATTGAAAAATAACACACTCAGCGCTGAGTACTACAAGTGTGCCCCTGAGTGAGCAGTGCACTGCCCTGGGGATACTCCTGCACATTCTGAGATACCTGGCTTCGATACAGGAAGAGCATAGCTGTCTTAATGAGCACTTGACAGGTTAATCCGTGCTCTGTTGTCCCTCTTTTCTGATGTGTCTGTATGGGAACCCGGCAGAATTCCCCAGCGACCGCGATCTGCCTTGGGTTGCTGCAGTGGCCCCACAGCACTGCAGCTTATGGTTCACCACAGGGTAGTTGCTTTGTGGTGAACCATAGGAAGTCTGACTTGAGACCATTGCCAGCTGCTGTTCCCAATGCTGGTAGAGTTCCAGAGGCAAGAGAAAGGCAGTGCTGATGCAGGGTTCTACAAATAGTAAGGCCAAGGAAATGACATAAATATAAAAATCAGTTATCTAAAATAAACCACATCTTTTTCCATTGTGGTTTTTCACCAAGGCTTTGTAATAATGATCCATTCCCAAATGCTGTATTTCTAAAGAACATTTTGCTTCTGCAAGGAATTAGCATCTTCAGCCAAAGCTTGAACTTTCCCTGTGATTATTAAGTATGAGATGAATTCCTCACCAGTCTCTCCTATGCTGAGGACTTCAGTTCTTTTTTTTAGACATAGTCAACCATTCTGGTCTCCTACCCTGTCATCTACCATGCTGTTTCAAAGTCCATACTCATCAGCTGGTTTGGGCTGAAAGCTTAATTTTATTGAAATTTAGCTGATGTGGTTAAACAGGAATCTTGAATTATAGAAGACAACAATTTTGATATTCCATCATCAGCATAGTCTTGTGCTGCAGTAATATGCTCAGGAATAGTTCTTTCACTTTGTTTTACCTACAGTGTGTATTAAAAACTGATTTGTTGTTGTGAGTTGTAATCAAGTATAGTCAAGTATAGCAGTTAAATAGCTTGATCGATGTGGCTAGTGAGTTAGACTGCATTTGATCGTGTTTTTTGAGGTAGTGTTGCTTTTTTTTATTTAAAATAAATGACATTGCCATAATGTAAGCCTGGATGAGCATCTCAAATTACATTAAGGGTTATACAGATTAAAAGAAAAAACTTTTTCTCTTCAACTTATATAGAAAGTAGAAGCGAAGGATAGCAACAAATGTATAGCTGCAACGAATCTGGTTAGCGTGGAGGCTGGCATTGGAAATGTAGCAGTGTCAAGATTTGTATTTGGTATCTTAGCAAGAGCTTAATAAGGATCTAGGGGTAATGACACGGTGGGACAGTCTAGTTATTTGAGGGTGGCAGCTGCACCTTTTGTAAGAGTGACCATTTGTCCTTCAGCCTCTCTATTAAACTGTTATCTTTCCTTTTTCTTTTTTTTTCTTAGGTTATGGTTACAGTAAGACAGGAGTAATATATCTGAATAATTATGCCACTTGAATATTCATTACTTGATTATTAAGCAGTGAATAAATACAGGTCATTTTAAAATATAGATTGCTTTTGCATGATAGTGAGTTAAACCTTGCCTTAGGTATTGGTGTTAGATGTGCATTCTGCTTGTTTTCCTTTTGGCTTGCTCTTAGTGCATAGATCTTTTTTTACTCACTTCAAGAACCTTACTAATGATAACTAACTTGTGCTCTTAGGAAAAGTTTCCTAGATGTGTCTGTAACTTTTTTAGAATTGGAAAAGTTCGTTCTACTTTGTAAGACAACATCAGTGTGTTTAGTGTAGAAAGAGAAATGTTATGGTTACTTTTATTACATTCTGTAACAGCAGAAAAGATCCCATTGAACAGGGTGTTTACATGGATTTTAAAGATGAAGGTGTAAAATATCTAGAACCTGCAAGCTAAAACTTTAAAAAAAAAACCTCATTAATGTTAAGCCTGGTCAAACTTTAAATTATTGTTTTTCCTACCACTTGCAGTTTTAAAGTTAAGCTCTGGGCATCTTTCAAAAAAGTTTCATGAGCTTAATTGGAAACAATAGCTGCTTTTTTGTTTGTTTTGTGGGGGTGGCATGTGAGTGCTACAAAAATCAGTTTATATAATACTGATTCTTCCACTTGGTATTAAAATAGTTTGGGGATGCCTATGTATGAATTATTACAAAATTTATTTGAATGGAGTGTAAAGCAATGGAGTAATGTACATGGTCTACACTGGTAAAGACAACATCATCTGAACTAGTCAGCATGGATTCACAAAGGTGAAGTTACTCTTGACCAGCTCGATAACCTTCCATAATGGTATGACTGGCTTGGTAGATGAGGGAAGAACGGTGGACAGTTGCCTACCTTAGCTTCAGTAAGGCTTTTGGCACTGCCTCCAATAAGATCCTCATAGAGAAGCTGATGCAGTATAGGCTGGGTGAGCAGAGAGTGAGGTAAAAACTGGCAGAATGGCTAGGTCCACAGAGTGGCGGTCAGCAGTTCAAAGCCTGGCTGGAGTCTGGCAGCTGGTGGTGTACCCAGGAGTGAGTACTGGAACCAGTCCTATTGAACATCTTCATTAATGGTTTGGATGATGGGGCAAATTCATTGATAATGCAGAACTGGGTGGGACTGGCTGGTACACCAGAAGGTCATGCTGCCATCCATAAGGACCCTAACAGCCTGGAGAAATGGGCTGACAGGATCCTCATGAAGATCAACAAAGAGGAGTGCAAAGTTCTGCATCTGAAGAGGAAAAACCCAGACACCACCAGTATATGCTGGGGGAAAGCAGCTTGACAGAAAAGGCTCTGGCTGTTCTGGTGACCATGGGCCAGCTCTGTGCCCTTGCAGCACAAAAGGCTGATGGTATCTTGGGGCTGCATTAGAGTGTTGCAATCAGGTGAAGGGAGGTGATCCTTTTCCCATAACTCAAGCCTGGTGAGGCCATACCTGGAGTACTGTGTCCAGGTTTGGACTTTCCAAGAGAGCTGAGGCCATAGCAGAGGTTGTCCATCAAACAGGACAAAGATGATTAGTGACTAGAGCATGTCTCCCATGATTAGAGGCTTGAGAGAGCTGGGACTGTTCTGCTTGTAGAAGAGGAAGCTCGGGGATGGTCTCTACAGTGTATATAATTACCTGAAGGGATGGTGTTACACTTGACAGAGCCAGACTCTTTCCAGTGGTACCCAGTGGCAGCACCAGAGGCAATGGTCACACACTGAAACACAGGAGGTTCCCTCTGAACATCAGGGAACACTTTTTAACTCTGAGGATGACCAAGTGCTGGCACAGGTTAAACCAGTCTTTATCCTTAGAGATACTTAAAAGCCATCTAGATGTGATCTGGGCAGCTTGCTCAGGATGGTCCTGCTTGAGTAGGAAGGTTGAACCAGATGACCTCTGGATGTCCTGTCCCGCTTGAACTATTCTGTAATGTGTGAACTAGGATGCTGCAATTACATAAAAACTTTTTTCTTTTAAATAAAAATGGGCTGTTTAGAATAGTATTTAATTGTCACAATTTGTAATGTGATTTTTATTTGAAGTTTTTCACCAGATGGAAGAAGTTTTTATTATATGTATATGGAATAGTTAAGTAAGACTTTGGGACTTGAATTGTTCAGGTTTGAAATTTGGACCTTGTGTCTTTCTCTTTTTCTGGTTTAAATAAAATAATACAACTGACTTTGTTCTGTGAAAGAAAAAAAAAGAATTTACTTCATTAAAAATGAAAAGGCTGCTTGCAAGGGCTTTTATGCTCTCTTCCACACAACTGTGAACTTCAGCATAGATCTTCAAGGAAGAGGATGCATGACAAATCTATTGCTTGGCTCAGAAGAATGCAGTGTTTACTTCAGGGAAAGTTTTCCAGGGTGGGCATGTAAGACAGGAAGACATTGGCTGGTTCATACTGTTCTTTCCTTTGAACATAAAGACTAATCATTGTTGTCAGTGCAACGTTTATTTTAAAACCTTAAGGGTTTTGATTCTTTGAAACAATTGTAGACCAGTAAAAGTAACATCTTATTCAGAAATTCTGATAATCATGAACTAAATCTTTGAATTTATTCTTCTGTATTCTTAGTATGCTTCCATCTTAGTATCTTCAAACTGCAAGGATTGTATTATGTAAAAATATTAAAGCTGTGTTCTGCAATAAATGATTGCTTTAATAGTTGTGTTACAATGCCAGAGTATTGCAAGAAAATTACTATTTTTCAAAATAGCTTTCATATATTTTTTGAAAGACTGTTGCAATCTCTTGCCCTAAAACCTTGGATAAGGAAGAAGTAGTTATTATTCTTTAGAGTGTGACTTGATTTTCATACTACCATTCAGATTTGGAAGAAAATGATTCTTGGTAGTGTGTCTCACCTCGTATACAACATCCAGATTTTAATTTCATAGTTCAGTTGAGACATTCTTGTTTCAGAACTGTAGAAGAAGTAACCATGAAGTCATAAGAAATCCAGTCTTCAAAATAAAATATTTGAAAATACAGACGAACATTTTCTCTGCATGTATATTTTGGGGGAGGAAAAAGTCCAGCAAATGTTGACACCCAAAATTAATTTTTCCGAGTAAGTTTGTTGCAAGTAAATAAGGAGTAATGGCAAGAGCCTTTTTGTTGTTCTGCTTTTGGGGTTTTGTACCTCTCTCCCTGCTGCTTTTCATGAGTGTCCTACTTTGCCTCAGCAATCTTTTGGTGTTTTTCTGGTTCACCGAAAGTGCTACAGAGTTTAGCATTTTGACAGGGTCAAAATCCTGTCTTGCATAGTAGACTAAACCTTAATTTTCTGTTATTATAATGATAGCTGCTTTAAATTCAAAATGATGAAAGATACTGTAGAGTTTTTTAGACTGCTCTCTGCTTCTCCATTAAGTGCTTAATCATTTAATTCATGGAGCTAATTTAAAGCTAAGAAAATATTGTAAAACTACAGTATTTCTGTTTTTCAAAATACTTTTCATGTCATGCTGACTTGTTCTGACAAGAGAACTTCAGCAGGATGACAATAATGTTTTATTGTGTGAGAAGTGCCCTAGACAACTTGTTTCTGAACTTTCATGTCTAAAGCCACATTGAGGAAGGTGTGCAAATCAAATTGTACTTGCCCACTTTTTTCATGTGCTGCTTGCAGTATAACCTTAAAGGATGCCCTGAAGTGATGATCTGCCACTAGTCTGTATTAGAATATTTGGAGGCTGACAAAACTTCTTCACTTAATGAGGGCACTTGAACTTACTTCTGTGCCTGAAGTAAAAGGCCTTCTAAAAGCAGCCATGGAGAAGAGCCATAAAGAATTTAAAGCTGTTCCTTCAAATAGCAGTTGCAACAGTTTAAACCACCTGATGATTAATGGTGAATGCTTCCAATATGGAGAGTTTCTTTCCTCTGCTGACTGAACAGCTCCTCTCAGCCCTCTCCCAGTTGTCTGTCCAGATCAACCCCTCCTGATGCCTCCACCAATGTCTCTACTACACTGCAGCTCTTACCATCTCCCATACACTTGTGTACATGACACAAAGTTCATAGATAAAAAATATAATTACATCTTTTCTCTCTACTTCTAGTTTACTTAAAACAGTCTTTTTCATAGCAAAATATGGTGTCTAGTAGCACTGTAGCGTCTCTGTTAGCCTTGGTATGGTTATTAGCATATAAACATAAGTTTAGTGTAAACATTACTCATAATACTAATATGAGAAACCAATTAAACTGTTCCTTTTTAGAGTGTTTTGTCCTTGCATCATAATCTATTTTACTATGTCTCTATTCAAAGAAAAGTCCAGAAAATCTATACATAGTAAAATATAGTGGTACATCTGTTCTTTGAAAGAGTTGAAGATTTTACTGGTCTGTTTGGATTAGGATAGCTTCTGATAGGTGTAATTGTGATGCATTCTACACCTTTTTTAATGTGTCAAAAGTATTGATTTGTTGCATTGTGGTTAACAGGGAAACTGGGGAAGATGGTCCAGGTCACCAAAGGTCTGGAATGCCTTTGCAGATATCCACGCTTGTCCATAGCATTATGTCAAGATGAGGATATTGGGTTCATAGTTCAGCTACTTCAGCTGGATGCCTCAAGCAGAGCGTGTCTAGGTGATCCAAAGCTCCTTGTTATTGTTACACAAGCTTATGCTGTGTTCTATGTTTTTCTGCCTCTTCTTACATCTTTCTTGGCATCTGCATTAGACAAAGAAAGATGCATGGTATGTAATTAACAGCTAAACATATGGTGATTGCCAACTGTTCTAAAAGGCAGAAGAGTATTGAATTAAAAAAAAATAAACAACAACAAACAAAAAAATGCCCCCAAACCCCTCACCTGCTCCATCCCTCCAAAAAACCAACCCTAACCCAAAAACACCGAAACCACCTTTTCCACTTTCGTCTTTCAGGTTGCTAGATAATGGCAATAATCAGATGCTGGCTTTATTCCTCTTTATCATTACCTTTTAAGAGTTTGTTTTCCTCTATTTCAAACTCTGTCCTTATTTGACTGGAATTGGCAACCAGTTTAAGACCTCTCAGGTAGAGGTGCTAGTGGATTGCATAAGTTTGAGAAATTCAAATAAAAAAGGATTAACTTGCTTTTAGCACTGGCTAAAAATGCCAGTATTGCTTCTCTTTTCTCATTTCCGTGAAGAAATCCAAGTTGATATTGCTGAAATGTGATGTTTTTTCTCCTTAACAGAAAAAACTGGTGCTGAAATTCAAGGAGTTCTGGGTTAAAGGGCTAAGTTTGCCAGTTAGGAGCAACCAAAATATGATTTCAATGGGAAATGATAAAAAGTCGTAGTAATCATTTCTAATGATGAAATGTAATCTAAACCAGAGACTTTTAATGCTACCTTATTTTGTTATTTTGTGGGGGCTTTTTTTCTCTATTCTTTCAAGATAATGTGCTTTTTATTTTAAAACTTGGAGCAATATCTATGACACTTGTGGTTTGGTTTCAAAGAAAACCAGACACGCATCTGAAATATGTTTGAAATTGAGAGTTCAAGGGCAGTGTGTTGAATGGGCTTGCAGACCTAGTGACTGGGTGGCAAACAATATAAACAGGCTATTTTAAGACTTTTTTTTGAGTGGAATAGGCCAATGCTGCTTTAAAAAAGTAAAGAAGTAATATTAACAATTTTTTATCTTGACATTTCCAAAAAATGAGCAGTTTCCATTTGCAGAAGAAAGCAGCTACTGTGGACTATCCAGACCTGAAGAAAAGGTCGGGAGTCTGTAATAGGCAGGTTTGTAAAGTACTACATTGGTCTCTTGAGAACATGAAGTACATATTTACCACTGTTCCCAGTGTTACATGTGGGGCAAACCTCTGCAGATGAAAGTGCAGGATTAATGCAGCAAATAAGAGGAAATTAGCAAAAATCAAGTATACTTGGGAAAAAATATATCTTAACAGGGGTCAGTGCTAAACCGACATAAACCCGATAAATTGCAGTGAAGAAAACCCAACTTTTGCTCACAAGTAATACATATTTTTATAAATAAAGTAAAATTACTCGGGCTACTTCAGGCTAGGAGAGGCAGATGGACCTTCTGCTCCAGAAAGGTTGAAATGAGCCTTTTGAAATGAAAGCTGAATCCAAGGTGCTTGTTGCTCTTGACAATCTCTTTCATATTCACCTTTTCTGATGACAGTATGTGTAGAGCTCACACGGAGTATACCCAGGCACTTGAGAAACTCTCCAGCCAGAGTGCTGCAAGCCCAGCTGCTTGCAGATGTACCAGGGCTCCTGCCTTGGAGAGGAAATTGCCACTTCCAGAGGGTAGTTGTTCTGAAATAGGTTAGACATTGTACAGTTACAAATGCATTCGTTCTGCCTCCTGTTTCTCTCATATTTTACAATTGCCTGTTTGTTGGATCTGAGAGATAATTAAGTAATTTAAAAGATTAATTGGTTTCATAACTGAATTTGCATTCCAGGGATTCTGGAATTGCAGGAAGCTATTCATGCAAAAAATGCCTTTGTGTTAGTTCTAAATAGCTCTATAAATGTGAGACCTTATTGGTTTTATGACTGTGGCCTTTAAACAAATAACTCATCTGTCTTCAACATGATTAATTATTTTAAACATTTAGGGTGAGATTGATTGTAAAAGGTGATTAAGATTTTTTTATCTAATATTTTTTCAATACAGGATTTAGACTTTAATTAAGATGTTGCTAACCAGCTGTCTTTTACATGTAAGAAAATATTCTCTTTGTATACTTGTTTAATTAACAGCAGTTATAGGTAATAGATCCACTGAAGGCTTATACATTGTAGCACAGACAAAAAAGATTAGTAGTTGAGTTTGTAATTTTTTGTGTTTGAAACAAATGATATAAACAAACTCCTAAGTTCCTTGTCATAGAACTTAGAGGGGCAATTTCATCTGGTTTTTTATTAATATTGATAGATCTCAAGGCCCAGACTGGGATACTATGTTGTAATGGATGTCACTTTGTGGTACAGTGTAATCCTCTATAGTTTTCTTCTGATTTAATAAGAGTTTGGAAATTGGGGAGGGAAAATATTTATATATACAAATAACACTTCCATTTCCCCTAAATCTCAGTTTTTTGCAGATACAGCATGTGTGCTTTTATTTTGGTTTTGTCCTAGAAGACGATAGGTAATTACGAAGACATCACTGCTTTGCTGTGGATTGACATGGGTGTGGAAATGTTACTGCATGGAATACTGATTTAATTTATTGGATAAAGGTTTCTCATAGTTTCTTCTAGTTAGCTTGTATCTGCTGTTCATGAAGTTACTTTGTATGTAAACTGAATTTCTCATAAAGCTGTTTATAGTCAGAATGTTTCCAGGAATTTCTTTGGGATAGAAACTTCCCTTTTATTAAAAACACACTAGACAACAGTTGCTAAGCTTGGGATATATGATTTGATTTCCTTTCAAGTTTCAAAAATATTTCCTTAGAATTTAGAGTCCAGTGAGCTTCACCTATCTCATCTTCCTTAAATTCAATTTTACATTTTGTTCCATTTTGTTTGTAGGTGCTCTTCCCACTTTCCTGGTTGCACAGTGGGACTTTTCCCACTGCTGCTGATGCCCAGATGGTCTTCTTGCAGGAGGAGCAGCCTCAGCCGTTCTGTGGGTAAGTAGAGGCCATTGGGATGGAGGCCTGGACAGTAGTGCTTCTCCTCCTACTTGCTCCTCTTCTCTTCTTGCCAGGCAGCCTGTGAATTCCCCTCAAAATCTACCTGTTTGGCATGCAGAATTTGCATTTCCCTCTACTTTACAGGCATGGTGGAGGTCATTCGGCAAAAGTTCTTATCTGGAGAAAAGCTCTTAATAGCCTCCCAGTTATGTGGCAGCTCCTGGTTAGTCTGTTAACTGCAGTGAGAAAGGAGCATCCATTCACATGGGCCTCTCAGTGTCTGTGATTAGTTCCATCAGAAATCTTGGTCACAAAGCTAAAAGACCACCAAGTGTTACAGATCATGGCTTGAATGTATTCTGGTGCTTCTTCTGTCTCTTCCTCTTCTTCATCAATCTGTCACTGACTAAATTCAGACTCCTATTTTGTTAGTAGGAATTGGTGGAGAAGTGCAGAACTGCTAGTTAGCAATGGGTATGGGAAGAACTAACAAAACCTCATAGTTTTTTTGGTTTGGTTTGTGGTTTTTTTGCAGTAGGGCTCCTGTAACCTGTATGTTTTTGGAGGTGCCTAGCTAAAAGGAGTTCATAGGTTAAAAACAGTATATTCAATTCTGCTTCTTTTTAAAGACCAGTTTCTTATCTTTTGTCTGAAGGAGTTCAACAAGATACTTAATGAAGGTTTTCATGTTGGTTGGAAGTGGTGCTTTGAAATGGTGCTTGATTCAACAAGTTAGACAAGGTTTTTCAAACTATCAAGTTTTTGCTTTCCTTAAGTGGTGGGATTAAGTCACCTTCATGCTGAGCATTACTTTGTTAGCTAGTAGCTCCATTTAGGATTTGCATAATGCTGTCTTTAAAATAAACCAATGTAGTTCAAAAGCTGTATAATAGCTGTTAGTACTAAATGAGCATCTGAAAGGTTCATATACTCAAGATTTAGTAGCAATAATCTGTTAAAGCATTTAGTGAGTGGGTGCTTGAGTTTGTGGACCAGCACTAAATAACAGTTTGTGGCGACTGCAAAGCTACCTAAATGAGAGTCTAAAGAAGGTGGTGGCAAAAGGACCATTGCCATTCCTTAACATATTCCATTACTTAAAATAAGCACCACACTGTAGCTTTGCAGTTACGGCGCTGGACTTCTCTGGGACCACCGTGCCCACCCTCGGTAGCTCCCTACTACACCACACATCTACAAAAAATGTGTGAGCAAGCAAAGTAGAATAAGAGGAGACTTCTGAAGTAAATGTGCTTTGAGGTGGAGAAGGCTTTCATGGTAGCTGCATAAGTATTTTGTTTTACCTTCTATGAAGATTATTTCATCTTTTTGAGGCTAGATAATTTATTAGAATCTCTGTTCATTTGCCTAATGAAATAGACTCAAATTTGAGCACTCAACATTTGAGTTGAGTACTGTTTTACAGAATTCTATGTTATATGCATGGCTGTGGTCAATTAAAGTAGACGTAGTGAATCCTTATTTGGGGCAATGTAAGAAATGTTAAACTCAGATTAAAACCAAATGCATTGTTACAAAATGAGATTAACTTTACTCTTATTAATTTGGAGCTTTTCTCATTTCAAGCTGTAGTTGATATAAAAATTTTGAAGAAATTTTGTTCTCAGTTTCTTGAAACTTTTTATGGCTGATGTTTCTTTACCTGTGTCTTGGTCTTGATTGTACATTACTTTTTGTTATCTATTACTTTTTTTCTGTACTTTATATTGATACAAAAAATCCTTGCAGAAAAATAGTATCATTTAGCAGGTACTGTTTGAACTGTTGTCCAGTCCAGTGTTAAATAATGTATTGCTGCTGTTGTATTAATGTTTTAGAAAATATGGAATGTTAAAAAAATATCAGTTACTGATATCATTTGGGGTGGCAAATCATAACAGACACTATTTGGAGATGCATGTATCTTGTTCTTTTAATGAATTCTGCAGTCAGCTGTAACAGTGTTCTGTGAGTTAAATGATGAGTGGTGGTGGTGTTATAATTATAGTCTGAGTGGCTAAGTGGTGACTTACATTTTTTACATTTTTATGCTTGTTTTTACATGTCTTGATCAAAAAAGTCACTTAATGCAAGTTAGAGACTAAGTGTTATCTGTACTCAAATTACTGTTATATCAGTGTTTCTATCAGTCTTTTTGGTTGATACTACTGCTGATTCTGGCTAATTGAATTATATTTTAGATAGATGTAACATTTGGGAAGGGGTGGGATACTCTTATCTATTAAAACTGACAAGGTCAACTCACAAATACCATGTTCCCATAGTGAATGTATCTATTTGGTGTCTGCGAAAGGAATCAGCTCTGTGTTAAGTGTCTGATGTGAAGATTTTTGGAATTCCATTGCACAATTATGTCCCTTTGCTCTGTGTGAAAAGATCTTTGCAGTATGAAGCTACATACTACACATTTGTCAGAAATGTATCTTGAAAACGTTTTTCATTATTAGAATGAAGACTGAAGGTGGTGTGAAAATTGATGCGTATGTTTTCAATCCCACCATAAAAACTGCTCAGGCAGAGAAATGGCAGGTGTGTGCTTATGTTTAGATGCAGTATTTGACTTATAAGTGAGAAAAGGAGTGATTTCTGTTGCAGGGAAGCTGATAGTGGGCAGGTGGCCAAAGTTGCTTTGGCTTGCTGAGACGCCACTGAGGACCAGGATGCTGATCGAGTCCAGCTCAGGGTTGTTTTGGGATGTAAGTGAGCAAGCAGCCCTGCCAGCTTTCCCTCTGCTCCGTGCAAAGCCGTAGTGCCAGCTGCCTGCAGCAGCGGTGTGGGCGGTCGGGTGCCTTCCCTGGCACTGCATTCAGGTAGAGATCTGAACTGTAGTGTTAATCCTCTTCTGTTTACTCTGCCTTGCACTAAGGGAGAATTTTCATTTTTACTGCGTCACTGAATAAAAGCCGTTTACACAGTATGATACTCCTTCTCAACTTTATCACTTCTTCCACTCCTTTAAACTTCTCCCAAACTAGATTTTTGCACATCTGATGGTAAATTTTCTTGGTAGCACAAGATCTTTTTTTGAGGTTGATTTGACCTTCAGGCAGAATTGTGTCAGTCTCTTCAGCTGCCCAGTTAAGCTGTCTGATAGTCTAGTCAGCTCTGCGTATTTCAAATCACTATCATCGTTAAAAATGGCAGTAAAAGTTAATTTGAATATTTTTTCTCCTACATGTGCTTTTATGGACGAAGTGGATGAGTTCATTGCTTGTTTGGTTCTGGCAGTAACACTTGATGGAGAAAGCATATGCTTGAAGCAGGCGTGCGAAACGGAGCTGAGGGTTGATTGGGGGGTGAAGCAGGCTTTGACCTGCTTGCAGGTTTGTTTTGATGTGTTCTCGATCCATGGCTTCCAATATGTTTCTGAGTACCACACTCTGTGGCAGGCTGATCAAAACATTGACTTTTTGTCCATTAGCTGCATCTTTTATTTCTTAGCTTCATGTGGCTTCTGTGGTGCTGTCAGTCCCGTCAGGAGGCCAAGCCAGGGAAGTTTCCACAATGAATGCCTGCGGTCAGTGCCAGTGATTCTCGCTATGCAGCTTTGCCTGTTTGAAGATCAGGATTATTCTCAGTCTTTGCTGTGTTCTGCAGTTGTGCCGTTCCTCATGATCTATCAAACATAATTAACTCTTCCCAAATTTCTTGCACCCCTGAGTAACTCTTCTGTTTCCAGAAAAAACAAGTGTTGCTTGTTCGTTTATCTTTAGCCACTTCAGTGTTGCTGCCTGGGGAAGACATTCTTGTCTATCTCTGTGGGCCCAGTGCAATAACAAACACCTTTTCTTTTGAATACAGTGGAGCTTTTTTCATTGCTTTTGATATGTGTTTCTTTCTTATCCACATTTGTGGTGATGCAGAGAAACTAGAACCTGATGGAAGAGATTTGAATACTCTAGAAATATCTTTTTCAAAGAGACAGTAGCATGGTGTTTCTGGAGATACAGGTCTGGTAGTTCTTTTTTTCCCAGTGATCTTTATGCTTCTGATTTACAGTTGACAATGATAAACAGGACAGAACTCCAGTAACAGATTTCATAACTGTTATCAGTAGCAGAAGATGGATGAATAATATTGTAGCAAATTCAATGATGATTTTAGTGAGTGGGTTTTCATTAATAACATAATGTTCTGGAAGGGTTTTCTGTTCATTTATGTGTGTGTGTGTATATTTATATAAAAAACATAAACTAAGCCTATAGACCCATCTGACTAAAATTGCATGATGTGATGCAGCACTGTTTCATAACCTATCTAAAATAGTCCATTGCTCTGTATTGTTTCAAAGAACAACTGCATGTATTTCCAATGTTATGCATAGTTCAGCATGGTCAGAAATATCTGGGGCAAACCAGTATGCTGGTGAGAGAAATACACTAGTAATGGTAATGGAACAGAGGTAGCGTCTGTTTTGTTTTCCCCGAAGTTTATCTAACAGTCTTAAACTAGTAATATAGCAATTGCTCTTTTTGTTGTTGTTATTGTAACAATTTTATTAGTGAACATTTTTCTCACAATGAGATTTAATAATTTCTTTGCTGTCTTCCCACATTGTAATATAGGATAGAATATCAACCATTGTTTGTATGTAATACTTGTTTACAGTTTGAATTAGTAAAAAGATTTTTCCAGGTGACTGTATATTGCATGTACATTTTTACATATGTTTTCTTTGGCTGTTTAATTATGAAGAGGTGTTACTGGCTATGCATATGAATATTAAATAATTTTAAAGCTTTGATTTTTATCATTAATCAGAAAATTATTGCAAAAATGTTTAAAAAGTAAGCTAATTTTACAATACAGGAAAAGTAATTCTAGGACAAAATTAAAATCTGAAGTAAAATTTTTAAAAAAATTAATCTGAATAAACCTTAAATGTAGCAAATTTTTTTCTCTTTTACTATTTTGATTTCATATTCCTAAAGAATGGGAAAAAATAAAAACTATCTTATTTGCAATTCTTGTTATGAAAATTTCAGTTTCACTTGATATTAAGATGGTGGCTTTTGGTATGAACTTGAAAACTTAGTTCAAGTAGGCTGATTTGGTTGTTCCCATATCCATGGAAACTCTAGCACTGTGTCCATGGGATTTTTATAGCCTCTGTTACTGGAAGCAACAAAGAAATGGCATACACATGGTGTAACATCCAGCAAGTTATTTACATCTATGTAGTCGTTCTGCTGTTTGCTTGTTTACTATTACAGATGGTATTTCCATGCCTTTTTCTTCTCTAAAAAAACTTCATTTTTACCAGCTGACATTAGTGAAAAGCCCTTCTTAGTTATCATTCTTGTCTATTGCATTTTTACTTTTTCAAAGAAATGACTGTGCTTTATACTTCATTGGATTATGCATTTTGCTTCTGCATTCATACATATGTGTAGTTGCTTCCATTATGTTGTGCCTGGTACAGTAACTAAACTCATGATGTAGTGGGGAGGATGTATTTAGTCTTAAACAAGTCTCCTTTTAGTGCTACAAATTTGTTTTCTTGAAATCTGATGCAATTATGTCAAAAGCTTCCATTTTTTAAAATTTATATTTCTAGGGATCTCATTTATGAACACTGCTTCTCTATGTGTTTTCTTCTTACTATGTTTTTTCTTGAGTCAGCAATAATGAGTCTTTAACTCTGACAGGTTTGGGCTGGAACCAAGAAGAAACTACTTTAAAAAAAAAAAGGTAAAAAAGAATCACAGTACACAGCAAATGACACAATTCTTAGTGTTTGGTGCCAGCTAGGAGCGTAAACTTACAATGTTTTACTTGTTAGGATGTGATTGCATGTGTTTACTCCTCTGTCATAAGATCTCTGAGATTAGCTTGTGAGGTAAAGTCCTTACAATTAACTTACTCTTACTTTTTAAGAGCACAGTGTTTATGCCACCACCGATGGAATACGTCAGGTGCAGTACGTAATCTTTAACAACCTGGTTTTGTTTGTAATAGTTATGGCTTTTTTCCTGTCAATAAAAAGTTCATCGGGATTTAATTCCATGTAATTTTGTGCTGTTCTGTGAAAATGTCTGCATGAAAACTGAGTTGACTTTCACTGTTATTTTGTTGATGTTCTGCTGACATTTTGAGGAGAATAAATGTACAGTTGCAGGCTTGCCTGGTTTCTCTTTTAGTTGCTGAACCGCTATGGCAATTATAAAGTACTTCCTAAAAAGCGTAACATTTTAACACACTTATCTCAGAAAGTGTGGTCCATATATGTAAGCACAATGGATAGCTTTGCTACTATGATACTGATGAAGTCAACACAACCAGCAGCAACTAAAGTTGCCTGAACTTTGGTGGGTTAGTCCATTAGGACACTGCTGTGGTAATTTTTTGGTACAGCTATGCTGTGTGTAACAAACACACAAGTACACTGGGTATTTAGTTCTCTGTACGTTAGTGACTAGATCAGGATCCTGTTTCATAGCATGTTTCAGGTGCAAATTTAGTATTACTAAGCCTCTCAGTTATATTATTATCTCCAAGAGGTATTTAGACAATTATTGGGTTCTGTCTGTCTGTTCTTTGTCAAATCTGCTTTCAAGCTGAGTTCTAGTTTTTGTACTTCAGCATGTGTAACTTTTAATTGTAGGTAAATGTACCACCTAAAATCTTAAGAGGGTGGATGAGTCATGTTTCCTTCTACTGTTGTTTCTTTCTGTGTGCATGATATGATACAGGACAAAAAGGCTATCAAACCTGCCCTGATCGTTGCTGTGCTCTTCTCTTGCATTCTTGGTGACATTTCCTATTTGAGATATGTAGGGAGGAGCAAGTTACAACTAGTGTTGAGATAATTTAGCAATTCAGATATTTTTGTTGCTGGACTTTAAACATGTAAATTGAAGTGCTTTTTGCTACGTCTGCTTCTCAATGATTTAAAACCAAAGTAAGAACAACAAAGTGCAATCGCAGAGCAAATAATCAGTTTAGGTTTTGTTTTCTTTGAGGACTTTGTTTTAAGTACATTTTAATGTTCATAGTTTAAAAAAAAAAACAACTCAGAAGAACTCTGTACCTCAGATTGAACTTTGACATTGATGATTTTTGTACTTGGAGATAACCAGTAGGGAATCTGTATTCATTATACACTTTCTTTTACCAGCGGTCTCTAGTTTTTGAGATGACATTATCTGTCAAAATAGACATTGCTTGTAGTTGGCCAGGATATAAACCATTCAAAAAATATTTGCAAAAGTTTAGTTGAGATTTAAGAAAAAACTTGCCCATTCAGAGGATTCAGTGGGCTTTTGGACATGAGAAGGCAAAAGAGGATTTCATGCAGTCTTGTAATTCTGTGTTGTTAAGTGTAAGAACTGAAAGCAAGGACAAGCTTTTGGGCTCTTTCTTCTCCACTCACACTGGGATAGTGCATTGGAAGGAGTTTTTTTGAACTAAATGGAATAGGGATGGGATCTGAAGAAGGAGAGGTAAGAGTATGGAAGAGAGGGAGGGCTAGGCAATTAACATGAGGTGAATGGAGATGAGGGAAACAGTGAATGGAATTCAGAAAGGAAGAACCAGAACAATTGGGGAAGTGATAAGGGTTGATGTTTGAATAGGAGATGGGGAGGGAAGATATGCAAAGGTTTATGTCTCTGTACTTTCACTCTCTGCAATTCAAGCTTGGGATAACTGACAGGTTTCATGTATTTACCATTTACTTAACAAGTCTAGGTCTTGAGTCACTGTAATGTTGGTTCAGATAGAAATTAATGACTTCCTCTGTCTTACAAGATACTACCATTAGAAAATATTTGCAAGCACTGTAAATCTCTGGTGAATCCAATAAATATCTTTCATATTCATGATTTAATACTACTCTAAATGATGCAAATTCATATTCTATCCTAAAAATAAATGCAAGTTTCTAAAAGAAGTGTTGTCTCAAAAATCCTTGAATTCATGTGGTACATGTAGAGTTACATTCAAAAGGATCTGTAAATGCATCTTGTATTTTATATGTTTTTAATAGTTTTCCTGTTGCTGTCATGGAGTAAAATATTTCTGCATTTAATTATTTACTAGGCAACAGTAGTGGGGCTTGGAAATGCATAAACTAATGTGGATAGAGTTGGTCTGGAAACCAACTGAGTTGTTAGGGAAAACATTCTGCTGAAAGAAAATATGGTATTTAACTAAATTCTAATTCTCCTTGAATATCTCAGAATAATCAGAAAGGGATATTCTCTTAAAGAGCTATACTTAAGGCTGGGTAAAGCTGTGTGTATTTACTAGGATACTATCTTGCAAGTTGAGTTCTGATGTTACCTTGTGCTAGTTTAGAATGGGAAAGAGTTCATTTTCTCCATAGTAGTTTGTATGGGGCTGTGTTTTGCATTTGTGATGAAATAGTTATGATAACATACTGATATTTTAGGAATTGATAAACAGTGTTAACATGGAGTTAGAGCCTTTCCTGCATCTAATGCTGCCCCACCAGTGAGTTGTCTGTGTGTGAACAACGAGTTGGGAAGCGACACAGCTGGGACATCTGGCCTCAACTGCCCAAAGAGATATTCCACACCATACCACACCATGCTCAACAACAAAACATGGGGAGAAGGGGAGAGGTTTGGCAGCACTGCCCTTCTCCAGGACTGGCTGGAGTTCGATAGGTTGGCTGTTGATCAGCAATTGTGGGATTTTTGCATTATTGGTGGTGGGTTTCTTTTGTTTTTCTTTGAGGAGCTTTGTTTTTTTACTACTCATTTTTCCTTATAAAGCTGTCTTTATCTCAGCCCGTGAGTTTTTGCACTTTTGCCCTTCCAATTCTCTCCTCATCCCAGTGGTGAATGGGCAGTGAGCCAGCAGCTGTGTGGTACTTGAACTGCCTACTGGAATTAAACCATGACATAACTTCAGTTCATTTATCAAAATGAAGTCTTGAAAAGTTTGGCTGATTGTCTGTTGAATGTTTCGAGTTAATATGAAGTAGTAATCTAGACTCTCACATGCTTTCAAGATCTGCCAGTGGCATGTTGTATAGATTCCTCTATATGTGCTTTAAGAGTTTGCTTGCTTATTTGGAGACTTCACAAT
This sequence comes from Orthonyx spaldingii, assembly GCA_013397795.1. Taxonomy (NCBI): domain Eukaryota; kingdom Metazoa; phylum Chordata; class Aves; order Passeriformes; family Orthonychidae; genus Orthonyx; species Orthonyx spaldingii. The sequence goes on along the minus strand of VZTJ01005117.1, from coordinate 1,619,372 downwards.
ATCATGTTAGGTTTGACATTTTGCTTCTCTATTTCACTTTGACTTCTTATTCTGGAATCTAAAGTGTTAAAGAAGTCTGTTTGATACTACTGCTCATGAAGTTGAATCACTCTAGTGAAGTTGAGACTGCAGTGAGCCTGCTACAGTTGAAATCTTTCTACTCGACGTAGCTATATATTGTAAGATGATGTTTGGGTGTTGTTTAATATGCATATTGTTTATTTTTATTATCTGAGATTCTAGTGTCTTGTCAATACGTCCTCAGTACATTTTCTTTTAAAGTCGAAGCAGTATTTGTTTTCTGTTTAAAAGTAAAATAAAAAAAAGATTGCAAGTAGCACTAACTAAGAGGAATGATAAAAGGTTCTGATATTCTTGTTCTTCAGTGGTACATTAGCCATTTAGTCTTGCTTAGTATGCAGATCTGAATTTAATTATGTATAAAAATACAAATATATTAATATACTAGTTATGTTGTATTAAATATTCTAATAATGTTTAAATATATTATATATAAAGAAAAACAGTATTTAAAATCTCTGAAAAACAGAGCTATTAAAAGTTTACCAAAATAATTTGCATTTTGCACCATTGTAAAATATGATAGTGTTATTGAAGCACAGAAGTTATGTAGTTATAGCATCTGAACCTTGTTAGCATACCAAATGCCACCCACTTACTGTTGGCCACTGTGCAACTTTATTTTCAGATGATTACTATATTGCAATGCTTTGTAATAATAACTGCATCCACAATTGGAGCATCTCTGTGACTGGTATTAGAGGGCAAACACAGAACTGTGGCTATGGGCACAAATGCAAGTGTAGTTCTTTTATTCCAGTGTATGTCACAACCAAGTTTGTTTTTTTCTTTTTTTGGAGGCAAAGGCTTTGTTGTGGAAATTAAAATTTTTTCTTATTGAAAATCTTGCACTCTTAATGTTGAGTTCTTAGAAGAAAAGAAAATGTTACTGCAGGCTAGTCATTTACGTAGTTAAACACAGTGTAGGTATAAATAATACATATCTGTCTAGTTATTCTGTGTGGTCATTTTGATTTACCACAACATGTGTGGTAAACCTCAATGTAATCACAAGTTTGTGATAGCTGATGTGTGGTTGTTAGTGAAGGTGGGTGTGTTTAGATGGAAGAATGTAGCCTGTTGTATCCAAGTTTGTTATGTTGGGACTTGCCTCCTACTTGACCCGTATAAAGATGACTGTGGTCTTTTCAGACTTGTCTGGACAAGAGTGGGCATCTGAAGAGGGGCTGCACTGGCTGAGTGAAGATGCAGGACGTGGTAGCTCTTAGACTGTGCCACCCCCTTGGGCTTTTTGCTTGGAAACGAATGAGCTGCTAGGATAACTGAAGTTTATATTAAATATTTAGGGATGAATTTGTCTTGGAGTTGAGGGGAGGAGTACTATTGTCTGTCCTCAGTTGTTATTCAGTACAGCACACGCCCTGCACACCATCCTCAAGTACCAGAAATAGCAATGCTGAGATGAGAGGGAAGGTTGTCATATCTCACCCTAATGCTTCTGGCAGTATCCCCTTATGTCAAATCAAGTCAGTAAATTATTGAAGAACATATGTTATTGCTTATTGGCATGTTAGTGTCTATATGGCTCTCTCTTAACTAATGAATTAAGCTAAGTTCAGAGTTAATCGTTAGATCAAGGGCGGAAAAGGGCAGCTGATCTGACTCTGTGGAGATTATATTGCATACCAAAGCTGTGAAGGCTGGGTGACAAAATATTAGGCAGGATTGTTTCCTTCATAAACCAAACAAGCTGGAGTTCGTAATAAAAATAACAAATACGTCTCTACAAATAGAGCAGTAAACATAGCGAAGTACTCTGAAAATTTCCTCTTGTTTGTTCAGGATTTGTCTACTACAGGTAAAGTTGAATTCAGGTCACAGTTTAGGAGATGGGGAGTGCATAAACTTCTCATTGCATTAGCAATTTGTGGATAAAAATATTGGAGTTTTTTTGTTTTGGTTTTTTTTTTTTTTTTTTCTTTGCCGTGCATAAGCCTGTGCTACTCCTGAACATTTGAACAGCTTCAAGAGATAGAGGGAGGATAAAAACTGAATCCAAGGTTAAAAATATATGTCTTTGAACTTTCTTTTATCACATTTATTGGTCATAAACGTCTAGCTCCAAAGTAAAATAATTAAAGATTCTGAAGTTTTGTTTGACTGGTGCCAATGTTGGTCTGGAAAACCTACCCTAAAACGCTTCACTATGCTAAATAGTGTACTATCTAACTATACTGAAACGCCCCACTGGGGCAATATGTTACTAGTTGCAGAGATTGTTTGCCCTGGTGAGAAGCTGGTCGAGGCAGAAGCGTGCCTATCGCGGGCAGGAGCGGCGGTGTGTCGCGACAGGGGCTGGCGGTGCAGGCTGGCGAGCCGGCAGTGTGCCCTGGCGGCAGCGGCGGCCAACTGCAGCCGGGCTGCGGGAGCAGCGCTGCCAGCCCGCACACCTTCCCTCTCTGCCCCGCTGCTGCACAGCCTCGGCATCCCCCCTGCCGCTGCCAGGCTTCAGCGGGACCTGGGGAACTCCGTCTAGCAGCCAGGAGACGTTTTGTTCTGTCTAAAGAAAAGGAAGCAGCAGCAGGACTTTGATGCTGTCTTAAGCGGCCTCGTTTTTGGTCACAGAGAAGGTGTAGGTAGGTGCTCCACCAAGGTGCACAGGGGAAGGATGAGAAGCATCAGACGTCAGGTGCAACAAAACCATGCCAATTATATAGTAGGGTGTGCTTTGTGAGGGTGATCTCAGGGAATGACTTCCCCGAGAGGAAGTGGAATTGCCATCCTCAGGGCTGTCTGAACTCACCTGGACATGGCATCATGTAGGATCAGCTTTGCTCAGAGTAGGGGTGGGACCAGATGACCTTAGGATGTCCAGTTGGACTGGAAATACTGTGCAGTTGGCAGACTTGGAAAGGATAGATCCTCACCTAAAGTGACGGATGGTCTCAGACTTGCCTTGAAGGTTCTGAAAGTATTTGCCTTGGGGAAAATGCTCAGAAATTTGACTTAGTGACACCATTCTTGAGAGCAGTTCTGGACTGCTTATTACTTGCAAGGGTTTGTTTTTCTCCTTTCTCTGTATGATGTCAGTTGGAACAGATAGTTTCTATGAGACATCAGCACATTACAAGGTGATACCTATGAGATCTTAATAGATTACATAACCTGGTTGGTTTAGCTGCTGCCTATATATCCTATATCTCTACCTTCTTTTCTAGGATGTATTTGAGGCAGCTTCCAAATTTACTCCATAGAACTGACCCTGCTGGGACAGTGGTTGGCTTTTCTACCTTTCCTTAGAAGCAGCTCCCTTCTGAAAAAATTGTTCAGGAGCGATTAACCAAAACATGTTTTCTTCCATTCTTGTTTTGTTCTGATCACAATATACAAGTCTAGCAAACTCTCTGACTGCATATGGGTCTATAGCCTAGGGCATAAGGGTTAATTTAAAGAGGAAAAATGGATACATCATGCTTTGGTTTAGACTGAATTTTGCCTGCCAAAAACTGAGTGAACTGAAGTTTCTTTGGAAAATACCAATTCACAATTACTTGCCAGTGACTGACTAGTGAATATGCATTTATATTACCTTCTTTTCAACGGAATCTAGTCAAGGATGACTACTCAGATGCAATTTTTCTATTGAAGAAAAACTTGTCCATTTATTCTTGAGTACTGAGAATTTTTAGTAGCAGTATAGCATTTTCAGATGCATACTAAAAAGTTGGGATTTTATTTGGTTGAAACAGAGTGGGGTTTTTTTGTAGCACCTAGGAACCTTGAATGAAAAAAGGATTGTGTGTTACAGAAAGCGTGATATCACATGCAGAACAAGTTCCCCTGCACTTGTGAAGAAATTGTGTTGCTGAAAGGGATGGTAGATTGGGGAGTGAAACAATCAAAATAGCTTGTCTGAATTTATTGAAACCAGAAATAGAAACACAGTGCAATTAAATGTGATCCTGAAATTTGGTCCTAAGTCTTCTGAGCTTTCTGTCCATTTGAGCATCCTTTCTATATATGTTAGGTGTCTCTTGGTTTGGATACTTTGTTGTTATATAACCATCTCTATTCCTTTGGTCATGTTTTTGTTCATTTGCTTCTCTTTTTGTGATGCATTTTTTAAAATTTGGTTTTGAGTGATTTTTTTGTTTGTTTGTTTGTTGTTTAGTTGGGCGGTAGGGAATGGTTTTGTAGGTTTTTGTTGTTTGTTTGTTTAAGTCTGTGCTCTTAGTTACCACATTGTAATGCACAGAACAAGAGAATGTATGAATCCACACAAGTACCTTATAAGTCCTTTCTGTAAGTCTTTTCAAGCATCTAAGGCAATTTATATTAACTGAGTATTTGTTCTTAAAACTTGCTACATAAATAATTCCTTTCTTAAGACAGTCTTTCCACGTTTCTTAAATGGTGCATTTACAGGTTATTTAAGCTTGTACTGTCTACTTTCATGTGATTTAAGTGCTGCTTCTTTTTGTAGCATAATAGAAATTGTAGCTGAACATGACATTTACTCAGCTTAATTTTTTTTTTTTTAACATTTTTTTCTGAAATAGTTGATGTTAAATATATTTTTGAAATGTCTCAAAACCTACAGCATAATTCAAGAAAATTATGTGAAATGGGAGAAGGCAAGTTTATTGAAGGTGATAATTAAAATCTTGTTTTATAGGACATCAGGTAGGTTAAGTGTGAGGTTAAGTGCAAGAGATTTATTAAACTTACTAGCTTCATTTCCTTTTAAGCATTCACCTAAGGCATTAATGGGCCATAGTGGATGGGGAGGGTATGCATGTGGTAAGAAATTTGGAGTAAAATTTCCAACTTCCTTCTATTGTATTTCAATTCTTCTTTCTTTTTCTGCTGGTGAGATACTGAAGGCATGTTTCACAAGGCACACAAGTGACAGAACTGACATCTTTGCATCCTGTTTTGCTCTTATTGATAAATCAGTATTACTTAATCTTGTCTTTCCTACTTAGTTATATTACAAAGACTTTGGATAAATCTTGGTAAGTCTTGATCCAGATTTCCATGAAAGCAAGCAAGAAATTCTATGTTGAGAAAGTGCATTCATTGCATAGATTGGAAGAAAGATTAGAGCAGAATTGTTTGATTGTCAGCAGTAATACTCAGTGGCATGCTTTGCACTTTATTTTTTTTTGTTGAAAAAAACGTGAATTTTGAGTTGTGCTAATGAAAAGTCTCTTTTACAACTCACCTCATTAATGTTAACTTTGTTAGCAATTAATTCCTCCAACTGCTTTAACTAAAGACCTGGTTTTTTCATTTACTTCCCTTGCTGCTGCTTGACTGTGAGGACTGTTGTTCACTGAGAAGTACTGTGGAGGAGATAGCTTAAGTGACATGTGAGATACCTCATAATGTAATACTAGATTTTATTCTCTCTGCTGTCTTTTTCCAGCCAAATAGGGAAAAACAATGAAATCTCTGCTTTGAGATGTGTAAGCATCAGTGTCCGTGGTATTCTTAAGGCTGTTTGGTAGCTTTTGCCTTCTGCTGTTATCTTGTTGAACATCAACAGGCTTTCCTGGTTAGCACTGCTCAGGCTTTGCTCACTTCTGCAATGCTTGGCCTATATGAAGGAATAAGTTCTAAGCCTTGAGATTTCTTGAATTTATAGTGTGAGTTTATAGGATCAGTGCAGTGTCATGGTTGTAAGGATCGTTGCATCTTTTGAGAAAAAAGTTTCTTACTGTTTCCTAGTAACCTCAATTCTTTTCCTCTGTTTTCATTCATCTGTTTCAAGCACTAGGACCATTTTGTTCACAACAGCTCTCAATTAAAATTCTGGTCTTGCTGCTCATGTTGCCTTCCGGGGGGTGTTTGTGAGGCAGGATCCGCTGTCATTGTAGCATGAGAGTGTACAGAGCCAGTCCCTTCCTCGGGACACTCAGTAGCTGTTGTTCAAAACCGCGTTTGCCATCGTCTGACTCCTAGAGTTTTTCCAGGTTTGACAAGGAGTCTGTCCTCACCAAATGCACCATTGGTGGCTCTCTACTGTTTTAAAGATGCTAATAACGTTGGTGAATAATGTGACATCTTCATACTTGACCAATTTATTAGTAAATTGATATGCCTTGTCTCTGGTCATGGAACCACATGCAACGCAACGTGTGTGCTGCAAACTTTTATACATGGGATTGTGTCCACATTGATTGTGTTAATTTCCTGTGCCATGCACTGTACTGAGTTTAATCTAAAAATGGAATTGCTTTGGAGGTGACTGAATCCCAAACTTGTGCAAGGGGTGCCATCAGGGGAATCTTGCTGGAAATAATACTAATTTGCTTCACTTAGGAAGTGCAACTGTATCTGCAGTTCCTGTCAGTAGCTTCTGCCGCGATGCATAATGTCCCACAATGGTATGTAACCTGCATTTTAGTGCTTGTAAATTTAACCTGCATTCAAGGCTTAGCCACACTGCCCTAAGAAATTGTGCTAATCTAAAGCGTCTGCATCTGAACTTCCTAATTTGTTCTTTTTTTGTGTCATGGAAGTTGCTGTGCAAAATGTCACAAATATGCTTTTCCTTAGTGTTTAAGAGAAAGTAATATTTTGTATTAAGGTAGATTTGTGCACAAAACAAATACCTTGCTGTGTATTGTATTGATGGAGATGTATAGTAAGAAAGACAGTGTAGAAAAGATGTGAAGTAAATAGTATTTGAGGTTTGCTTTAAAGATAAATAATAAGTGGATAACTTAAGAGGAAAGATCAATGAAGAAGAAAGAGTAAGAAAACTAGACAGTGAAGAATCAGAAAAAATGTCTGAGACAGGATAATTTGTGATACTTTTTGATAGTTATTATTGAAAAAAAATGCAAACAATACACTTGGGGAAAAACAGATTACCATGCTTGCAATCCTCTAGATCATTTCCCTTTAAGCTGCTCTTGGAAACAAACTTTTCAGGTAGTTAATACACAATTGAATGCTTCAAATGAGATCAGAAACTGAATCCAATTAAAGAACATTGCAGCCAACAGCATTCTGAAATTGAGACATTATTTTTATATATTTGGCATAGGATTATTGGTCTTTTTCCAGACTCACTGTCTTTTGTTTGTAATACAAGGTGTTGGCTTTCATCCAGCTTGGAACAGAGGGGTCTAAGTTTAATGACTACTGAAGTCAGCAAAATACTTGTACTAGTGTTAACAGAAGCTCAGTGCTGTGTAAACTCTGACTTTCTGCTTTTTTGTAGTTTTGACATTTAATTCCCTCTATGGGATATTGCAGCTTTAACGTAGAATAAGGGATGCTGCAAGAGGGTGGTGATATCTAGCAGCATTTAATGTATAGTGGACTTGAAGCTATGTTTAACTGGTATCATCAAATATTTTATTCATGTACCTGCACCTGTACCTGTGCAGGCATCTCTTTAGACTATCTAAGGAATAAAGACCATGGATATTGCATGATTCTCACTTTGTCTTAAAAGTAATCTGACTTCTTACGTTTTGTGCAGCAATACTGTGGAGTGGAACAAACTTCTCATACTGTGATTCCTTGTGGTCTTATTGTGTTTGAGGGCTGGTTATGAATCCATGTGTGCATGTATTGCACACGTGCCACCACCCACCAGCCCTGAAACGTGTAGGTATTTCTGGTTAGGATACTGCTGTAGTTTGAAAGCAGGATGAGGAAGATGATTCTCAAATTTTCAGGAGTCTGTTTGTTTTTCTAATCAGTTCTCAAAAAGCTTTGGTCAAGCAGTTGGACAGCTGTCTTCTCAAGATTAAGCTGTCTAGATCTTAGAATAAAATGAAAATTTCTTGTGCTTCTTTTGTCATGTTGCTTTTTTCCCCAATAGATATTTTGTTTTTCCTTTTTTATTTGTGTGAATGACAGTTGTAAAAATGCAGAAACACATTCAAACTAGCACTGAAAATGGGTATTGCAAGTAGGAGCTCAGAATTCAACAGAATTCCTTGCATGATTTTTAGATGCTTTATTTAATTTTATTTTGCCTAGTGCAAATGTTCTTTTGAGTCAAGAAAGCACAGTTTCTATTGTGTTTACTTATTCTATATTTTTACATGGAATATGAGAAATTGCCTGTAGTATAAGAACTAAAGAACAGAGTGTTTTAGGTTCTTTTGCATTGGAGTCTCCTGATAAGCTGCTTATTTCTGCATTTTGCATTTTAAGTGTCAAATATGACAGTTTATTAGAAGACTTTGCCTTTGGAGAAAAGATAATATTTTATGTGGGATATCCACCATTTTTATGTTCAATGAAATGCTCCTAACTAGAGTTCTGTTAAGTGTCTCAGCAAAAATAAATCTGGTAAGAACTGATATCTACTTCTGGAGGACTGAGCTATTTAAATTCCTTCATATTGACAATTTCTCTTCTAACTGGAAATGTTGTAAAAAGTTTGTAGAATCTCTTTAGTGCACGACACCACGAATTTCTACATCAAAATTGTCTTCAATTAGTATAGATTTCCTCTAAAATTATAATGACCCCCTTTGCTTTCCTGTCATATTTCTTATTATAGGTAGAGTTGTTTTCTGGTGTCCTAAGTAATGCATGGAAATTTGTTCAATAATGAAGCAGGTTTGGTAACTGTTGAGCAGCAAAGGAACAGTTAGGGTAGTTGATATTAAAACTCATTCTGGGGAGACAAATGTAACAGAACTGTTAATTTTAAAAAAGAGATGGGGAAAAGCAAGAATTTGGGATGATCTCTGGTTGTATGGAAAATCTTGTATAATAAAAATGTGTTTAAATTCTAAATTAGAGAGGTTATTTTGAAGGGCTTAGGAAGAAGTTAACCCAGAGAAGTCAAGGGAGATGAACCATAGCAGTTGGAGAGTGAAAATGTCTTGAAACACTGAGGTATTGGCCTTCACCATTGGAAGCAGTCACTTTCTGTTTGCCTTAAAGAAGGAAACTGTGCTTCTCTTTGCAGTTTCTGACTACTGTTGTTTCTTAGGTTAGTAAAGAGAAGAGAAGAGAAAAATGTTGAACAGAGTTGATTTTCCTGATAATTATGCTTCTTGAGATTTTTTGTGAAAGAATTTTGGAAACACATGGTTAAGCCTCTAATAAGCATTCAGAGGATAAGCTGGTAAGAGACAGAGGTTCTTTGAACATAATAACTGGGAAAACTAGTTTGCATACTGGAGTTTAGTTGCCAGAAGTATCTTGAGGCATTTAGGTCCTTCTTTTACTGTGTGTGGGCTTAGTGTTGTGGGTTTTGGTGAGATTTTTTAACATTAGCAATTATCAGAGAGAGCTGAAAGAAAACACATACCTTAAATTTATTTGTATTAACACAGCAAAAACACCGCAGGCAGACAGGAGTTGATTCAGTTTTGCTAAAAACAAAAACTGCATTTCTTTGAATATCAAACCCCTCATTTCTAAATAAATATTTACAATTCTGTTGCTTTTTTTAATCAGCTCTAGAAAACTGATTGCCCTTCCTGCTGTTCAGTCTCAGTCACTCGCTTCATACATATGTGAATTCTTATTCTTTGTAAACTCAAGTATGTATTTTCATTATAATTTGCATTTATTGCAAATGCAAGTGGTTTCTGAGTCGTTGTTCTGCTTATGTTTTTAGACTTTGAGTAAGAAGCAAAGAGTAATTTGAGACTTTACTTTGGGTGTGATTATGTGGTAGAGTAAGTTGTTTGGTGCTCCTTACATCCTGAGCTGCCTCCAGAGGTTTGTCCTTTGTGAGGTATACAATGTCCTCAAATTGAAATTCCTTTCTCCTTGCCACATCAAGGTGTGCGTTGCAGTGCTTCTCCTTCAGTGAATACTTGTGATTATTTCTCCAGACATCAGCTAGGCTCTTACTGTTCTCTTAAGATGTGTGAAGCAGAATTGTTCCACATAGTTGTGCTTTATCATCATTTTGGAACTCGTTCAGCATTACCTTTGGTTTTGCAGCTGAATATACTGTTGCAATAAATAATACTTTCTGCTTTAAGTAAATTTACTACTTGTTTACATTTTTGTAAGTCATCGAAGTATATGCAGTTTATACTGATTATAAATCTAATGTTTCCATTTTTGGCTTATTCCTAGAATGATTTAGCATTCTTTAAAATCCTGACTCTGTAGGTGAGACCATCTCATTACTGTTTGCATACTCTTTCTATGGAAATTTCAGTTGATTTGCCAATATAAAGATTGAGCAATAGTAGGAGTAGTACCATTCATCCAGCATAATAGGCTCTCTTATATAGAGAAATCACAATGTACAATGTTATTCCAGTCATGACAGTATTGAAAACATTTTTTAATTTTATTTTACAATAGAGGCAACACAGCTGTAAATCTGACTACAGCTATCTGCTCATTTCTCCAGCTAACTTCTGAAGGATTTTCACTACTGAAGTTTAAAGGTGCTTTATTTCTGTTGAAAGCAGTGCAGATAGCAGTAGAAATGGATCCTGTCCCAGGGATGGCACTGCTTCCCCTGTGTTCTGTGCAGTGGGCTGGGCTCATGTCCTTCATGTACAGTTCTGTCACCTAATGTTATCCATTATTGATTTGGATTAACTTGTTGGTGTCAAGCTAATACATATCTGTTGAAAGCAGGTTTTGAATGAAATGGTGGGAAATTAAAATTACTTTTGCGTTTTCAAAACCTGAGTGTTTCTAAGCATAACAGAGGAATACTGTGAGCTGGGAGGTCTGAACCCAAATGCAACTATTGCCACAAACATTATTGGTTTTATAGAACTTGTATTTGCATTTAGATGCAGGTGTTTGACAGATCCTCATTGAGTCTTCTTTGGAAGACATCAGTTTGGGCTCAGGACTGTTTGCAATTCTGGTGTGGTGTTTTTTGGTGTTGGTTTGTTTGTTTTGAATTACCACTTTTCTTTTTAATATAATAAGTATATGAAAAGAAACTAGTTCAGGAAATGGAATTATAACGTTGGACTAGCTTTGCTATCTACCCAAAGGGCATTATTGTCTTTCTTGACTGTAGCTGTCTTGAGTGATATAATCCTTTTTCTGGTTATTTGGTCCTCAAAATGGAAAATCTTCAGCAAATCTATAGTGAATACTGTGTTGCAAAGATTTGTATCAATGAATGCATGTTTCTTAAAACTCGTATCTCTGACTGTCTTTTCGTGTGTGACTTTTTTTAACCCAGGCTGGTTCCAGGCTGTTGCTATATTATGAGAAGATTAGGCTATAGTGTGGGTGAGACAGGTTGCCCCGCTGTGCAGTGCATAAATGCAGAGCACCAGAAAGCTGGGAAGTGTAGCAAGACACATTTAGAAAATAGAGTGGATTTTAAATAACGTTCAGTTTTAGGTAAAAGGTCAGGCTCTAGTTCCCTTTTTTTATTTGTAGCAGTTCATCCGTATACAATACTGTGCATATTGTATGTGTAAGTTAATCTCATTTTTTAATCTACTATAACTGCCCTTTTGATTCTTGAAAATCCTTTTGGGTATTTTGCATTCCGATATCGATCCCTGTCTGTCTGACTGCTTCAGCTGGGTAATCATTTTTCTTGTTTATCCCTAATCCTTTTAATATTTCCTTCCTGCCACTGTGTAACAGTACAGTATGCCTATTGTTTGGAATGTATCTCAATGATGGCTGTAAGACTGTACAATAAAAGTGACTGTGTTTTACCCTAGATTTCACAAAAATGGTTTACAGTGAAACAAAAATGCAAAGCTGAACATGTGCCTTCAAAGCATGTATGCCAACTGTAGTGCAATGTTTTGCTTAGTCATGCAAAATGTTCATCTTTATAAACCATATCCTATTCTGAACTGCTCAGAAAAATGAAATATGAAGCTTGCTATTTCAAAGTACTTCTGTATTCTTTGTATGGACCTAACAGAAAAAAAATGTATTCCCTCCATCTCTGTGTATATACATTTGTATATATCCATATACATATGTATTAAAAACTTGATTTTAGAGAATCAATGGTAGAACAGTTTAAATATCTCAATAGAATCATTTGGACCTGAGAAATATCAATTTCTCTTGAGCCATCTCCTCCAGTAAAACATTCTGCCCTCGTTTCTATGGTGACCAAGTAACAGCATCACATGAAGGTCTCACAAAATGATAAAAATTCCTCCCTGAAATGGTTTCCTGAGAAGCATGGATCTGATGCGTTTCACCTGAAGAATGACAAAACCCTCCCATCCCCATCAGGGCTTTTCTTCTCTATTTCTACCACACAGATTATACCCTAAGATCCTTTCACTGTACTATAACCAATGCCTTAACTGCTCTGCTTTTCTCATCAAATAAACTTGGCATGTACTTTCTCTGCGTGTCAAGGCAGAGCAAGCAAACATAATGAAGGAAAAGAATTTGATACAGAGGTGAAAGCAAAGTGTTTAATTTTTCTTAAGGAGCCATTTATATTTTCATACTGCTTTTGTATTAACAAAGATGGGAGGGGTTGGGGGGTGGTTTGGCTTGATTGGTATTTGTTACAACTGCTCTACTTTAACAAAAGAAATGGAAAACGCCTGAGATCTAGACTTCCTGTATTCAGTGGCTGTCTTAGTAAAAACATATCTAACTAGTACCCAGTTTGAGTATTGCATAAACCTTTCAGAAGGGTAAAAAAGCTGCCTTCCCTCAAAGAAGCATTGGTTGCAACATAAGGGCTTCAGTAACTTGCCATTATACCTCCATTGCCCCATAATAACTTTGTAGGCCATGGGAATCATAATTTTAAAAATACATAGTAGCTTTTGATATGGAGAAATGTTGTGACAAAGTTCTGGCTTTATGGCTAGTGCTTTATGACAGACTCTTTCTAAAGTTAATGGAAAGAAAAAAACCAAAACCATATCTTGATTTATTATTATTCTATCCTCTGAAGATTGTTCTCCTCCCCCTCATGCACTTTATAACAAGTGTGCTGTGGTTGCAATGAAAGATCAGTTTAAATGTTGTTACGCCTCAACTTCCGAGATACTCAACTTTCCTGTGCACTTCTGAGAAGAAAATGAGAATTTTTTTGAGGCGTCCTGACTTTTTAAGTGAATGATCCCAGTTTTAATAATAAAGCACACAGTGCATTGTATCTTATTTAGCTATTATTTTTCAATTCTACATTGTAACTTAGGTTATTCTTAATAATTACAGGGTGTACTCTCATTTGCTCAATAACAGGAAGTTCTTTTTGCAGGCTCTTAGCAAAGTACAAGCAAGTAAACCTGAACCTTCAGACCTACAGAAAGTAAAGTTTGTCTTGAAATGCAAAACTTCTACCAGTAGTAATTTATATCTAAAAATAACACTGTCACTGGTAAACTGAAGAACTCCATATTAAATGATCACTAGAGCTGCCTTTTAGAGTAGGGATTAGGTTTGTTTCCAAGGATAGGAGTCTTATTTGGAATTCATCAAAATGTTAGTTTTCCTGTCTGGATTGTGTTCAGTTTATTAAGAATGTTATATTTCTAGCTACATTTCTAAATTTCTTAAGAAAACTGTCTGTCTCAGAATAAATAGTTTGGAAAAGCTTGATTGATCCTGACTCTTCCTTTATCTGTATAGAGATTGTTTGTTGGCTTAGGCTGCTGAGATGTCAGGGATACCAGAACACTTCCAGCTTCAGTGGTGTTTGATGAAAGGCTATAAAGAGAATGTGTACCACAGAGAAATCTCATGAGAAAACTAACTGATATTTAAAATTCTTTGTGCAGCTATTTGAAGTGTTGGTTTTTTGAACATAAAGGCAGGATTTGCAGCTGATTATGTTTTTCTTAGGGAGCTGTAGGTTATCCGTTCAGACTTCTTTGGGATGCGTATGGGAATGCATCCCTGAAAAGTGATTGTTCTCCTTATTAATGGTTGGGGTATTTTGTAAAGGAAAATGTGTAAAGGAAAATTTTTGTAAAGGAAAATTGAAATGTGATTGAGTTTTATATGTTTTTTACATTTCCTCAGCTTCAGCAAGGCTTTTGACTCTGTGTGTCACAACATCTGCATAGGGCAGACTCAGGGAGTATGGACTGGATGAGTGGACAGTGAGGTGGATTGAGAACTGACTGACTGGCAGATCCCTGAGGGTTTGTAATCAGTGGCACAGGGTCTAGTTGGAGGCCTGTCACCAGTGGTCTCCCCAAGATTCAATACTGGGCCCGGTATTGTTTAACATGTTCATTAATTACTTCAATGAAGGAGCAGATGCCTCCTTAGCAAGTTCACTGATGACACAAAATTGACAGGAGCAGCCAATGCCACAATGTGCTGCCCTTCAGACCTGGATAGTCTGGAGAGATAGGTAGGGAAGAACTGTCAGGAATTCCACAAAGGCAAATGCAGGGTCCTGCACCTGGGGAGGAATAACCCCGGGCACCTGCACAGGCTGGGGGCCAACCTGCTGAGAAGCAGCTCTGTGGAGAAGGACCTAGGGGTGCTGATGGACAACAATCTGTCAATGAGCCAGCAGTGAGCCCTTGTGGCCAAGAAGGCCAAAGGGATCCTGGGATGCATTAGCAAGAGCATTGCCAGCAGGTCAGGGGAGGTGATCCTGCCCCTCTACTCAGCCCTGGTGAGGCACATCTGGAGTGCTGTGTCCAGTTCTAGGTTCTTCAGGACTAGAGAGACATGGAGCTCCTGGAGCAGGTCCAGTGGTGGGTAACAAAGATGATTAAGAGACTGGAGCATCTCCCTTATTAGGAAAGGCAGATTTAGGGAGGTATTGCACAATCGTGTGCAATGTGCTCTGGGGTGAAGCTGCTTGAGCAGCAAGGTTGGACCAGATGACCCACAGTGGTCCCTTCCAACCTTATCTATATTGGGATTCTGTGATTAACTGTCTGATTCTGATAATCAAACAGCATAAGTGTATAGAAATCCTCACTTCAGTAAATTATTTGGTGAGTTGTATAAGCAATTTCTTGCCCAAAATAGTAAATTCATTAAATAAGACATCTCGCCTCTTTCAAATGTAGAGGTAGAACAATGTTTTATAATAATATATATTTAATTAGTGCGATAACTGTCCTGAGTACAACCTCTTAGTTAAAAAAAATAGGTATCTCCTCTACCAATTTTACTGTCTCTACATGCAGTTAGGGTTGTATGAAATTCTTCTTGTGAAGGAGTCTGCACTATGGGTGAGGACAATGTGACACATGTATCTTGCTGTGTAACCTGTGTGTTAAGATGCCTTATTATTCAGGAATATTGTATGTATTTCCTGCAATAGTTTATTTCATAGTAAGTCATATATATAGTCCCATGTATAGTTCTCCCTATCCTCAAAAGCCTAATTTTTTAGGTTCGCCACAGTGCTTTGCAAAATGAAGTTCTCCTGTTTCTGGACACACACAGTATTTGTTTATATTCTATTTATTATCAAAATAAAGATAACAAAATGGAGTTTAAGTCCTGATGCATTGTTTGACTTTGAAGACATTGGTCAGGAAGAACCTGATTTGTGTAATAGACAGCGGCTTATAACATCTAGGGGACAGGTTGGTGCTTCATAGTGTGTATCTATTTGACAGAGAAGCAGTAGGCTCTTGTGAATCTACTTTGGTCTGTTGAGAAGCTGCTTTGAAACAGTCTGCCTGGTGTGTAAAAGAGGCAAAGTAGCAGAAATAGCAATGGTGAATAGTTTCACAGAGGTTTTTGTGGAATATAGCTTGGCATTCCCCTGCTTTCTGTCTTTTGAGGCTGTTGATGTATTTTTAATTATTTTGTTCTTACTTTTTTTTTTTTTAATGTTCCTTTTGTAAGGGCTAGAAGTGTTTGTTAATAAAGGAAAAAAAGCTATTAAACAATTCTTGTTTGATGAATCTTAAATAGCTGTATGTATTGGAATTAAATCAGGAATTCTGCTACAGCAGTGACGTTTATGGCTGTATTAATGTTTGTAATTTATTTTGAGAACAGATTAAATTTTGGTGCCTTCCTCGATCAAGTAATGAAAAGGTAGTTTAGCGTAGTGAATCCCTGTGAATAGAAGAGATTTTTTCATTTGCTGAGATACCAAGAAGAAAAACATTGAAACTTTTCTGAATGGTTGCTTAGAAGTAATGGCTTTTATCCAAACTTGGTATCAAAATGAGAAGCCCTCATCAGCTTTTACTGAAATGCGGTAAAACTGAACTCCCACCTTCTTACATTGCAGTGAGTTCTGGACTTGGCATGCAGTTACACTAGCGTGATGCTACCTCATTAAAGTTTTAGCTAACGTAGTAATACTTCACCTGGAGCTGCTGGATTTTCATGTTTTAGATAAAAATTATGTTCAAGGAAACACTTGATATACTGCTGACCACATATTGTTTTAGTCAGTAACTGCTTTCCATAAAGAAAAAACTACATCTAAATCAAGAAACAAATAGTGACATAGTCTGCAAAAAGTATCTTAACCTGCTTTTGACTCCGCTGTGGGCTGGAGTTTGGGAAGCTGAAAGATAATTGTCTGCTGGTTGATCCATCTTGGGTGAATATATTTGACTTTCCTGTTGCTCAGTTGCATTTGTGTATTGGGAGGGGAATGTTTCAACATGTACATAGTTTGAGATGTAATTTGGAAGCACAATATTTACATGAGTATTAATAGGGAGTTCTTAGAGTTTTCTTTGTTTATTTTTTGGGACTATGAAATACAAAAGTAATAGTGACACTGGATTAAGAAGAAAATCTTTGGTTTATAAATACATACTGGTGTTATGTTACCTGGTATTATAACATAAATGTGTATTTTGCTAAGTGGTGGTTATGATTAAACCATTTCCTCTGAAAATGGCGCTGGCTTTATCTAAGAGTCCTGTCACAGTCTGTTACCTTTAATTACTTGGAGCACAATACTCTAACATGGAAAAGACTATCAAAAATAATAACTGCAAAACACTGAGTGAATATTTCATACAAAAATACTTGTCATGGTTCTCAATTTTAGATTTCTCTCTTCTATTGCTTGTGATGCTTCTTACATGTAGATAGTGGCATATCCTTCCTTTCATATCTTTGCTAGGTGATCTTACCAACTCCAGCAGTAGACTTTGTATTGGTCTTCAAAAAAGATACATCTAGAGTCCTGAATAGTCTGAATTCGAACAGTTTGACATGCATTTCTGACAAACCTTGCCTTTTGTAAAGTTAGCCAAATTGGTCAAAAATAGTTTTTATTGTTTGTTTGCTTTTGTATTTTTTGTATTGATATTGTATTTTATTTGTATTGAATTATCTAAGCAGTCCTTAAGGAAATGATAATCTTCATATAGATACATGCATGTGTGTAAATACAGTCAAGTAAAAAATAGCAGGTCAACTTTTTAAAATAGTTATAATACAAAGTATTTTCCTGAGAGAGATTGCATGAGGATGGGATTATCTGTTAGTCATGGAAGTTGGAAGATCACTGGATGCATAATGCTAGGGCACATAAAGCAATGAACAGTGGGAATTTAAGGGTCATCATGAGTACAAGTGGTCTATCAAGAGTCTATCATGAGTACGTACTTGAAGGGCTGCTACCACAGCTACTTCTCTGTGCATGTTGAGCAAAACATGCAGTGTTTTTTCCATGTAGTGGAAAATGAAAACAATTTTAAAAGCTAGAATGTCAAGACTTTTATTATATCCGTAAACTAAAGGCTATCAATAAAATACTGAAACTAGTATGTTATCTATTATTTATACAACTCTCTGCAGTGAACCTCTATAACCAGTAATGTTCAGTCTGAACAATGTGTTTAATAAAGCAGATGGGAACCTAAACATAAGGTGTAGGTTTAAAAAAAAAATTGGTCTTAAAAACGTTATTTAAAGTTCTAGGCAAAATACATACCTAGTCAAGGCTGTTTTAAAGATAGATGGAAATAGTAGGATTTTTAACTGTAAGAAAAGAGTTATAATGCTATCCAGTAGCACATTTAGGTTAGTAATCCTTGATGGTTGTAAGAAAAAATATAAAGTACTTGTACATGAAGGAATCCTAGAATATCCTGAGTTGGTAGGGACCTATAAGGATCATCAGCAAACCACATCATCACCATAGTCAAACCTCTTGTCTCTTGGTACTCAAGCTGCTGAAGTACGTAAGAACAACACTTCCAATGTGAACATTGGGAAGTGTGTACAGGAAATATCCTCTTCTGCTAATGTATGGATTCTTCAAATATGTTAGCTGTTGAACTTTTAACTTGCTTTTTGAATATGTGAGAGCTCAATTCAGGTTAATAAATCAATCAGTTTAAATCAGTCCATAATGGAAAGTCTTGGGAAACTGAAGGTATAGGTGTGGACATCAGGGCTGACATGATATGGCAAGTTGTTTCTTAACATCCTGGCCAAATGTGTAACTTCACAACTCTACTTGAGGCAGCGTGGGTTCAGCTGTCACACACATCACATGAATTAGAAATTTTGTAAGATATTTCATAAGGCACCTGCCATCTTGCAAATACCTATAGTTTTTAAACAGTATTTGGTAATTTTTCCTAATCAGTTCAGCAGCAGCTGTTTCCTTTATTATTGTTTTGGGGGGAGGGAGAAGAGAGGGAGCTTTATCTGAGTTTATCTTTACAGCTTTGGTATTTTACTGGCACATCCTACATGATGATTTTTCTCTCTCTTTCAGAAGAGAAACCTGATTGCTCCAAGGCCCGCTGTGAGGTGCAGTTTTCTCCTCGATGTCCAGAGGATTCCATCTTGATTGAAGGCTATGCTCCTCCTGGTGAATGCTGTCCACTCCCAAGCCGTTGCGTGTGTAAGCCTGCAGGCTGCCTGAGGAAGGTTTGCCAGCCTGGCTATTTGAATATATTGGTTTCTAAGGCATCAGGAAAGCCGGGGGAGTGCTGTGATCTCTATGAATGCAAGCCAGGTAAAAGTAGACACAATTTCTTTTTCCCATTTTTCCATTTTTTTTTTGTCTGACAAGCAAAATAATCTATATAATTGCATCCAATAGAGCTTATATAGCCTCTAAATTCTTACAATTCTTCTTGAAAATTAATTATTATAGGTAGGCAATACCCATAAAAAAAAAGATAAAAATATGGTAAATTTTACTTTCTTTTTTCTTTAGACATTAATTTAAACTGAGTAGCAAGGGAAAAGTAACCTAGTGAGAATATTGCATTTCTGTGAATGCTGCTAGTGCAAGTGACATACTTTATATACTGGTTAGATTATACAAAGGTTTTTCATAGTAGGAATACATTGTCATGGAAAGGGAATTAGGATTTCTGTTTTAAGATCTCTTTAGATTATCAAGTGTTGACCCTTGAAAACTGCAAAGCAAAAGGATTATGGAGGAGCATACTAAAAAACTTTACATTTTCAGTATTTGCTCATCTTCCATTTCATGAGAACACAAATCACCCTTTCTTGCAATTTACTATTCCAAGTGAAGTGGAAGATGTAATTCACTCTTTGATCCAGGCTTTGGTAAGATAAATAGTCAAAACAGAGAACTGAAAGCAAGCATATAAGACGGTATAATCCAAAACATTATATGCAAATAGATTCAAGTATGCTTTACTGTGCCTTTCCTATGCTTGCTTAACATTTTCTGAAATCTTCCACAGGAGAAGAATGTACAGTCTTTGTATCTTCTAATGCTTCTCTTTGTATTTTTTTCCTAGTATGCAGTCCAAATCTGACTGTGTGGAAATATAAGCAAATTTTTTGTACCCTGTTCTGAGTAGCTGGTGAACAAGTCTTTACTATAGTTTTTTGGTCTGGAACATTTTGTCAACCATAGGCTTCTTTCATCTAGAATTAGCTGTAATTTCTTGTGACGTGGTCTTTTTGGACTCCTCCCTGGTTATGTTTCCCTTGTATAAGTTTTTTTCAGTTAATCCACGTCTTTAACATGTGGTATCCAAAAGCAGACTAATATTTTAGGAGAGTCTTCATCAGCACTAAGTACTGTAGAATAATTAGCTCCTGCTTCTCATGCAAAATTTTAATTAAGATTTTAACTGTTTTCCAAGAGTTATTTCTAATTGGTGAAATGCTCTGGATGTTCAGGATCTACTAAACCATTATATTTGTACATTTTAATTCCTCCTATATACTTCAGTTATGCCTTTACTGAATTTTGTCTTGCTGACTTTGGATTATTGATCATCTTCAAAAGAAATTTTAGCTCTGATCATGTCCTCCCAAATATTATTTGAATTCCCATCTTGTAGTTTTCAAATAAGTCCATCCAGACTTCCCCATGGAAATTACTTCTTGAAGGCTATTTTCAACTTGCTAGTTTTACAGAATCTTCAAATTGAATATGGTTCTCTATCATGTTAGTGAATTTATGTAACTGTGTGTATTGTTTTCTGAAGCAGTTTGTATTTTTTGCTGTAGGGAGTCTTAAGAGGTGAAGGTACTGGAAAATGAAGGTGTGTGTTAGGAGGGTAGAAGAACAGAGGCTTTGAAGAGATTGGGGAAAGAAAGAACCTAATGGGATTTAAGGGGAGCATAGAGGTTTGCAAATGGGGGTTAGAAATGGAGAGACCTGGTAATAAACCTTGTGTCTGCAGAGTCTGACTTGGTATCCTGAAGAATTGTAGAAAAGAAGAGTTAGAGAGGAACTGAACTATATGAATTATAACTGAAATGCCAGGTTGCTAGAAAAATATGGGATAATGGACAGAATAACGCCTGGGAGGTGGGTGTTCATGCAGAGACTCTTGTGGGGCTGATGCCACCAGTTTTACTGAATATGTCAGCAAGTCTATGAAGTTAACATGTTGAACAGAGAAAAGTATGTTTCCATTTTTTGCCACAGACCTAAAAACTTTTAATTCTGTGATCAGTGCTTGCAGAATGCTCTTCCTGCACCTCCATGTCTACTTAACCAGCCTCGATACGGGTTTTGCACCAGCAAGGGCTTTCTGGTGGAAACATAGCTGGGAGGACTACTTCCTATGACAGCAGTGCTGCTTTATGCCAAGATAAAATGCTTGCGCAATTAAAGCATAAATTGTGTTTATTTCTGTTCCTTTAGAAAGATAACACTGCTCTCTAGTTTACTCTGGCATTTGAGTTGGAAGCCTTCTGCTGAGAACTGCGTATGTTCAAGTGCTGTGATTGGCAACAGAGTTAAAGGAAAATAGAAAGTGTTTCTTCAACACTAAATGCTAGAATAAAAATAAAATGCTTCATTTTGAGATCCACTTCCTCTTCTGCCCCTTTTACTTTAGGAATACAATTGAAGGCATTGGTATTCAGTTAAAATGAATAGTGAAGAAATTTAGTAGCTTAGTCATACGTGTCTATTAACCTCCAGATTAATTTGCTTTAAATATTCTTATGTATTGCTCCACCAAGCATCTCATCGCAGTTGTGATACCTACTGAGAACAAGTATGTCGTGCTTATTGTTTTACTGTGGTTGCAAAGCTCAGAGATGAGATAACCCTTGTCTGGTTCCATAAACAACCTCTTTTATTCCTACAAGTTGTGTGTAACTGTCCATACATGAGTAGTGAATTTAGTCAATGTGCGTTGAATTTAGTTTTAAGCTGGGAATTACACTTCTCAAAATGTATTTTCAATTTTTTTTTTTCTTAAAGATAGTTTGAATGAGCAATCTCAAATGGAACTGCATAATGTGTTAACAGCAAAAATAAAAATAACCCAAAACAAGATTTGTGGGAGTGTATGTGCTAAACCACTATGAACAAGGATCTTTTTAAAATCATGTTTATTTAAAGATGGAGTAAAAATCTAATTTAAAATGTATTTTGCTGATGTGTTGATAGGAACTCGAGCTGTCACTTCGGAGTAAAACAAGCTAGATAGTTTACTTCGGTAGTTGTCCAAGAGATGTTTGTTGTACCTTTTCTGATAACTTTTGTTGTTGTATATGGTGCAATGGGGAGTGTCATCTTTTAGTTTCTGACACCCTTGGGAAAGTATTGGGAAATGTCTGTCATGATAGACATAACCTGTGTTGAAAAGACCATTCATTTGTCATTCTTTTAGAAGTCTTTTTGGCAGAGCTTTCCTTCACTCATCTCCAGCATGGACTGAAAATTACTCTTTTTTTTGTGGTACCAAATAGTGGTTTAAGCACAATTGTAAAGAAAATGTTATTGTTTGGCTTACTTCTTCGGGGAATTCTGTGCAGTCAGGGCTTGATGGAAAGTCCGAGATCAGCAGCAAAATTTAGTGGGTACTGTGTAATGATGCACAGGGAAGTAGCTTGTGCTCCACCTTGATACAGCTTCAGCATTGAAAATCAGGTCTGGGTCTTTTACTGTCTTGCACTGAGGACAAGGGTCAACAAAATCAAGTTTTTATACACAGCTCAGAGAAATAGAATTCTATACTGTTTTTCTTTTGTCCTCTGTTACTTACAGAACTAGTACTTACATTGTTTTATTGGATGATTTATTAGAAGCTTATGTTGACAGAACTTGAGATAAGAGTGGGAAAGGACTGGAGAAAAAGAGTGAGGAAGAATTACAGATACATTTCTAATGGTGCTGGAGAAATGGCTTTTAAGTTGACAGTGAAGGTGAGGGAGGGGAAAAACATCAGCAAATGTGGAGGTCCATGTTGGGAAATACCTGGGATAGGGCAGTTAAGAAAGTGATTCAGGCAGCGATACAGCTGCATTGAAGGTCCAGGAATGCTGTGGTTGTATGTAATATGTTCTGAAGTGTCATGGAATGTAAAAAGAATAATGCCTTGTCATGGAGAGATACTTCCTTTCGACTTCTTCCATGGCAGACAATGTGACTACCATTATCATGTGTAGTTGTGTTGCATTGCATTATTCATGAGGAACCAGTTGAAATGCATCTGAACTGAAAGCAAAGGATGTCACGTGATGCTTCTATACTGTAAAAGCAGACTCTGTATCCTTGTACTGAATCCTCAGAAATCTGCGACTTCTGAAGCCTTAGCCTGTGCTGAGCCACTGTGTTCCATCAGAAATGCAAATACTGACTTGCTCCTACACCATTCGATGCATAAGGATTTATTTAGATCTGGCTGTGACCTGTATATTGTATTAGTTGAAAAGCCAGCCATTTTATTAGTTGAAATATGTCAGGATGAAACTTAACACACTTAATATACTTTTTTAACTTACTCTACTAGAAAGTTTTATTCATCTAGTTTAATTAGCAGTTTCAAAACCTTTGGTTTTGTAGTCTACAAAGGAGGTAGCCCATTATTGCAGATATGTTAGGGTCTGCCACCATGGCAGGGTTTCTGTTACGTTCTCGTAGAAAAGTGATAACTCTCAGATGCTTCTGTATACAAATTCAATGCATGAGAAAATTCTTGAAGACTTGTAAGCAACGATTGATTGGGTGAATCTTCGCTGATAGGAAATTGGAACATATTTATGAGTTATTGAAGACATAGATTTGTCAAACTGTATTTAAAGCTTAAAGCTTCTATGATAGACAAAAAAAGAGTTTAGAATAAAATATATGATAACACCTTATAATAAACTGTTCATGAAATGTACATGTGTTAATTATTGGAATCACAGTAGGATGTGAAAAGAAAACTAGATGGTCAGTGGCAAATGTTTGCAGTCTTATTTTTTAGGAGAGTAGTGCAGCTAATCTGGGAGATACCTTTTAAAGAAATGAAGAATCCAATTACAGACTGTTCTGTAACCTCAGAGTATTTTCAGATTATCTATAAGCTTGTCTCAATACTTTTTCCAGTTTGACAAACCTGCTTAAATCTGAAAGAAAGTAGGAACTTTTTTTCCTTTTTGAAATATTTTTCATTTCTTGTCTGTCTTCATCTCTCTCCTGTGAGGAAACTATGAGAGAGATGGGACTTTTCCACCTGGAGAAGAGAAGGCTCAGGGAAGATCTCATCAGTGCATGTGAATACCTGAAGGGGGTGTAAAAGCAGAGCCAGGTTCTTTTCAGTGGTGCCCAGTGGTGGGACCAGAGAGGCACAAATAGAAACACGGGCGATTCCCTTTGAACATCAGGAAGCACTTTTTCACAGTGAGGGTGACTGAGCACTTACACAGTTTTCCCAGAAAGGTAATAGAGTCTCCATCCATGGAGATATTGAAGAGCCACCTGGACATAGTCCTAGGCAGCCAGATCTACATGGCCTGGCTTGGGAACCCCCAAGATGTCCTGTCCTACCTGTTTTATGATTAATCTAATAATGTTAATAATAAGGAGGAAAAAAATCTATTTAAGTAGCCCTAACTTGGGGTTTGCTTGTAATGTTTTTTAAGTTTGTACTTTATTTGCAAAGACGGACTGGGCTGCTTTTCAGTATTAGTGAGCCGTGTACGATCACACTGTAACTACTGCAATGGAGATATGCAGAGCAGATGTAATTCTGAGACTGATGTCTCATTATGACTGAGTCAGTTATTGCCATGTACCACTAAGGATCAAGCTTGGAAAATGTAGGATCAGAAGAGAAAATATGGGCCTTTGAAGGTTATGAGCTCTTACAGGGAATGTGGGTAGCATTGCCAAGCTGTTTTAGTAGTTCAGTAAGCAGCTGTGATAGTGTCAGTATTGCAGTGAAGTTTATTCAGTAATCAGGGATATCGTAGTGCATAATTTGCAGTCTGATAACAGTCTTTTTATCCTGCTTGCTCAGCCAGAAAGTAGCTCATTTCTTAAAGAGGGAGCCATGTTTTATTCTGCACTTTCTTAGTGTAATTATGAAAAGGCAGAGCATATGCGTAATACCTGAGCTGGTTGTTTGTTACATGGAAGATTTAGTACCGAATAAGAGAGAGATGTGTTTCAGCTTTCCTGAGTATGACTTATAAAATTAAATATCTATTCAACCTAGTTTTGTAGGGGTTTTTTTCTGCATTTCTAGACATTTGTTGCTTTCTAAAAACTGTCTCTCAGTCTTTCTTGTTAAGTAGAATTATTCTTCTCACTAATGCAGAAAGATTTGTTAATTTGAAATTTCATTTTTGCCATATATAAGTATACAAACAAGGCAACCTAATAGAATAGCCTTTAACAATGTACTTTACACATGCACACATAAATCTATAGTGTATCCCTTTTTTATAAAAAAATTCCTATAACCTAAGTATTTTGCTGTTCAAACAGACTTCAATTTGTTCAAAATTACACAATAAATTGTTTACTATTTTAAAAACTGTGGGGAATATATATTCTTCATAACTAGGGTACTTCTATTAAGTAATATTCACAGTTGTAATGATGGTTTAAGCTTGCCTGCCTAACTTCTATAATTTTTTTTATTAACTAATATCAGTTCAGTTGCTTCCTGAACCAATAATTTTAAAAAGTGAATCTTAAAGAGAAAGGGAGGCTTTTTGTAATGTTACCTAGCAAGCACACATTCACTGGATAATTTTTATGACTAAAAGGCTGATGCGTAAGTGGTTGCTTATGAGGAAGTAATTTGCAAAAAGCTTCTAAAGCATGAGTAAAAGAAATGTTCTTCTCTTCCTCCATAGTGTTCAGTGTGGATTGCAGCACAGTCGAATGTCCTCCTGTTCAACAAGTTGTTTGCCCCCTGGATAGCTATGAAACCCAAGTCAGGCTGACGGCTGATGGCTGCTGCACCCTGCCCACAAGGTTGGTGTCTCCATGGCTCACTATTTTTGACTTGTTCTTGACAATTCAAGCATCATAAATACAAGGTAATAACGCTTTCTTCCGTGACAATAAATGCGGATACAGAATAAAAGCTGCATGAAGTAGGTTGTAGCACTCTGATGGAAATATGGAGTCTTATATTTTTGAAGCAGAAAAAGAATCCTCACAGTGCAAATGCACAAAGTCGGTTTTTGTTAAAATTATTTGAGGAGTTCATGTCTCTAGACTGACTTTCAGTTAATTCAATGAATGTTGCAAAAGTTAACTTTTGAAGGTGTTTGATGGTAAGGAGATGACAGATGATATGCTAGAGAAAATCTCTTCTAGTTAAAGGAGAAAAAAATCTAATTTTCTGTATGTGAAAGACCACTGTAAAAACTTGAAAGATGGAACTCTCTGGAGCTGTAGGGGAACACAGACTTCAAGTACTTGGTTTCATTTTATTTCTTTTGTTGTTCAAGTAGGTATAACTTACTGTGATTTTAAAAAATAAGGCAGTTTTAGAGTTGGTTTTGTTCCACAGTAATGCACCACTATTTGAGTTTGTGTTTTTACAATAAATTTCCTGAAACCTGATTTATGAATATGCCAAATAAATACATATCCAAGCAAAAATTAACATAAATGAAAATATTTTACACCAAAAAGAATATTTTTCTTGTAGAGGTAGCTAATTGGCTAACTTAGTGGAAGGTCTTTGCACCCGTAGAATATTTTCATGTTCTCAGCCCCTTGTGTAAAGTAGTAAAAAACTTGCAAAGAATTCATAAACTAGAAGATGGGAAAGGTTGTATAACAAAGGTTGTTCTCTTTTGTGTACCCTTTGGGTGCACATTTCCTCTGGCGTCTTCTTTAAAACTGTTGTTTCCATGATGTATGAGGGTCTCTTATTGCATGGAGAGTCAAAAACATACTTATTTAATAAAATTAAGGCAGAAAAAGAGATATGGAAAATACCATTTAATGCACTAATCCTGTGTCTTAAATTTGAAGATATATTTCTAAACTTGATGGGTTTTATTTGTAATTGTAGAATACTGATAGTAGTCTGATTCTTATGATCCTTACTCAGTGAATGCTACAAATGTTATTTAATTCAGAGTTGTTTCATTTTTTTGTTTTCTGAATTTTGTATACCAGAACACGGTATGGATTCTCAGTATCCTCCCTTTATTCTTCGACATATTTTCTGTAAACTTCCTAGCAATTGCAATGATGTATTAGTTGAGAGCTGACCTGGCTAGCTGAGACTGTGGAGGAGTCTGTAGATTTTATACAGTCATCATACTGCCATTGTTGCAAATACAGCTCAGCATGTTCAAGACAACCGGAATAAAATGCTGCTAAGGACTGTATTCAGAAAGATAAAGTCAAAAAAGCAGTCACAGATTAATATTTCATAAATTTAGAGTTTAGATTAACGCTTAGTAACCTTGATACGATAGAAAGATTAATGGTACTGTTTTCCTTCCAAATTTGTTACAACTTGTTGGATTAAAAAGTGATACATAAGTCAAATTATTTTTCTTTCATAAAAGTAAAATTATCTTCTATTTTTATGCAGTATAATATAACTTGTGGTTTGATTTTTCCAGTGCATGGGTGAAGAGAATGACAAATATCTACTTTATTCTTTGTCAGTGATAACTTCAGTGTTCCTTCTATCAGGAAATATGGAGTACCAAGAAAATAAATCTTCATTTACTTGAGAAAAATTACCAGTTTGAAATGTCTTCTATTTCCAGTACACATGTGGGAACTCGCCTTAAATAAAAACTTAGAGCAAACATGTTCTTTCAAGAACCTTTTTATTTTGTTGAGAATGTTTAAAAATAAAGTAAGTTGGTTTGCTGAGTGTTAACTGATGTCTGAAGTGTCCTTGTCCATGTGTATGGGAAGTCAGTGATGAAACCAGTATTCTCTTCTCCTGGGCACAAAGATCCCAATTGTACAAGCAGGCTTACAGCGTGTGAATTACTAGATAATTGTGAATTCCTGAAACCTCTTTGAAATCAGATGTTGTGCATTCCTGGGATCAGAGTTTAACAAGAGATCAGAGCTGGGATAAATGAGTACTTAGCTCCTGGAGTCTTAGGTCCGATCTTACAACTGGAGAGGGTTTTGTGCTAATACCTCTGCCCT
The DNA here is from genome assembly GCA_013397795.1 of Orthonyx spaldingii. Taxonomy (NCBI): domain Eukaryota; kingdom Metazoa; phylum Chordata; class Aves; order Passeriformes; family Orthonychidae; genus Orthonyx; species Orthonyx spaldingii. The sequence goes on along the minus strand of VZTJ01005117.1, from coordinate 1,591,648 downwards.
CCTTGATGTATAAAACTGCAAAATACCTCCACAATTAGCTTAACCTAGTATGTATGTGGTCAGGTAGAGACAATTGTAGGTGTCTTGTACTCCTCCATTATTTTTTAATTCATGGCTCATACCTTGCTGTATGTTGTTATTATGTGGGTTGCTATTTCGATTGTGTTAAATCAGCCCAAGCAATAATACACTTTTTAATGGAGTAGGTGAGAAGGAAAGAAGAAAAACTGAATTTGGCAGCAATGTGATCATATAGATGTTTTACATGTCGCGTGCCTGCTAGAAATATATTTAGTTATTTTGATTCTAATATACTACTGTGCTTCTTAAGGAAGACAGTGCCACAGTCAATCACTTAGGTGCTGTAGGTAAAGATTTTACTTGAAGGGGGCAATAAAGGAACGTAGACATGGGGATAATAGAAAAGAAAGCTTTAAAACAGATTAGAAGGAAGACAAGTGCAAGTATGAAAAGAGAGAGCAGAAAGGGAAACAAAGTGCAGTTACTTGGAACACGAAAATTGAACCGTTTGAATTCAGGTTCAGTGTTTCCTCAGTTTTGATGAGAAGTTGGAGCTTTATATTTGAAGGGTCTCTGTGAGACTTGCATGTCAGAATTATAGAAAAAATGTGCAGATTTATGGATGAATGAGTCTACACTAGGAAAAAGGGATTGTTTTCCTTAATTTCAAAATTTCATCATAAAATATTAAGAATGATGGAATATCAACATTGCCTTGTCTGAGATTCAGTTTAGAAACACATAATTGCATATCATACCTCTTTTTAATTGTTAGAATTAAGTTCAAAAGAAGTAGCACTGTATTTTTTTAGTGTACATTTGAGAATAGTTTATTAAAAGCAGGGACATTGTTCCATAAGGTCATGGATTTTAGACAGTCATTTAGACTTCACGAATTATGTTTTTAGGACTGTGAACTCTCTGAAGAAATTACGATCATCTGTTTCATTTATTGCCACTAAAATAAAAGCCTAATATCAGCAGAACCAGAAAACAGTTAAAGGAGAGTACCATGGTTAAGGACAGAGGATGTGTCACTGAACTGGCTAACAAGTAGTTGATAATTTCAAATAAAGTAGGAACAGATTGACTTCTGTCTCACATCTTGTTCTTGGTCTGTTTCTTGTATGTATTATTCTAGGAAAATGGAGATCCTTAAATCTGATGTTTAATTGGCATTTGTTTTGTGAGTGAACTCTTGAATGCATATTCTTAACAATGAAAACTCCTCGAGCGATGCCAGGGGAAAAGTGGGAATAGTAAACATCTGATACCATAAATTCTTGTTCTTGCACTCAGAGGGTACATTTAGTGTCACACTGATTTCTAATGCAGTGGTTCAAACAGAACAGAACATACTGATTTGGCATCGACATCAAAATACCAGTTGCTTCAGCTTTTATCAGACTGTTATAAGACACTTACCTTAAATTTCCAGCTATTGTTAGGAAAGCTAAATGTTTGGAAAACAGGAAAACAGCTATTATGTTAGGAAAGCTGTTATGTTAGGAAAGCTTAGAACAGTCTGTCTGTGGTCTTGGTAGAGATGCTCGCTTCTCCAAGGAGGTTGTTGAACAAAAAATGTATTAGAGCTCTTACAGAAAACTTTACCACAGTTTTTTTAATGTAAGTTTGTTGTCTTCTGTTACAAAGTTGAATAAAGAGATGATCAATAACAAGTTTACGGAATCTGTTTTCTTCAGATGTTCCCAGTTTTTCTGTTGTGAATGAAGTTTCCTCAAATTTTCAGGTTCCTTTGGAAATTTATTTTTACATGTAAATATCTTTATCAAAATCTCTTTAATTTTTTTATCTGTGAAAAATGGAACAGGACAGGGATTATCAATGGCTTATGTTTTTATTGCTTGCATAGTTTTGTACGTTTTGTAAGATTTTTACAACAAAGTAATTGGCCTGTTTGGATAGCTTTGCACCAAATATTTTTGGATTATCTTTTTTTCTTTGTAACTGTTGTCAGAATAATTTGGAACTTTAGTCTTTATAAGGTCTCTGCTTATTGCAGAGAAGTTTTATACCCCTGCTTCTGTACTGTCTTCTGTTACAGATTTGATAATTTCAAGATTCATTCAGTGCCCTGTTCTCAGAGATATTTTACACACACACACTACTGCCCGCACCCCCAGCTATTCTTGGTCAGTCTTATAATAAAACCAGATAACCAAGAAAACTCCATAGAGAACAGCAAGATGTTAGCACTGTGCCAATATTAAAAAGAACAAAAACTAAGTCATTAAATCTGATTGTCTTGTTATCAGTTCTGAGAAAAATAGTGGAAAAACTGATAGAGGAGTGAATTAAGGATTAAAGGATGTAATTACAGCTAGAAACAGCTAGAAATGTTACTGAAATCTGATTTTGTCTTCTGAAGATACTAAGCTTGCCTTAAAAACTTGACCACCAGTGTGCCTTCCTTTTCAATTTCTGTCTTCCACTGTCACTAGTCCTTTTTTTTTGTATTGGATTCTAGCTTTAAACAAAACAAACAAACAAATGAAAAACAACTAGGACTTTTTAATTAATATTTTCTCACAGAGTTTACTTTTTAAAATGGAAATATATCGCTTTCCCCAAACTACTTAACATTGAAGGACATTTCCCACACTTCTCCTCCCTCAGATTTTGGAAGTGACTCAGTCTCAATGAGTCAGCATCACTGTCCTTTAGCTCCCAAGAGGAACTCTTGAAGCATGGTGGCTTGAATATCCTGCTGATAATATAGGATATAGTAGTTTTCTTCTGAGAGAAGAATCCAGGAGTATGCTCACTAAATCACACTAATAAGTTTATTCGATGTACTTTTTAAAAAAACTCACACCATAATCCTGAATATGTTCTAGATTCAAAGAAGTTCAGAAATAATTGATGTATGTTTATCTATCAAAATTTCCAGTACTTTCTTTTCTACCTGAGTCCTAGCTGTAATAAAAGCAGTTTCAAGAATGATGTGGTGGGATGAGGAGAAGAAAAAGTAATTGGAAATTAAGCATAACAGGAGCAGATAAATTTCATGTGCCAAAAAAGTGATTAAAAGCTTTATACAGATACAGTCTTGCAAGATTGGAGCCCAAAAGGCTTGGGCTTAATGGATGAGTGAATGAAGACACTTTGAATTGGATCATTTCTCTATCACTTAGTTACAGATTACTGAATGGCATTACAAATGCAAACCTCTCAGCTGGCTCAAGTAGCATGAAGGAGTAGGATTATAGTTGTATTGTTTAGAAGAAAACCTCTGAAAAAAATTCTTAAATGAATTAGTCATAGAATTCCTTCTTTTGTTGTTTAATAGCCTTTCCCCTGTCATTTTTTCCTTGTATGTGGCTAAAATGTCTCAATCTGAGTCTGCTGTGAATGGCAATGCCACATTTGGTCTGCAGTATGATAAAGAAGTGAAATGTGCTTGGTCAGCAAATCCTTGTGTTAATTCTCTGGCTAATAAAATACTGATTTTAATCACCTACTTAGCCCCATTGGAGGGTCAGAGGGGCAATTAATATGTGCATTAAAGCTTTACTTAGAAAACAGCCCAGTTCTTCCCCCCACCCCAAAATTTTAAATGCTTTCATTTTCATACAGCTCATGAAAATGAGTAATATCTTGATGTAATAGGAAATAGTTTTTTAGAAAAGGTTTAATTTAAGCTGTATCTGGATAGAAATTGAATATAATTTAGAACAGAACTAGACTAGATTTTTCTATCATATTTAATTACCTTTCAATGTATGAAATAGTAGGAAGAAGAGTAAATCTATAAAAACATACTTCACTTTAAGAACCTTCTAAAGAGAACACTTTTTTTATTCATCTTGTACTAAAATATTTTTAACTTGAATGTACTTTATTTAGCAGTTCTAAAGACATAAAGGATAAGCAGCAATCTAGATGTAAAATTTGTATTTATCATTGCTGAATTGGTTTTGATTCCAAAGGAAGAAATTACCTATTTTGTTACTTTTAATCTTTTGTTTCTATTAAAAACTTGTGTTGTCTTAGGCATGATATAGATGCCACTTGAGAAATTCACCATTCGCAGTTTCACTTGTATTTTTCAGAAAACCTGTAGATATGTTAAGCCAACCATGCTATCTTTTCAAGTAAGTGAATTGAAACAGAGGTTCTGTGGCAGATGATTATGCAAAAATCACACCTCTTCAGAGATGATTTAAATTTATGTAGAATTAGTGTGGTGGTGGGGCAAGGGATAATAGTTTTGAACTGAAAGAGGGTAGATTTAGATTAGATATTAGGAAGAAATGTTTCACCATCAGAGTGGTGAACACTGGAACAAGTTTCGCAGAGAACAAGTAGATGCCACATCCCTGGAAGTGTTCAAAGCCAGCTTGGATGGGGCTTTGATCAGCCTGGTCTAGTGGAAGATGTCCCTACACATGACAGCAGTTCTATGATTCCGTTACTTTTTTTATCCCTCTAGATGACTTTGTCCAGTAAGCAGTTGCTTTTAATGTACTTTATCTGCTTTTATGGCACTTGGATGTGTTGTTATTGTATCATATATTGTGTCCACAACCTGTCACAGCAGTGGACATACAGGCCAGGATTTCATGGTGTATTTCATGTTACACCAGTGTCTAGGCAATCCAGTGCCAGCAACACAAAAAGCAGCACAGGTCTTTTCTTCTCATTCTACGCCTGCCTCCAGAATCATAACTGGGAAGTCTATTGTTGTAAGTTCCCTTTTAAGCTATTATCAAATATATTTGCATTGTATTTGAGAGCACCCATACACAGCTAGTTGGATAATGTTTTTATTCTGACAGCATCTGTAGAGGTGGCCTCTGAGTCCCTGATTAACTTTGCACCTCTCCCATTTAGTAGGAAGGGTATTGTGCACCCTTCTGTTCATTTTACTTAGCTTTTTGGCTGTTTCAGATCTTCTCTAGGTCATTCCTTGTGATTCTCACATTTGTCTAGATTTTCTTAGGTCTTCCTGTCTTTGGAAGACCTTAATTTTATGATAAATTGTTTTGGTGTTCCATACAGCATTCACCACTTTGATTTCTTCAGCCTTCTTTAGAGGACAGTAATGATTTTCCAATAAGTGTAACTTTTTCCTCATTTTCCCCTGTACCAGTCCCCTCTCTTAAGCAACTTTTGCTGGTACAGAGGTCTCCCTAGTATTTGTTCTAGAATTTTAGATCCTTCTCCTCCACCCATCTCATCCTCAAGAATTGGTATCCAAGCAAAAGGGGTTGTGGATCCCAGTTTTTGTTAAAGGAAGGTTCAGCTGGAACTGGTAAGACCAATCATATATCCAAGACCTGTATCTTCTTGAGACTTCTATTCGGGGATGGACTCCTGAGTAACCTGCGTAGCTGGATCAAAGGTCCAACAAAAGCATGTTGAAGACAGCTGAACCCATCTCATGTTCAGGCTTGCAGTAGGCTTTTGTTTAATGGCTGATGAATAGAACACTGCAATTTTTTGAAGTTTTGTAGTATCTGGAAATAGGTGTTTAGGCATTTTCATTTTAGTCTTTAAAATCCTTAGACCCTAGGAAATGGTAAATATTCTTCCTGGGAAAATCATTCAAGCCTGCTGAGGTATTCAGTCCTGCTTACAGGCTGCACTGTACTGAATATCCATGAAGAGCCAGGATGACAGGGCATGTGTGTAACTTTTATAAGGCAACCCATGTTTCATGTCTGTCTTCTCTTGATGTCTTCCAGAAGAGGTAATGAATTGCTGAACTCAGAGTTCAAGTATTCCCCTTCTTCCTTACTACAGCTGCCTCAGGAATTCCCACGTGTTCTCAGTGTGATGGTAGTTATTACTGCCTTGGCGTTGAGCCTCACAATGTGGGTTGTTTTGGCCAGCAACCATATTTTCCTGAAGTACACAAATGAGGAAAAGATGATATGTTGGTTGGTTGGTTGTTTCTTTAAAGCCATCTCAATAAAACTTGAACAGAAGCTCTTGAAACATGAGACTTTTCTGGAGCCTGATGGCTGACTTCTTAGTGTCAGAGACCTCAGACAAGGACAGGAAACATGAGAACGCTTGCAGAAGAAAGAGCATGTAAATCCTTTGCAGAAGAAGTTGTAAGACATTGTAAATGCAGAGGTTCCTGCCTGCATCTTTTATAAGATCAGCTTTTTGTGCCTGTATGATCTGTTAAAAATACACATCCATGGTCTTCCACCAACTTCTAGGAAATACTGAATTGGAAAACCTGAAAGACAATGCTACCTAAAGAAAAAAGCACATTTCCCAAGATCAAAGCAAAAAAACCCATTTGCACTGGGGGAGGAAGTATTGATGATAGCTATGCAAGCAGTTTCCTTTTTATGGAAAAGTATCTGTAGTACTTTAATCTGACCATGTGCTGAGTTAATGGTATATTTACTCCTCCACTGTGAAACTTGAAAAGAAATTTTAAGCCAGATAAATTGAAGTGACTCCTAATTGTATTTACTTTTAGGTGGTGTTATATGCTTGAAATTAGAATGAGATTGTAGTGTCTGTAGAATTTGGATTTGTTTCTGTTCTTTATAAGCAACCTGGTGTTGGAACTCTTTCAGCTTATAATAAGCTGGTAGATATGTCTTTCTGTTTCAATTTTTGTTTTCACTTGTCGGTCTAACAATTAGTGTGTACCTTGATCACACTGAATATCGCTTTTCCTCTTTCTCCTGAGACTTCTCACTGTGTTTTGTTTCATTTATTCTACTTAATCAGCTATTAGCTTGTTTGGAAATGTAATAAGTGATTTAGTTGAGAATAATTTCTGACTTGAACAGGCAAATTTCTGTTTGTATCACAGAGATCAATAATGTCTAACTGTTGTCTTCAGACTTGCAACTGCACAGATGTCTAGATAGACCCATATACTTAATAAAGCAATAGAATTATAATTTGGATGCTTGCATTTTAAAAGGGAAATAGATATGAGAATTTCCCAGCAGCTGCCAATGGTACTTAGGGCAGATGATAATATCAACATTGCTGGGGTTATATGAAGAGTGTGAAGTTGTGTTTCCTCTAGAAAACAGTGGGAAATATTATGTCAGAATTTAGCACCTACAAATTCTGCTTCTTTCTTCCTTCTCAAATTACTGAATAATTAAAAAGTGGAACTGAAGGCTGTGGACCATTTTAAAATTAAAACTAGTTTCTCACTGCTATTCTTTGAAATGCCATTAGTGAATTTCAGTCTGGTTTCTACAAAAGCATAACAGTTCTTACATGCATGGTTCCTACTACATGGAAAGGGTCTCATTAATTGAGTGGAGTTGTTTGGTCTCAAAACCACTTAGATTTTGGAGCAAACTTTGGTCTTCATTTTTAATCAAGGTCAGGTTGAATGGGACTCTGAGCAATGTGATCTTGTTGAAGATGTCCCTGATCATTGCCAGGGGTGGGAGTGGACTAGATGACCTTTAAAGGTTCCTTTTCAAACCAAATCATTCTATAATTACCTTTCCTAAACTTATACAGAATTGCCTTCAGGGATTCAAGGAAGATGTTTGATAGCAGGAATGGCATGGAAAAGCTAAACATGAAATAATTTATTAGGGTTTGGTTTTTTTCTTGCAAAGAGGATAAAGTGGCTGTGAAATTAAAAAGTCAAATAAATTAAGCAATAAGGAGTTTGGGGGAGGTTTGTGGGGTGTTTAGCTTTTTTGCTGTTTTTCAAGGGTTCTTTGTTTGCTTATGGCAAAGCATCTCAGATGGCTTAGTTGTAGGGAGATATGCCATTCAGGATTAACAAAGTTTGGAGTTACGGGAATATGGAAGTTAATGAATTACTTATAAATACATATTATCTCTAAGTGATTTTTGACTGAAAGTCCTTAGGAATTGTGTTTTATTTGTAAGAGGATCAGATATTTATAATTCCTCATTAAACAGTGGTGGAGTAAGAAAAGAAATAGCTTTTTGTAATATCAGAAAACTGACATTTGTATAACATCTTAACTAGTACCTTATTTTTAGTTTTGAAATGTTTGTTATATTATGAAGGGTGAAACTGGTAAACCTAAAAAAAGAGTAACTGAGGTACACAGTGGTAAAAACCATAGAGACCTTCAACAGAAAAAAGCACCAACTGGTATGGCAAAGTATGAGAAGAATACAGGGTTGAACTAGTTTATGTTGTATTCTGTTTCCTATACTGATGAATTCAAAAGGGTCTATACATATATCTGTGTACTTGAGAAAAATCGGTACACTTGAAGAGTCAGTGCATTTGGCCACTGGTTGTATGCCTACTGCATCTATGGCATCACTGTTTTGTGACTATCCTCTTTTTCTGTCTCAGCCCTCAGGGAAATGGACGAATTGATTTAATATTAGTCAAAGGATGAAATGCAGTTTTTTAGTCAAATGAACTCTTTAGATCCTAATCAGCCTTGAAAAGATTGTAATCTCGATATGAATGCTGATTTTTATGACATCTTCCCTTGCTTAGCATCTGTTTGCTATTTCTTAATGTTAATAATATGCAAAAGATGGACTGAAAAAAGTTCCTTTTCAGAGTATCTTTAATTAAAAGCTAGATAGTTGCCTTCTGTAATATTTAAAAGTCCGCTGTGTATAAAGATTACTATACTCATGGAAAAATTCACTATTATGTTGGGTGTCTCTAACAATAGGCGTATTTTAGAAAGGAATTCTTACTTGGGCACACACTAGCTTTGTTTTCTCAATAGGTAAACCCCCTGAAAAATTAAAATAGGAAGAACTTCCATATGAGCCAGTTTACATAGCAGTGATGTAAAACTTTTGAGCATTTACAAGCAGTCTCATAATAAGTGTTATATGCAGCTTCCACAGTTTTCCTGTCATCTCTCTCTAGAGATTTATTATTGATCATTGAAATAAAAAAGCGGAAAGATTTCCATGGAAAAATTAATATTGTCATTACTGATTTTCTGAATAATATCTTTAAAACCAAAAATGCATGAAATAGTGATACTGAATTTGTGAGCAAAAACTCTCCAGTCTGTGTGACTGAAGACTTAGGAAAATTCTAGTTGAAATTCCTGTATGGTAGTGTTCCAATGGCTTTGGCTTTGCCTGCAGTGTCACTTCCTGTGCAGGACTGGAGTTTTCCAAGACTAGCTTTTGTTTGATTTCTTAAACTGTAGCTTGACCAGTTAAAGCTCATCCTGTCCGCTTAACTCGCATTCTGGTTACAGGTGTGAATAACATGGAAATAATTCTTCAATAATTTCATGAGATTGCTATGTCAATATTTAATTTTGCTGTATCATCATCACTTACACCATGCACTTAATGGTACCAGATTCTTGCAGTTAAACTTTTCTTTGCCACTGTCAAGCTTTGACAATGCTGTGAGTTCTCTTCTGGAAATTTGTTCTTTCACAGTATCCTTAAGTGCTTATATTATTAACAGATCTATGGAAGTTTTATCTACTACATTTGACTAATATAAGTGTTAATAATGTTAATGCAAATTGTACTAGATTGCTGTAGGGGGAGAAAAAAAAGGACTGTGATAAAATCTCCACAGGAATGTGATGTATGCTTCAGGAATGCTTTTCTCTAGTCTCAGTGCTTTAAACTTTAATTTTGTTTTGATCGTCAAAATAAATATCCCTCTCGTCAATACACCCCTGCCTCAACCCTCCCATTCACTGATCCTAAATCTTTTTTTCGAGGGTGCCTGTTCTTATTTTCATAGCCATTGTGCCTTGTGCCTGGAGAACTCTTTTGATCCTACCATCAAAACAGCTTTTCTGAGGCTAAGCAAGCTCTTCTCTCTTTAAATCTGTTTAATAACAGAAGTAAATGAACCAAGATAATTGGATTTGAAGTAAAAGTTGTCATTTACAAGTATTCCATTTGATTTTTTTATCTTCCTTTTCCTTTTTGGGGACATAAAGAAAAAAGCAAAGTGATCATATTAAAAGAAAACAAACAACAAAAGTCAAACCAAAACAACCCCACCACCAACACCCCTCAAACATAAACTAAGATGGTAATGAACTTACTTATCTTCTAAAGAACTTAAAAACTGAATTTAAAAACCAGGCCATTTATATTACTGAAGGAGACACCTTCCACAATCTATAAAATGTTGGTTCATCTCATTTCTTCTTCTTTATATACTGAAGTTTGCCTTGCTCAGTTGTTGAAATTTTAGGTTTACTATTCATGGGTAGGGTTTTCTTGGGGTGGTGATTTTTTTTGTTTTGTTTTTGGTTGGGATTTTTTGTTAGTTTCATTTGTTTTTATAGCCTGAAGAACTGCAGACAATTCCTTTTATCAGTCAGGTTGATTCTGTGTTTGCAAAATTTTAGTGCAGCAAACGTCTTCCTTGGGAATTCCTCGTTCCTTCCAGGCCATGTCACCACCTTTTCAGGTGCCATAAAGGCTCTTGCATAACTATTTGATTCTTCTTTTTTTTTTTCCTCTTCTAATAACATTGTGCTCTCGTACAGGACTGTTCTTCCTTGTCAAAAGGACATGTTCTTGGCTTGACTTGAGTGCTGTTATGGTATTAACATGCCAAGAGGCTTGTTTCCTTACAGCCTTTGCTAATAAGGTGTGTGAGGGGCAGATACTGAGTGCCAACTTCCCAGTACCTCAAGTACTGCCCTCCCTTTAATGCTAGAACTTTTGGATGCCACAGTGCCATTTGATGTTGCAGTGGTGTCACTGCAGGCTGTGTGAAGGGAGAAGGTGCCCTATGGTGGAATTTTCTCTCTGGGAAGGTCTCCTTGTAGCAACTTCTGCTGTGACTGTTTTCCTTAAGCAAGCTACAGTTACAGAGGGAGCAGCTCAGAACCAGCACCGTGCCTTACTGAACAGCAGTCTGAACGGCTGAATTTTATAGAAATTAATCTGAGAGGGGCCATGGACATTGTCAACAGGCTTAACTCAAACTGACCTGCTAAAGTTCTTCAAACCTAATGTTCCATTACCAAGGGTTAGATACACATGGGTGGGTAGCTACCTGTGGCACAGCACAGTCCTGGACTGCAACTTCTCTTCCGTCTGTCCCTCTGCTCCAAAAAGCACTTCAGAAAAAGCTAGTTCTATAAAGCTCATCTTGCTCTCTTGCTGAGAATGGGATCACTTATTCCAGATTTCCAGATGTTGTTTTGGCAATGTGTCAGCCATGCTCAGCTACCAGAATTCCTTGGGTTTCTTTCAGAGAAACTTCTGTCTCCAAAACAATGTTTTCCATGCTAATAGCCTGGACAGTGGTCAAAGGTTTTCCTAGCAGAGCTGGCTGAAAAGAATGCAGACTATTTAAAAGTCCATCTGAGATCATTTGCTACTTTGACATTCTCCAATGCATGGATTATTTTTTAACCAAATGGGAAGTCAGTTTATAAAATTTTGGAGTGTTGAGGTTTTGTTTACTTACACTGTGAGTATGTCAAACTTTCATTACTCTGAATAGGAGGGAGGTTTTTTTTTTTGCAGAAAAGAACCTTGGCTCCCACCAGTCTTTAAAATATCGTTTTCATCCCTTTTTATGGAAGATTGTCCTATCTTAAGTTATTTGAAGTGGTGATTCATAGTTTCTTGTTGTTCAGTTTTGTGTTTTGGTTTGGAATTTTTTAAGCTGTTAACTGGGAAAAAAAGAGAGGGGAAAAGTACAAGTTATTAATCTAATCATTTAATATTATCTTGCAATTCATATCAGTTACAAGGAATGTGAGACAAAAGGAAGATACTTCTGAGAAAGCTTATTCTGAAGGCAGTAGAACTAAGAGTGGTAATTTCAGCTCATGAGACTTGGAAAATCAAGGTCCACAACTATTTTCATAATGTATGCCATTTTCTCTGACTTTTCAGTAAGTTTGATCTATCTATTTTCCCAGAGGTCATCTGGATGTTGAATATAGGGTTATTGAGGTGAAACTTCAATTTTTATTTAGGCTTTTAATACCACTTTCAGACTGTGTCTGCACTTTTTTTTTGTTATATACATTTTAAAAGATATTTTTTTTCTTTTTCATTAGTAATAGGTAGGTACTTATTCTGTGTTTCATTCTTCTCAGAAAGGAAAAGGATCTTTCAAAGCAGTCTTTGATTTAACATGGGTTAAGGTACAAATTCCATTAACTTGAGAGTGCTAGTTTTTCTTTTTCATTGATTACTAGAGGTTATGAATTTTATTCCCCCCCACCATCTTCCTGATCTATACGGACAGCAAAACTGAGAGATACAAGTAATTCTGTAAAATTATTTAGAATCATCTTAAAGGGAAACTGCTGTCACAAATCCTTTGGATTTTTTTGATCGCGTGTAGTAGAAGCCAGAATGCCTTTTCTTCCTTCTACATCTCTGGAGGCAAACAACATACAGTAAAGAAAATAATTGGATTCCCTCCTTCTTTTTGTTTCCAAATAAGTTGAGAAGAAAATATCAAAAGCAAAGGTACGATAAATAAAACTGGTTTCTGCACTCTTACTTTCTTGTTTAGTCCATTATCCTTTACTGTTATGGGAAGCATAGTATTATTAAAAAAGAAGCAAAAAAACACCCACCAAACCTTGAAATGCCTGCTTTAAAGCTGTTACTATACTGTAGCATATATGTGCACATAAAGTTAAATTGCTTCGCTTTATCTTGACATATTTTACATTATTCATGAAATGGACTTCTTTATCTCTTCATAGTAACATGCTTCTGTAATGCAGTGTTTTAAGAATCCTTTTCAAATAGTTTAATAGAGGTTCTGTGAGATTCCTTGACTTTACTTGTATTTCTTACAAACCTCCTTTTGAGTAATATCTTAACTGGAGAATATAACAATTTTATCTAACAGTAATGAGGTTAAAGGGAGAGATATTTAAAACCTGTCTGGTGAGATGGGGTTCTTCCTCATTCATTGAATGCTGATCTGAGATGAAATGGCTGTTGAGCAATTAAGGAGACATCTATGGCAGAGGAGAACCAAACTTCTTGCTTTTTGAGAATAAAGAATGAGCAAATGCATTAAGGGCTGATGCTGCTTAATGGGTAGTGGGTAGTGTAATGTGGGGATTATCTTGGGATACTTTAAATATTTGACATAGTTGTTAACAAGTAGAGTTCTTATTTCTTTAACTCATAATTACAGGATCTTCTATTATAGAATCATTGCTGCTTACCCCTATAATGTGCCCATTGTTCAGGGCAAGAACTCTGTTAAATGTAAACTTATCAAAAGTCTTAAGTGTTTGACTTTTAAACTGTTACGTTAATCATAAAACAAAGAATCTGGAAGCAAACATGACTATTGTTTATCCACATTTTATATCTCCCAGTTCGTTAGGCTGTTTTCTTAAATAAGCAAATAAATACTACTTACATGGAAAAAGTAGTCCTTTTAGAATGATCCAGAACTAACCTCAGTATTTAATATACCTAGCCTCCCACATTATTTGGCGTCACATGTAATTGGTTTCCCCTTCTGCAAACTGCAGCACCATCAACACCAAAAGAGAACTTGCAATTATTTCCATTTGGCTTAGATTTAATGATTTCAATCTTCCTTTCTCTTTAACTTTTCCCAACGTTACACTGGATATAATGTGGTTTCCTAATGAGATAACACCCTTCTGGTGAATGGATGCAATTTCTGCTATTAGTATTTCACCAATTCTGATTATTCAAGATGGAATTGGAGGAGAAGCCTTACTTTGCAAGTCTGGAGAACACAGTTATTAGTTTTCAAATTGTTATGCAGAGCAGGAGAGCACCATTGGTGTTGCACACTACCACCTTTTTGTTTGCTTGACAGCCAACAGAGTTTGCATGGTTAAAAAAGAACCTTTCAGGTTGATAAACTAGCTTGGTTGTTGAGGTAATAAAAGACGATTCTAAGACACGAATATGCCAAACTTGTGCTCTGGCTTTCCATTTTTCTCCTGCTTATTCTTTCACCTTGTATGTGGCTTCATTTATTCATGGGGTTTTTCTTGCTGTTCTTTGGTTTCAGATGCGAGTGTCTCACTGGTTTATGTGGTTTCCCCATGTGCGAGGCAGGCTCCGTTCCCCAGATAGTCTCACGTGGAGATGGAACACCTGGCAAGTGCTGTGATGTCTTTGAATGTGTCAACGGTACGTGAAACTTTCTCTTGCATCTGAGGAGAATAGTCATAGAACATGATCTGCATTGCTTTATAATTTGGGTTTTTTCAAATGCATTTTAGCATGTTTAGGTGGTTTTTATTTCAAGGACAACTGCTACAAACAAGTCCTCTAAAACCTCTAAATTCCTAGAAAACTAATTCTGACAAGAACTTCTAGATAAATGTTTAATGCAATGGCAAACTGCTAAGTGTGTGCATGTGTGTGTGTAATAAATCCCTACCATTACTTTTGTCAGTTTAGAATGTAGAGTACAGGGGAATGTTCTTAGTGAAACTGATAGTTAAATTTAATATCCAGTTCTGGTTTGTTGAAGTATTTTGAAATGCTACAAGTTCAGAGGAGATTCAATTGATATCAGTAACAGATGGAAAAAACCCCTTACAGTGATAGGCTTAGATCAATTTCTTTGCTTCATTAAAAAAATTGCCTTCAAAGTAAGAAGACTCAAATCTGTAAGATCTAGGACAAACTGTTCTCAGCAGTGAGAGTGGCTAGCTGTTGGCACAAACTGCCAGGAGGATGCTAAATTCCTTATCTTCATCCTTTCCAATTACAATTAGATGCATTTTTAAAGCATGTGTTTTAATCAAATGCAATTTAACGAGTTTATAGATGGTAAGTGGGGAAGTTGTATAATCAGCATTACCAACAAGTTTCATTAGTTACTTCTGTGTTTGAAAACCTCTAAAAACAAGCAAGAGAATAGAATAAAAAAGAAATGTGCACACTCACATTAGTATAGTTTTTCTGCTATTATAACATCTCTTGAATTAAATAATTAAAGAGTTAAAAGAATAAATAATTCTTTTGGCAATGGGGGGAGCACTGAGGAAGAATACTGATCATAATTACCTTAAAATAAGGGCATCCATTGCCAATTAGTGTATGTAGACTGTATAGTATATTTAGGTAACCCTAATGATGGGCAGAGTGTTAAAGCAGGCCAGATTTCTGCAATATTTATTGCAATTTTGTGCTAATGTGATAGATGCAGAGTTATATGTTCAGAGTATGGGTAGGTTGGCTTTACTGTGTAGGGAAGGGCTCTGCTGTAGTTGTAGAATAACAGTGGCCAGTGTTGAGGGGATAGTTAATAATGGCTGCAAATACATGTCATGGAGAGACTCTGCAGTATGTTCTCTTTGTTGGTCAGTAGTTTTGGGACAGATCAGTTATTCTTTCGCAAATGTTTTTCCTGCATTTAATACTGATTTAGAAGATCTATGATATATATATAGATTCTGTGTGGTTATCTTTGTTACTGATACACACTGTCTCAAAGTAGCTTTTGTTTAGTCTAAGAAAAGCATATTAATCTGTGGCAAAGGAAACCTCTGCAATAATTACTTCATTTGCAGATTGTGGTGGTGTTGTTGCTGTTTGATTTTAAATACAGCATTGAGTCAATACACTAATCTTTATTTTCCTGCTTCAGATTTATATTGGGTGTGTCCTTATGCTTCACATCATGTACAATCTGCTGCTTCTCATAGTTTATTCTATAATTATATAGACATTATAAATCACCAAAATAACATTTATTCCTGCTTGGAAAATGTTCCTGGTATTTTCATTTCATTGGAGCTTGTTATTAAGTACCTACTGTCTGTAGCTGTCCAATCTTTCCATAGGTCAAACTTCTTTTTGGATTTTTTTAGTACAAAAAAATGATTTAGAAAGTGCTGAGAACAAGTTTCTTTTTGGTAAGAAGAAAAAAACTACATTGCATATAGATTACAATAGTTCTGTGTGATATTTTAAACATCGTGAATGTATGCAGATATCAGAGTATTTTACATAAAACTGTTACACTAACTGGAGACATAAAGTTGTGCTTTTTAAAGTACTGCTGTATTTAAAAGATTTCACTATTACAGTTAATGCTTACTGTCATTAGAATGTGATTCTTGTTCCAAAGGTCAGTCAATTAAAAAGGTCAATTTTAAGGCATGCATTGATTCCTTCATTTTGAAGGGAAGCATCTTTGTAAGTAAAATCATTCTGTGTTGTTAAATGGTGGTAGGAATTAATCCAAAGTTCCCTTTTGACATGATCAAGTTTCTTGTCATGATTTATCTATGGTGAGTATTTGAGCCATATCTGAGCATACCCTGCCTGGTCTTTTTATGTCAGAATGAGAGCTCAGACAACAGTGATGGCTGCAACATTGTTATCTCTTTTTGCTCCTTTTTCCTTGTCAGGAGAAAAGTCTTTGCTGTTTAATTTGTAACTTAAAACTTGCAACTCTATGGAACAGTTGGCAAACAGATAAAATGCACTAGTTATATGATTTTGTCAGTCATCTGTGCTTGGATGGCTGGCTGGCTGTTTCTCCTAATCTTACATTCTTGATGACCATCAGAGCAAGCCCTAGTTCATCCATGTAACACAATTTTAGCCTGAAGAAGACAGAAGCATGAATTGCTAAATTTATCTCTGGCTGCCATAAAATAGTATCACTAGAGGTATAGCTAATACAACTGAATACATCACTGCCTTTGGCACATAGGAATCAGAGATATGCACAGTGGTGTTCAGTAGTAAAGTTTTCAGGGAAGAGCTACATCCATAGTCAGGTGTACTCATTTCTGAGAAGTGTGAAGTCAGTATAAAGGAAATAAGGCAACATGGGAAATCTACAGCAAAAAATTTCGTCTTACTGTATGAAAAAGAAGGTTTTGTCTGTTGTGTGGTTCCGCTGCCCTGTTTCAGGGAAAGTGAGAGTCAGTACTGCTTTGTTTAAAGGCAGGTTGTGCCAACTGCCATGAAGTTTCCCCACTTGTACTTATCTGAAAACTGCTTTTCATTTAGAAAATACTAGATAGTATGTGATACATACTAGGGGAAAACTGAGTGAGAGATTCCCAAGATATGCAGTCTTCCACAAAATCCTGCATTTTACAGAAGCTAGTTTGTTCTGATCCATACAAAATATATTACTCACCAGGACTTTTGTCTGCTAATCCTGGTGTGCTGCTTTTACTCATGGGGGAGCTTGCAAGGAAAGAAAATTGATTCAGCATTAAATTACAGGCATCAACAAGTGAGTCTAAAGAGATCAAAAGCTGCATATGCAGCAAGAGTACAAGTGTTTGGAAACAAGAGAGAGTATCCAAACTTGCCTGTTCTCTAATTAGGTATTGATGCATGGATCTCTTGACTGTAAGTTGCACTTAAAGCACGTACTGACTGTGAGCTGTGCCTTAGAAATTTGAGAGAGCAATTACCAAGCATCCTGCAGCTGCTGCCTTCTGTCAGTCAGGGCTTTCACTTCTCAGTAAGTTTCCTTGAAAACAGCTACTTCAAAAAATATTGTTGATTAGTTTATGAAATACGATATATTATGTGTGTGAGTGGTCCTTATCAATGTGTCAACATGCTTCAGGGTCAAGGGACCAGGCTGCATTCTGCCATGGTCATGTGTGAGCTGTGATTTTAGAGTCCATGTCTGCTGAGGATGGCTGTGGAGTCCCAGTCCATTTTCCCAACCCTGGAGGTTGAGGTGTGGACTTTTGTTGCCCTATCCACTGAAAATGGGACTACCTGATGGATGCATGAAAATAACTGGCATTTATCCTGGGAAGATCAAATCACTCCTTCCCCAGGCCTTAAGACGTTGACCCTTTCCATACTGCTGGTTTAGGCTGTACTGATATTTGCATGGTAGTATAGAAGTGATCTACATCAGTAAGCCTACTTGATGTGACTCATAATCTGTATTTTATAACAGCTTCTGTGACTTTTTTTTCCTCACTTGAGAAGATAAACTGACGTAAAGGAGGAATTTCTATTTTCTCTGTGCCTTCTAGCTTTTTTCACATTTGCATCTCTATACAGTGATACTGCATTGGAAGAGAGATTAAAAACCCTCTTTAATCACACTTCTTGTCACCTGTTGGTGCACTTGCTCCTCACAGCAATTGCAGATCCACTGTTAATCTCACTGTGCAGAAAAGGATAAAGGTCATTCCACTGTATCTAAAAGGAAATAAGAATGGAATGGCCTGTTTCTAAAGGGTGCATCAATGAGCACACAAGGGATTTCACGGGGAATATAGGGTCAGCAAGGAAAATATTCACCTTAGAAGGAGGAATGGAGTCCAAGACCTCACAGACACCATCTAATTCCCATGGAGTTCGCATTATTTATTGCATTAATCGTGGCAGTCTTTATCGCATTTTCGGTGAACTTACTTTATGTGTGCTCTAAAGAAATAAGGGTTTGACCAAGACAACAGTTTGTCTTGGAGCAGAAAACTAAATAGTCCTAATACTAATTAAACAGTACTGCATATTTCTCTTTGGCCATCCAAAACCACTGATTTCTGTGGTGGACTTCAAATAGGCAGCTGCTTAAAAAAATAAGATGCAAAATGCATCTTGTGAGATGCAAAAGATAACAAATTGTTTCGTACATAATAAGATTAACATTAAAGGAAGATAATCTGATACCAAAAAGGAGAGGGATTTAGTTGTTGTGGGCTGAGGTTTTGGGGTTTATTATTTTTAATTCTGTCAGAACATCTGAAAGGTATTTGAAAATCATGGCTAATCACTAGTCACAGCAGTATGAGAACTTGGTCTAGTATAATGAAAAAGTCAGTCTGCCAAACCAAGTCAAATGTTAAGACCCTCGGAACCTGTATTATATTTGCCATAGTCAAATTGGGAAAAGTGTGTGAAACAGTGCAAGTCATTACCAGTTACATTTAAAATCGGAGTAAAAAGTAAAGCACAGAAAACTGAAGGCCAGTCAACTCAGAATTCCTGGTAAAAAATATTCAGTCTGTAGATGCATGTAAATACATAAAATGTAAATAAATAGATAGAAGAGATGGGGTAGGGATTGTCAGGACCACAGCTGGATTTGAAACCAGACTCAAAACTCTGCAGTGGTTCACTGGGAGTAGGAGGGTTGCTCAATGGGAAGTAGAGACTGAGTTTTAAATAACAAAGGTATTTTTTAAATAAAAAAGCACAAAATCTAATTCACTTATTTCATATTGGTTAATGAAACACAAGATGCTAGATAGATTCTGTGAAATGATACATCATATACAAAGATTATTAGATGTCAAATGGTGCAGTTCTGCTGGGGTTTAAAAGTTTAAAAACAAAATAAGTAAATACTTCTAGTGTTTACTTTGGTGAAACAGTAATGGTTTTTGCCAGAGTGAATTGTCTTGGTAAACTAATATCCTCAGTAATGTTCTGGCTCAGATAGTGCTAGATTTTTAAACTTGGACAACGTTGCCAGTACTTTGGAGGATGAGGTTAGAATTCAGTATTTTTCTCAAAGCATGGAAGAAATCATTAGACCTGTTACAAGCCAAACCACAGCCTTGTGTTACAGGTTTGGAGATTTTCTTTTTCCCCTGCAATTTTTAACTTCTCTCATGCACTAGAGGTTTCTAACAGATGTACTGGCAATGCGTGGTGGGCTACGCCAGTACTTATTAATGGTACTGAGGCTGTTTCAGATGCCTGTGCCCTGTTAACATGCCTATGGCTAAACTGATATTTTCTCCTGTGATGGACGGACAGAGACCACTGGGATTTAAACACGTTCCTCCGTTATGAAGAACGTGTCTTGCTTCCAAGAATTGATTGGCAATTTCATCAAAAAATACTGTCACTGTTTGGGGGTTTTAGAGCATAGCCACCACCCTCTGTGGCTCCAACTCCTCTTTTGTTGTCCTGGTATTTTTCTGTAATAGCACTGCAGGATGTTAAAAAGTAGCACTGCTTAATTTCTAGAAGGAGTTAAGAGACAGGAGAGGCATGATAGCCTTGTGGAAAGCCACAGAAACAATCGAACACTACAAAAACATGACCTAATGAAGAAAAGCTGAAATTCAAAGAAAGGTGTAAATTTTATTTGTAAGAGAGGGTGTAGGCAGGGACACCCTGAGGTGTCCTGAGGATGAGTCCTCTTAGCACGAAATTTGCACACTGGAGGGTATAAAAAACCAGTAGAACGTGAGACATCAAAGATGGGAAATGTAATGAACTTTAGGGGAAGCTTCCTTTCTATTTGTTTACTGTTTCTGTCTAACCTGAATTACTCTTTCCATTATTTTTGCTCAGTTACAGTAGATAAAACTGGCAAATTGTTTGATAGGTAGGTTGCATTTTCTCCATTACTGGTGGTTTTAAAGAAAAGATTAAGACAGGGATGTATCAGGTAGAATTTGGGTATTCTCAGCATCCCAAGTACCTTTCAATATCTTTTACAGACTGCACTTGCCACAAAACAGTATTTCATTCCTTTAAGCTGTGAAAGTATTTTTAAATAGTTGTATAAATAAATGCACTGATTTACAAATAATAGTTACAGTTTTGTTTTAATTCTGATTTCTCTGTTTCTAGATGACCTTTTTAGAATGTGCAGGACCAATGGGCTTTCAGAACAGTCCTGGAATTGTGTTAATAGGCAATATGCTGCAATAATAGGGAATATACTGCTTAGGGAAACTAAGCAGTGCAACCTGAAGAATAAGAATCCAAGTGGTTTTTTCTATCTAGCTTGTTTTTATATGCTTGCAAGGAAGCAAGAGCATACACTTGCCCTATAACATTGTTATGGGCCAATTCCAATGACATATAACCTTCTCTTTTTTAAACTCTCTATCAGCTCAGCTTTTGAAAAATTGAAAATTTTTGTGTAACTTGTTTATAAGGACACAGGATTCAAATTTATCAGTTTCCTTCCTTTAACAGAAAGTTCACAGCGCTTACCCTAGTTCCTTCCAAGGCTCTGGTACAAATACTTCTTTATGCCGAAGGAACATCTGAAGTGCTGGAATCATGAACCTTTTAATCCTTTCAACAACAGAAAATTGTTTTGAATCTTGCTTCCGCTTTGGGAGAGCTGGAATTTCTGATGCTACAAAAGAAAATGCCCAAACCTGCCTACAGACAGCTGATGCCTGAAGCATCTCATGTGCTTGGTGTAACCATGTGCAGAATTGCTGCCTCGCAAGGGATGGCTTGCCAAACTTGCGTGTGTTTCTGAGCTGTTCTGTGACTCTAATCAAAGAAAACCATAAGTATTAGGAAAGTACAGAAATCTCAATAACAGAAGTTTTACTTTGGATTAGTTCAGCCCATAGAACTAATATGTATATCATTAGATTTACATGTAGAAGGTAAAATACCTTTGAAAACTAATTTGATAAAACAGATTGTGTCCTTTTGCAGTTCAGATTGGTGATAAAGGTTTAGAGAAATGATCACTGTGTAGTGTGATGCTGTGGGGTTTAGTGCAGCCCTTACTTTTTGGCCTCACTCCCAAAACAAAAAGGCTGTGGCCGTGGGATCTGTAGAGCTAATTTTGTGTCAGAACTATTTATGTTTTAACTCTGTGGCAGGAACTTTAATACCAAATCAAGTCAATCTTAGTCATGCTTGACTTTATATAGGAGCAGAGATGTGATGTCATTTGTTCTTTCACTGCCAGTAAAAACTCTGTATCTTTCTGGGGACAATCCTCTCTGTTCTGGCTTCTTTCACAGGTGGGCAGTTGTGTGTCAGTGCTTGGGCAGGATTGATCTTGTATTACTGGGTTATCTGAGAGCTAGCAGACACTGACATTATGTTCACCAAGCCATGGCCTCTGTCTCATGCCCATTGCTTTGTTGTGGTGGTCTGCATCACAAACAGGATTTGGAGTCTCAGATATGTTTAACTGCTTTGTGCTCTGAAGTTTTGGCAATTTGAACTACTTTGTGACACAGTGAAGCTTGAAGAAATCTACCTGTAGTTTTCTCTTTATTGGCAGAACAATGAATTCATGAATTTAGGAAAAGATGCATTTATTTAATGGTAACTTTCTTTCATTCCTTTGTGATTGTCATACTTAGATCAATAAGGCAATAAAATTGGCACTTAAAAAAAACCAAACCAAACAAAAAAACAACAACAAAAAAATAAAGAAATAGGGAACTGAAAGATCTTTCAGCATATCGTTAAGGAAGAAATGCATCATTATAATGTCACTGTGTGTTGCTCACTTTCATCAGGCTTCCACATGGAGTATGTAAAGCTAGAGTTCTTTGTTTAGTGCTTGTTTTGGCTTGACTCTCAAGACTGGAGTCTTACAGATGGTCCTAACAAAAGTAATCCTTGTCTCCTAGCTGGATGTATAGGCTTAGGTCTACAGTTTATGTAGGTCTATAATCTGAATGTATACGCTTACCATAAGCCTGGATGGTAAAAATACACGTGTAGTGAAATTCTACAGTGGTTTTCATTGAAGGAATAAAACATGTTGTTTCCTTAAAGGATTTTCAGTTACTTGCATAGTCTTGTTTGAACATTTAAAAATAAGGATATTTAATGGGAAATGATGTCTGTGCTTCCAATGAGGCAGGAATTCATATCTACTGTTTGGGGATGGGAGAATCAGTAAAAATCTGGAAAGCTGCAATCATAACAATGAAGCCAGAAGCAAATGGATTAAAGGCCTTTTGAGTTGCGTTGGCACTTTTCCTTTTTGAGAAGGTTTTTAAACTAACAGCTTGAGCTGCATAAACTTTAAATATTTCTTAAGTGTTTGTTTATGTGAATTGCTTTCTAATGAGGTCATAGCTGTTTTCCCGGACACAGTGGTATTTCCTCCTCTTGCTGTTATTTTTTATGCTGCTTTCTACATTATGCCTTGAAGACAGAACAGGCATATAAAAATCAAACATTGCTCGGGATACTTCCAAGTTTCAACTCCAGTGCTTTACAATCATGTCAAATGACTCAAGGTTGGAGCTCAGTACAAGCATATATGGAAAGAAGTACTTGAAATGCTTTAGAGTTTTAAAGAAAACCTGTATCATTGTCAAGAGTAACTCAGATATAAAGTTTTTATCTCCCAAAAGTTAAGAGAATTGGGGTGGGTTGAAAAGAATCTGCAAATGCTGATTTTTCATTTAAATATATTTCATCTCCCATGTGAGAGTGATCACTAACCAAAAGAAAAATCACCTGACCATAAAGTGGGCACAGTTTTCAACCCTGTGTGGCCAGCCATTCCACATGTAAGTAGATAGTGTTTTCCTTCTGTTTTACAGAAATCAGAAACATGAACAATTGTCCTTTCTTTCCTTTGCTGTTTGCTTCAAATTCAATGAAACATGTTGGGTTTATCTACAGTATTTGATAATGTTGCTGCCGAAATGAGTAGCTTCCTTTTTGCAGAACCTTTGTTTTTTAAGACTACTAGATTTACAGCTTCTGAAAAAGACTGGTGAACTAGCTACTGCTGTACTTCAGGTGGCTGCTTTCACATATTTTGGATTAGTGTCATAGGAGGCCAAAATTTTCTTCTGAAGTGGCAAAGAGGGAGGGGGCTGAAGCCATGATTTCCTAATGACTGGTGTGGAGTACTATAGTTGAATATAAACTTAGAGTGTTTTTTCTACAGTGTCTTGAGTCACAATGATTCATCCTTGAGCCATGCAGCTGCACAGTGTCATGGTGGAGGATCAGTTGGGCTGGTTGAACTGGGTGGGCTTTGTTGGCAATAAGTGGTGGAGGTGGGTTCATATATGTGGGGTAACTGCAAGGTCAAGACCTCTATGAAGACCTTATGATATATACATGATGTATAGATTGTCTTTATAATCTGGAACCAAATCTCTTTGGTATAAAATAATAATAATGAGAAACAGCTGATTAAATCTGCAAACTGTTTCATTAGTTTAATTAGCATCTTTTTTCTTTTTCTTTGTTTTTTTTTTTAACGTGAACAAAGTAAATAGGCAATGTCCTTTCCAAAATACTTCAAAATTTTGAGAGGCTTTTAGCTTCCTACAAAGTTTGGCTTTAATTATATGCTCAGACTCTGCTGTAGGTGGAGGCATACAAGAAATACCCATATTATGCTTTTGAAACACTGAAGTGATCATGTAACTATTATTACAATTGAGAGGGGGCTGGTTTGTGGGAAGTATAGTTGTGAGCTGGCTATTACAGCTCCAGGTTACTTGAAAAAAGAAGTGTTCAGTTCTGCATAACAGATCATGCAGTCACAAAATGTTTGTTGGGGTTTTTTTAACCTATTGATTGGACAGCTTTAGTGCAATTTATCTACCTGAGTACCAAGTCCTATGGAGAGGAAGATTACACTTAAGAGACATGAGAAACTGTCTTCTTACAACAGAAAAACGTTGTTTCATATGCTGAAATTTGAAGTTGCTTCAGGTTCATATAAAATTAGAAATATTTAACACCTACAAAGAAATGCCAGTGCTGTAACCTTCCTCCAGAATTTTAATTTTTTTTAATTTAGACTTTTAATTGTAGACAATTGCTCTGAAGTTAATTTTGAAAACAGCATTTTATTTTCTTCCACTGTTGAAACAGACAATCAAGTATACTATGTTCTTAAAATGAAACTGAGTTTAAAAAATGAGAGAAAAATCACCTGTCTCTTCTGTATCTGGTTTTGTCAGTAGCAACATAAGCTTAACTATTTCCTGTTTAACAATACCTGTGAAATACTTTTTTTTCATTTTCTTCTTTCAGAAGTGAAGCCAACTTGCATATTTAACAGCATGGAATATTATGATGGAGACATGTTTCGGATGGATGCTTGTCGATTTTGTCGGTGCCAAGGGGGAGTCTCTATTTGTTTCTCTGCCCAGTGTGGTGAGCTACACTGCGACAGGTACTACGTGCCGGAAGGAGAGTGCTGCCCCGTGTGTGAAGGTACAGTCTCTTTCTAATCCTGTCTGCTTTTAATTCTGCTGCTTTTTTTCATTTGCCTGTTCAATGGAAGTGAGCGAACAAGGGCTTTTGCTCTTCTGAAGTTTGCAGATTCCTCCGTAATTCAGTTTATTTCTACATTTGTGCTGTGCCTGAGTGTGCCTGTGCTGTCACGTTCTTTGCAGTGCTTCTCTGACCTTGACACTCCTCCTTAGACGTGGTCAAGTGCACAGTGCTTTTTGGGGGGTCTTCTTGACAAAGGACATAAAAAGCTGTTTCTAATTTCTGCACAGACATTTAGACAGGCATCTCCAGAGCTGAAGTTGTGGCCCTGAGACAAATTTCAATTGCGTTGCAACCTTCTTCTTATTCTGTTCAGCTAGAGTAATGCACACAACTTCTTCCCTCTACACTTACTGCAAAGCAGTGGGGCAGCAATCCAATGCCAGTGTTTTTCTCTTCCTCCATTGCCCTGCTAACAGCCTTTCTAGGCCTTGCTAGGCCTGCAGTCCTCCTAAAAAGGGCTCTGTAGGAAATTTTACACTGACCCTCTCGCTTATATTAGAAAGTGTTGGTGGCATCTTCTGCCAGAATACAACCAGAATTCCGGCAGAGGAAGATACGGGTGATGCTCCACATTTGGACTGGGGAGTGCTCCACACTCCTCATTGGGGTCAGGTTATGGCCACCAGGTAATCTGGTGGAGGCCTGTGAAGCACTTTTAGTCCTTTTGTTTAAATGTGAACATAGGAATATCTTCTTAATTAATGAAATCACCTGGAAATCTGAAATCTCCTCCTCAGAGGAGAGGAATCTAGTAATTAATGTGAATAGACATTCATTGTTAAATATAGTTGAAGGCAGGATCCTAGATTTTTGGTCTTTCCTGGTACAGTTGCACCCACACTTACAAGAGCCTTCATGCTGTAAGAAAAAAAAAATCTGTGCTATACTGTCATTTAATGACAGATTGAAAAAGTCTAGAGAATGCATGTCTGATGTGGTGAAACCCCCCAAGTAAGTGCAGATCCACTCCTGAAGAACTTGCTGTATGAGCTGCTGACTTTATAGAATATAGAAAATCCCTTGAGTTCTTTTCCTATAATTACTATTTTTTTCACATATGTGAATATTCCAAGATTTGGCATTATGAAATCGTTATGACTATATATATATATAGATAGATATATAAATAATATATCTATATATCTGTTCTATCTGTCCTCTTTGTCATATTCAGATATGGGTGCTGATTTTTCACACTGGACTTGCAGTTCTAAGTATGTTCTTTATCCTCTTTGATGATTTAAATATTCAGCTACCTTATTATTTATCAATAAATTGTTCTGTCATATCATCATACCACATTAAAATTTGATTTCTCCATTTTTGCAACCATTGAATCAGACTAGCAAGAAAACCTGAAAACATTTCATTTCAGGTTTCATGAGTTGGTGTGTATTAGTCTGCAGTGGAAATTTCTTCAAGACAGGTCCTTAGTAAGCTAGAATAAAATGGATAATGGTTTATAATTATTGAGTACAGTCTTTTTTTTGTAGTAATGACTGTGGCTTAATGCCAAGTTACAGGGTCCTTCATCAAATCACCTGGTGCTATTTGGCTTGCTTGTTTCTGTTGTGTGTTCTTCGGATGAAGGCTATGACACTAAATGAAGGAAGTCTGATTTCTGACTTCTGAATGATTGGATAGTAAGATATATGGTGGTTTTTACTAGAAATCTCTCTTGATTTAGTGGCATTCTTTGAAGTGAGCCTAGACAGCTGGTTCCATTAATATATTATAATTGTCTTGTCTTTAAACACTTAAAAAACAAAAAGGTGGCTCTGATCCCTTTTTTAATAACTTGAGTAAAGCTGACACCTAAATTGACAAGGTAAGTATTTTAAAGTATTTTATGGGCAGAACATATCAGCCCACCCACTCATGCTTTTCTAGTTGCTGAAGAGGTGGCATTTTTTTCTACCTCCTCTTCTTCTGTTGAGTATTTCATGACTGATTTTCAAGGTGATTAGTTCCTTCCTGCTAATATTTGCTTGATTATAGAAATATAAAGAAATATAACGCTTTTTTCCCTCCAAGAATTCTAAAATGGCAAGTAGTAAATTTGGTGTGAGTTGTGTAGTACAGGCACAGTCCTTCTTGACTTAACTCCAGGAAGAGTTCTTTCTCAAAGTTCTGTAGGCTATATCAACATTAGGAGATGTAATTTGCTGGTCTCAATTTATAGCTTTAAATACTACTGACCTTTTAAGGGTACCAGGAACTTTGTGCTATGAGTTGCATAGAAGACTATTACAAATAGCACAAGTCTTGTATGCCTTTTCTGTGCTTTATCTGTTTTCCTCTGTCAATCAGAATACTGTACATAAGTTGAATGAGAAAATTCACTTCATTTGTTTGTGTATGATTTGATTTTTGGCTGGGTCAAAGTAGTTATTTACAGATGTAAGGTCATCCTAAAACATGAAAGGTGCAAAGTTAAGAATTTAGGAAGCATTTTAATTTTTAAATGCCTTATTTTCACAAACATCTGGCTTTGGACTTAGTCAGAATTTTGCTAAGATTCTGAATATCAGCACAGCTCAGGATGGGGTAGACATTGTGTGCAGTTTCACTCCAAATGTTTGGAGTGTCTTAAAGTGGCTTAGAATAAGACAACAGCTATGGCACTGCTGCGGGTTTTATCTACACTTAAAATTCATTGCCTTCCTTTCAAAGGGGAGTGATGAAACTTCAGAGAAATAATCCAAGTTTCATTCAATGATTTTTTTCCTGCAGACAGGACATCTTATTTCTCCCAAGTCCTTCCAACTTAACACTCCTGAAAAATTAACTTATAATAAATCATGTGTTTATTTGATGTCTGCTAAAAAAAGATGTTCACAGTTATATTTATTGCTTTTAATATATTAAATTTGCTTTAATATGTAATTTGTAGTATTGCTTGTTTTGCAGACCTGACCTACTTACTGTACATTCTCAGATACTTAATTTTTGAGCCTGACAGTTATCTTTTTATTAGCCACCATGATAAGTTGTATACATTCACATAATATATATATGTTTTTAACTATTAATATTAGTGCAACTTACTGCATCTCTGGAGTACTATTATTTCTGAAGAGTAAAAGCTGCTTTTATTTCAAGTAATGGGTTAGCATATACAGACTTGCATGAAACTTGAGAAGAAATCTTACATAAGGTATGCTCCCTAAAATTCTGTTATTTAAATAGCCAGATCTTAATTTGACTGCTAGCAACTAAGTAGGACTTGTGGCTTTCAAGGGGAAAAAAAACTTTAACTGAAATGAAATTGAACACTGGGCCTGTTCAAAAAGCTAATATATCTCCAAAACTGTGATGAAGTGTAGCTTAAGGAACCTTCCTGTTCCAGCAACAATTTTGCTGGAGGCCTCATCTTTGCTCATAGCGTAAGATAGTGATGCAGTGCTGATGTGAGTCATTCCAATGGCTCGTTTAGATGTTTTCAATTTCCTTCAGAAAGTTGGTACAACAAAAGAATCAATAGACCCAAGAACCATTTTGTTCTGAAGAACAAAATCAAAAAAATTAAAACATTAAGCCCCATTCTCTTGCTATCGTTCTCATTTCAGACCCACTTTATCCAGTCAATAACCCTGCTGGCTGCTATGCCAATGGTCAGATCCAAGCTCACGGAGACCGCTGGCGAGAGGACGACTGCACGTTCTGCCAGTGCATCAATGGGGACCCACACTGTGTGGCCACGGCCTGCGGACAGAGCTGCCTAAACCCTGTCAAGGTCCCCGGGGAGTGCTGCCCCGTGTGTGAAGGTAAGAGTGGTATTTCCCCTCATTTGGCTTTGGCCTGGCATGGCTGCTGCTTGCCTAGTAATTCTCCATTTACTTTAAAATTTTGGAGGATTGAAGAAGCTGGTACAGCGTTGGTTGGTGACGGAATAAATCATTGAGGGCAGAAACATCAGTGTGGTTTAACTACACCTGATTTTGGCAATCTTTGGTACTCTTTTGGCACAAGGAATATAGTAAGAGTTGGTTAAGATCAGCATTATTTACTAATTTTTCCATGGCTTTGCTCAAATCTTATTTAAAAATATAGAAGTTAAAAGGTCAAAATGTTTACTGCTAGGTATTACTGTTAATTGGATTATTCCTGGTTTATTCATCATCAGTGTCATTTGGTTGCAACTTAAAATCTCTTTGTACAACATAGTTTGATATTGGACATAATTATTTCATTGAAACTTATAAAAAGGGATATTACCTGGCAGATAGATTAATTTTTCAAGTTTACAATGATTTTTTCATTTTTTTGTGGAAATACATGTATATGGTATAACTGACTGAGATTTAACTTAACCATAAGGTAAAATGCTTGCCCAGCCTGACACTGGAAATGTGAAGACTTGCAAACTGAGACATTACAAAAATATTTTTAATTGTATATGTAAAGGTACATTTAAAGCTGCATTTAATGGAGTAGTTGTTCATCAGGAAGAACATCAGATAAATTTAGAAATGGTTCATCTAAACCTAGAGCCATCTTCACAGTATACAAACATTTGTGGGTGCTCAGTGAGCTGCCACTTAAGTTTTTCTTGTTCCCTCTCTGATTAAAAAAAAAGAAAATTATATATCTGCATGTGTCTCAGGGCCCTTCTTGGTTTGCAGTATCCATCCAAGTAAACTCACTGGTGTAATTACCTTTTAGGATAAATCTGAGGAGCATAAGGATTTGTTACAGGTGCTCTTTAATTCCAGAATGCACATCACAAGGTGTGAAGAAGGTATTTGATACAATGTGTAAAAGCTGCCGGTGAATTGTACAGAATTGCAGTACTTGCACCGAATTAATTTCACTATGAGGAAGCAGGTTAGCTGCTGTTAATCCCCAGTGATCCCCTCACCATGGATATCACAGAGCGTGTGCTGTCACCCCTCATTATTTAGGTGTCTGTGAGCAAGCTTGGGAAGGCAGTACAGAGAGAGAGAGGCTAATGGAAGTATTTTCAACATGTAAATACACTGAGAGGATTCTTTTCCTCTAATGAGGGAAGGATAGGCAAATGTCTCTATTTTCCTCTTCCAGACTAGAGAAAAGGGATGAGAGATAATTGAATTAAATGTATATATATATCTCTATATATATCAGACTGAGCTAATTATGAAGAACCGTGGGAAGCAAGCACAAGGTCAAGCGTAGGCTTCCATCCTTCATTGCTAAAGGTTGCAGCATAAACAAGCTGGTGCTTCATTAACACACCACAATAATGCCTCTGCAGTGCTCTCAGGACACAAGTTAGGTCCTCTGGACTAGTTTAGGTAATTCTATGCAATAACATGTTTTTACTTTTAGGAGAAGATGTAGCTAGCAACTGTTTAAGCCCATAAAAGTTGTTTTGTAGTTGCTTGGGTGAGTGGGGTATGGAGTGCAGTCATACATATTACACAAATGGATGAAAACTGACATAACAGAACTGTGGAATCAATATTTAAATGAGGTCCTTGTGTCATCTAAATTATGTTTTATTAAAAAATAATCTGACTTCTTATTGTTTGTCATGTTAGCTGTTGTATGATGTATGCTTAATTGTAGCCATCTAGTTTTGAGTGTGCCATCTGGAAGACAGTGGTACTGAATGGTATTTTGAGGAACTTCCTAAATTTTAAGCTTAAAAGCATCACATTTGCCTTGGTGGGTTTTTTTCAATAGGTAATGAAATTATATACGTGGTGGAACCAACAATTAGTGCAAGTGCTTCTAGTTCATGCTAAGAGGAGTTTTCAGCATACTTGGGTACCAGTGATCAGAGAACATCTGAAAACATTTGAATTCTCTCTTCTTTTTTCCCGTATCTCTCCCACAGCAAAAAAAAAAAAATATATAACCAAAACAGATTATTATGATCCATTACTGCAAATTATGTAATTCCAGGAATCCAGATTTGGGATTATTTCAAAGATCAAAAACCTGGACTGTTGAAACACAGCAGTGAGTTCAGATGCTAGCCCCCAAGATTTAAAAAATGGTGTTTGCAATAAGCAGCTTTGGATTATTTGATGACAAATTGTTCAGCATCTGAGACTTAACAACTTATCTTGCAATAATAAGAAATGAAAAAATCATTGAGAAATGGATCATCAATGGTACCAGCAAATCTCTTGAAGTTATGTTTTGGGGCATCAAGTGTGTTCGATTAGCAGCCTGAATAAAACCTTGTGATTAACAGCCTGAATAAAAATATTCAGATGCGTGGGAGCAAGGTGTTACCTGATTGGAAGCTAGAGGCCTATGTGTCTTTCTGAATCTGTTGACATTTTTCTTTTAAAGCACACATTAAGAAAATCCCATAACATTAGGAAAAAATAACAATGTTAGATGTTGGCTGTCTGCATTTAACATTAAGAATGTGTATTTTAAAATTATTTTTTTGAAAAGATAATGTTTGAGCTGATGGCAACAGGGACTTGTGTGTTAACCATAAGACATCTGGCCCACTTCCAAGGTCAGATAGCTTCGTGTATCTTAAGCCTTAAATCTAAGATTAGTAGTGTTTCTACTTGGTGTTTAATGCGTAGGGTAGGAAACAAGTACTGTCTGCTTTCCTTACAATACAGCTGTCACTTGCTAACCCAGTAGGCAAGGGACTTCTTTAGATTTCTGTTCTCTGGTTTTCTCCTTGCTGTAAGGCTGAACTGGACAAGTAAGTATGCCTTGGGAAGACAGTTAAAAACTTCTACTTCCTTTGCACAACTGATTTTTCCTGAGTTGTAGTTATATCATTTTAATGACAACCTAGTCCCATCTAAAATGCTGTTTTGTTTCTGCCATCATCAAGCTAGCTGACATCTCTGTTCTCTTAATCAGGTAAGCTGCATGGATCAGTGCTCCTTCCCATTTTAAGTCAGCTTCTCACTCTTTTTCCTGAGCATTGTTTCTGTTGATGAAGTTCTGCTGCTGATGCTCACTTTGTTGTCCGTGACCTGCAGGGGTGGTGGAAACAGGGGAGAATAAGGTCCTGGCTGGGAAACTGAGTGACAAATCAATCCCTTGATTTTAATGATTCTAATGAAAAAGATGTGCAGTACATTTAATGGAGCTACAAGCAATGAAGTAAATTCCAAGCACATTTTTTCCTAAAGAGGAATTAAAATGCATCATTGTCAGCCATTCGATGCTTTTCTGCATACCACCCCATTGCACTTGCATATCCACAGCTTAACCTGAATTTTGCAGTGCACTGTATGAGCAGAAGCATTGACTGTCCTGTGCTCTCCAGTTTGGTTTCTCCATCCTTCTACTTCCCTTATTTCCTGCTTTTCAGGAAAGAGAAGCAAAATTCTTCTCTAGTGTGGGCGAAGGTCTGGTATCTGTGATATTATATAGTGTCATATTTTCAACTATGCAAGTTACTAAAAGAGAAAAAGCAGTGTGCTTTAGTGATGTGTTCAATAAATGGGCAAAAATAATGTAAAGTTCACAGCAGATTTTGAAATAGTAGTTTACTAGTGGTTGTAATGATAAGCATACCTCATTTTGCCCCTCTATTTTGAATGACTTCCAGTTCTCACTCACATCTCAACATAGAGTATATACCATAGAGAAATAACATACTTTTTGCAGATTAGTTTAAAATTACTTTTTTCACAAGTTGTATTGTATAATTGTATCATGAATATACTTTGCTTTTTTGCTCTTACTTGTATACTATATTTCTTAATTCAGCTGTAGCTCTTACTTCTGACATTAACTTTTTCACTTTTTTTTTGGTCGAGACTAATACAGAATGTAGGAAATAATTATTTGTATTCTAGAATCTTAACTACGCATCAGATCTAAAGCAGGAAGAAGAATGACATCTGCTGAAAACCCCCTACTACTTTAGTCAGTTTAGTTGCTGATGGACCAATTCGTGCCCATATTTCTATTTAGAAATAAGTATTAGATAAAGAATAATAAGGAAGACGTTTTATATGCTTATCACTATTTTTAAGCATGCGTTTATTTCTCATAGGACTTCTATTTACATTTGAAAGAGAACCCACTTGCTAGCAGCCAGCTTCAATTGTGTGAGCTTACTTTAAGTATGTCACATATAAACTCTTTAATATGCAAACCAAAACATTTAGTCAAAGACATTTCTATCGTATATTTTGCTTTGAGTGTTGAATACAGGGATTTGTGAGGCATGAAACTGATGAGAAAATTTTAATCAAAACTGCACATGGATCTGGCCTGGCTGTGGCTCATCCAGAGTAAAAGATTATTAGTATCAGTCACTTCTGACCCTTACCCTCTGTCTTTGATCTAAATGCTGCCGTACCTGCCATTCTGCCAATTCAGTTACTCGTTGGCTGGTTTATAATCAGTTTCAATGAAGGACATATTTGTTCCCCTAGATAAGTTTACATTCCAGCAGCTTCATAAGGATAATTTTTTTCTTGGATTGCACTTGCAAAAAAATTTTGCTGCCAGAGATCACATATAACGTACTAGAAATTCTGTGTACAAAGGTTCTTGAAATATGAGCACAGTATGTCAGCACACAAATGTATTCAGCCTTTGAATATGGTAATTTCAGACCAAACTAGAACATTCCCATTCCCTCATGAAGAAAATCCTGATGTTCTTACTACAGCAGTGAGAAAACCAGGGTGTGAGGATTGTAGAGACTGAAGTTACATAAAAGTAGCTGTTCACACTTTTCTAAGAGACCAAGATGTAGCATTCTGTTACCATACAGAGTTGATTTGTATTAGTTCCCAGAGTAAACCCTTGTAAACTCCTCCTAACATGCTGCTGTATATGTATCAATAGTGTATATCCTGTGTGCTATGCAATACACGTTCCCATGTTGATTGGATGCCCAGATGGGTGGGAAATGTATAATTTTCTGAATGCCTGCCCTGGGTTTGCTGGGCTTGGGGAATATGGTAACTGTCGCTCCCCTCAATTCAGTCTTGCCTGCTGCTGCTGCTGTTGGAAGGGGAGGCTGAGTGAGGTGCTTGAGATGCTTTACACTGGAGCTCCCTGGGGAGATTGATGAGGAGGAAGAGACAGGAGCATGGGGGTGTAGGTGCATGAAGGAAAGGGTATTTATGGATGTGATGTGCCAATACAATTGAGTTTCTATATGGATTTAGTTTCCAAATATGTGGGCAGCCTCTCTTGAGTTGTGCTGTAGCTGGTATCCTCTAGTATCTTTACCAGATCTGAAGTTTTTACTAGCTCAGATCAAAGCTAAATTTATTTTATCTATGGACAACAAAGCTAGAAAGAACAGGCAGTGTCTTGGAAGGCAGATTATGATTTCAGATGTGTTATAAAACAGAGAACTAACAGAAAGATGCTGACCAAATTCAACAGGAGAAAATAAAACGTGCTGTGCTGTGAAGAACAAGTTTAATTTTGATTTTTGTCTGAACATTGTTTGACCAGAGGTATGTGCAGGAGGGGCTGCATATGTGCCACATGCAGGAGGCAGCTAGGAGAAGATAGAGGAAAGCCCCTGTCTCTAGGGAGACTTTGCCTGGCAGCCATTTCCATCTCACATGGAATAGGCAGTCAGTAGGAGACCACCAAGGACACTGTGTCCTCCAGAGAGGTTCTCCAACCGGGTGGTGAAAGGTCTCTACCAATGGACTGCAGTCGAACACTCAGCTGGGCCAGTGGTCTCCTGCCAGCGAGCAGACCTTGGGAGGAGCTGGAGGGTACAAAAGTGACTGTGTCACAAGCTGTTGGGCTCTTTTTTGCCCTTGCTTTTTGCCCTCTTTTTGTTTGCTCTCGCTCACTCACTCTCCCTCTTGCTGGCTGGACACCTGTTGACAATCTACTGTGTCCTGCCCTACCACTTTCATCTTCCTCACCTGCTCCAGCCATCACCTGTCCTGCCTCCCTGCTTTCCTGCCCGGGTTCCTGCCTGAGCCACCTGTTTCCAACCCTGTGTCACTGATCCAGCCCACCGCCGCAGTCCTCGCCACGACCCTGTCCAGGGTTCTGGCCCTCCTGCCTGAGGGCCCCCTCACTCCCCGCCTGTCCAGCTGTCCGTGGCCGTGGGAGCTGTGCCTGTGGAGCTGCATAGGCTTCCTGGCAGGCAGCGTGCACACAGCCCCTGTTTCCTGGGCATTGATGGCACACTCCGAAGTTCTGGTGGTAACTCTCGCTTTTTCTGTCTCCCATCTCTCTCTCTCTCTCTCTCTCTCCCCCCCCCACCTCCCATACTTTTTCCTTCTCCTTTCTCCTTTTCTGTCTTCCCTGTTCTTCTTTAGTAGGGCAATGCCCTTTTCATTATCAATAAACAGTTCTCAGATACAATATTTGCCTCATTTGGATTAATTCCATCCTAGATCATCTGTTTTAAAAGAACCCCCTCCAGTTCCCCCTTAGTGGAACATGACATGTGCTTGGAGGAGATTCTTCATGAGTCCTGACCCAGAGTGATTGTTAAATAGCAACTTTCCAGGAGAAGTTTGGTGATTAAGGGGAAAGAACACATTGAACATGGATTAACACGGCCTTGAAAAGGCAAACACCATACTGAAATTAAGATCAAGAGGAGAATTCACAAGACCTGAAGTAATCCTTTCTGCTCTTTTTCCTGTGGGTGGGTATGTCCTCGAATTACATAGTAGGTACTTGGTTCTTTTCTGTACATTGCTCCTCTGATAAAAATGAAAGCTGGAAAGCATTGGAGAGCTACGAGCACAGTCCAAAATTTGCAAAACACATCCTAGGAAGACAGACTGAATGAACTGGATTGATTCAGCTTAAAATAAAGTTGTGAAGTCAGAATGTCATCATAGCAGTTCTCAAGTGCTTAAAAGGTTGTTGCAAAGAAAAAGATAAGACAAAAAAAAAAAAGAATGGAATTCTTTTACGAAAGAGAAAGATGGGATTTAGAGGAAGGCAGAAAGTTGTTGAGGAAGACGAAATTCCTTCTGTGGTATGTTGTGACTAAGATTGTCTTTTTGATGTGTTCAGGGCACAGAGTTGAATTTTCAGTCTCAGTGAAAAGAGATTTGCTCAGGAAATTGTTTACATAACTGAAAGCAGTAGTGGTAATTCACGTGTAACTTTCAGTGTTTATAGAAGTGATGGCTGTAGCTTACCAATATACAGCCCAGTATATAGCTGGGGGCTTGCCGGGCAGGGTGTTTGGAGTTTTTTTAACTAAACATCAAAGTGATCAAAATCCTTTTGGCAAGACATCTTGATACAATATGTCTGCCTGAGTCACTCCTTGCCCATTAGCTGACACACCAAACCCATGGGCTGTGCATGGGGCATAGCAATAAAAACCCAATGTATGAGGCAGGGGACTGGCTACTTTGAGGCAGCTGTTTCCACAGGGAGAGAGGCAGAAAGCCTTTCCACAGAAAAGGCATGAAGCTGGAGACAGAGGCATATTGAGACAGTGTAGTGTGGAGGGGAAGACCTTCCTTCCTCTTTGGCCTGTCCCCAAACTCAAGCTCTTCAGGTGACGCAGCTTTTCAAGGCATGCACCTCCTTTCTCTGGTGAGAGCTGGGAGAAGCAGCCCCATTCCCTTCTATGGATCCAGCACAAAGAATTAGTTTTAAGCTTCTGATGGATGCTTCTATATAGCTTCTGTAGCTCCTGTAATGATATGGGCCCTCTGTGATTTCACTTTGTTTATTTAAGCTATTATCTATTTATATGTTTAGTTTGTTTTCTCTTTCTTTGTTTTCTAGACTTCTCTTTATTAAGAGCCAAGGTTTAGGCAATCATACTGGTCTTCTATGCTTTCCCTATGGTTTTAGAGCCAATGGCCTATTTTTGCAGCACAAGAAAGTCTCAAAGGGACCACATTTCTTCAGATTAAAACAGACAGCTAGATAGAGGGGAGAAAGTGGTTTTTCAAGTGCCGTAAGGGACTACAAAATGTTGATATGTGCTCACACTTCTTTTGGCTCAGACCCCAGCTCTTCACGGGGGCTGATCTAGGTTCCTGGTCCATTGGAGCTAACCAGATCCATTGACAATCAGCTGCAGTTAGTACTGCTGCTTACAGAGGTGCTTGCTTCTTGCTGGCCTAACAACTTTGCTTTCTAAGTAACATTACTGTGGTTTAAATACCAATTCCATTTTTAATGAATTTTTGCAAAAAAAAAGAGGGACTATAGCATCTGAATATATAATAGCATGTGAATAATATTAAACAAGCTACAGTGATTGAAATAAGTGTTTCCCTCAGGCAATCTGCATCTGTGGATAGCCATCTGCAAATTGGAATAATAGCTGTGTTCACAGGAAGTAAACATTGGTTAGGATAGTATGAAAATACCTAATTTATTTATTTTTAACCAGATAATAAATACAAGTGTTCAGCACTGGCATTGATGTCAAAAATGTCCCTTAGGAAAGTCTGTGGCTGCTTCTATTCCCTTGTATCTCTCAGAGGCTCTGGCTATTCGTAGGGAAAATTGATACACAGTAATTGGTTATCTCACAGCACGTCCTTCTGCAAGAGAGCCCTCAGGTACAGGTGGCAGGGTGCCAGCATAAGCTGTGAATGAGAAATTAAGTGTTAAACAAAATCCCCTCAGAGGATTTTCATGAATAAGACCCACAGTACTTTGCTGTCATTACGACTGACACTTTCTCTTCACAAAAAGAAATTAACATTTTCATCAATAGAGGAATCCAAACGCTAGCTGAGATGTAATTCAGTTCAGTTCCTTTAGCGTGTCTAGCACTTCATTAAGTAAAAACAGGCAGCCGAGTCTAATGAAAAGAAATTTGATTCATTCAGGATGAAGTCAGTGGTGGTGTTCAGTGACGTGGGGTTTGGGCCCAGAGTCCTCCTTAGAGCATGAAGTGTAAGTTATTGTTCGGCAGCAGCGCTGCAGCTCCCAACCAACCCTTTCATCAAAGTCAATTAAGGGATTCAAACGCCACGCTGCAGAGAATTGGGCTTATGTTTGCCAGATCATGATTTAGAATAGGGCTTCTAGCAAGGCAGCTGAGCCTGTTGAACCACACCACCAGAGTATGATGAAACCTGCTGCCAGTGCAAGCCAGTGAAATTCAGGAAGACTGTACAAGTATGAAATAATGTTTTCATGGTTTTCAGTGATTCATCATTGTATTCAGTGGAAGGCTGCTGAAAGGATAAATAGCTAAAGAATCCTAATCAGAAGATGCCTCACTTATAAAGAACCTCATGGATCCTCCTAATTTTTTTCAGCACCTATGGCTTTCATAGATTTGCCCCAGATGTACATTAATTTAGTGTTTACTCTATCCTCACCTAGTAAAAATAAGTGAATGGCCGTCTTAATGTATTTGGACATTTCTTGATAGATTTAATTAATTCTACTTTAACAAGGTGTTTGTTTCTTAGTGTTACTCCACCTAAAATTGTCCAAAAAAATTCTTATCAGCATTAAAATTCATTTGAAGAGTATACATACCTGTTAAATGAAAAACTGTAAGAATTGATTTATGACAGACAAAAGGTTTTAACTTCACATTTTGAGAATAGAAAGTATGTATTTTGATTGCATCACTGCAAAAAAGACATACATACACCCCTATGCATGCACCATTGGTACATAGAAGGCTTCTTCACTCTGCAGCAGTAAAGAGTCTTTGATTATAATAGTTACTTTCAAGGAAGTAGTACATATTTTAGCAATTTCAGATTGGCAGTATGAATAAAATTTGAGACAAAAGGCTGCCAAACTGAACTATGTGTTTGGAGGTATTAATGAATATATTTTCAGAGTTACTTGTGACATTAGAAAATTATATCACATAGGTCCTTGCATACATTTTATAAATTGTTATGTGATGCTGATTTGTTGAACCCTGATGGCTGACACAGATAGCTAAATTCTGGGAAAAAATTTCCTGCAAGGCATTAGGTATTTCAAACCCAGGAAGGAAATTCTTTAGCCCAGGACTCAGGACTGATGTTTTTCATGTAATGAATTGGAGGGGCGGGGAAGGCTGGAATGCGAACTATGAGGATGGAAAACATTTAGTCACTCTTGGAATGATATGAATGTTTTTACAGGAAGCTTAAGTAAACACACATGCTGCTGCTTAGTAGGCTGCAGTTAACTTTTTTGGACAGTAGACAAAATTCAAACAAGTATGCAGACTCGAATGAAAGGCTGTTGAGCAGCACACCCTTCAGGCCCAGCTTTGAGCCATTTATCACTTAAAGCATTGGGTAAAAAGTTAGACTACTCTTTGGTTACAGGGATTTTTTTCCTTATATTTTTTAATGGTAAATGCTTGAATGGACTTATTTTGAATTTCTTTAAGTCAGTTGATACTGGTTTCATAGGATCAAAACATCTCACTTATTTTAAAGGTGTAGTCTGTGTTATGAAATGCTACAGAAGAGGGAGCTATTTCACTTTCCTCAAACACAGGCATGTTCTTTATTATTCATGTTGGAGGAATTTTCTCCTTGAGTAGAACACGATTTTTATTCATTTTTTCTTTTTCCCCCCAAAGGAGGTTTTCATTTTATGAAAACAAATGAGATGTTGGACATCCTAGAATCCTATGCTGTTGAGCTTATTCAGAAGAAATGTGCAGAGGAAAAAACTTAGAATACAATAGTTACTTCCCTACTTACAATCAATTTTGTAAAGCCATAGAGTAGGTATTTCCCTCACATTGTATTACTGAAGGTATGAAACAAAACCTTTGTGGAGTTAAAATATTGCATTCCAAATGAAACAAAGCAAAGAGATTGTTTTCCATGTGATAATAAAAATACCTTGCTAAGAGGTGAAGCGTGTGTAATCTATTAACTTAAAGGAGAACAAAAAAAAATGAGACTGATTAAAGCTGTTTGTGGCTGTTACTAAATAACTCTTAACAGAGAATTGCTCTTACAAACACCTGGAAGAAATTTTGCTTCCTGAATAAAAAAGCTAGTTTTTAAGTCATGAAGTAGATTCAGAGAGATAGTGTTAGGCAAACATGCACTAACTTTGCAAAAGGAAGGTAATCAGTACTTGGCAAAAGCATACAAAAATCAGAAATTGAAATGTTTGTCTTTTGATTTCAGTTTCTTGTTTAGGATTCATCAAGGATATTGCTGCTGTGACTGGAAATGTCCTGAGTTTATATGAAAGTGAAATTCATGGAGTCAAGCAAGTTGGAAAGGACCACCAGAGATTTTTCCAGTCCTATCTCCTGCTCAAAGCAGGTCCAGTGACAGAAAGGTGTCAGGACTTTGTCCCAGTTGAGTTTTGAGTATTTTGAAGGATGGAGATTGCACAAGTCCCTGTGACCATGTCATAGTTTGATGACCCATGTGGTTTAAAAGGAAGATCAAAACAGCTTTTATCAAGTTGTAGTTTCCCATTTCACGCTTATGTTTGTTGTCTCTCATCCTAGCCTGGAGCCACCTCCAAGATTAGCCAGGCTTTATCGTCTTTGTACCCTCTGGTTAAGGAGTGGTAGACAGTAGTAGGATGCCCCCTGACCTTCCTTCCCCTGGCTGAGCAAGCCCTGCTGTGTCTCTCAGCCTGTCCTTGTGTGCCACCTCTCCAGCCCCTGGCCAGCTCAGTGGACTTGTGACACTTGCTCAGGTGTGTCCGTGTTTCTCTTCTACTGAGAAGACCAAAGCTGGACACTACTCCAGCTGTAGGCTTCCAAGTGTTGAATGGAGGGAAACCATTGCTTCCTTGTGCCTGCAGGCTCTGCTTCTGCTGGTGCACGTCCCTCTTGTCCTTTACACAAACCAAAACTGAACTCTTGGTTCTCTCATAATATATTTGGCTTTGCAGTAGTGCTGTTAAGTGTAATCCCTCTTTGCTTTCTGATACAAATTCTATGGCCAGAGTTCAGATTTTGAACAAATAAGAATATGATAGGAAAGTGGGTATAATTTTTCATTCTAGTTCCACACTTAAAAAGGATTCTATTTAGTTAGTTAGTTATCTTTTATATAATTTATATAATTATGATGAAATCTTTAGTGAATGGTTTGTTTTTAACATGCAGATAAACAGTCAACAAGATTGCAATAAATTGTCCTTGATTTCTTTTTTCTTAGTTTTTATTTGTTTTCTAGGGCTTCAGCAATCAATGGTATACTTCAGTTTTCTTTCTTTTCTGTTTTTTGTTTTTAATAATTGCAATTGATCAAACTGTGTGTAATAAAATTCTAATCCTGAGAAACAAATTTTCCCTGATCTCACTGAAACATGGATGCATCAATTTCTCTACATATCTGAATACGTGAGCAGTATCTTAGAACCTCAGTACTCATCAAAGTATAACAAATACAAGGCATAGTACTAGAACAGATTGACCATCCTGTGTTCTTGTGTTTGTATATATAGTAGTTCACATTGCTAACATAAAATATCAGCTCTTTGTGCTACAAGCTGTGTCACATCACTCAGGAGAAGTGGGAGGTCTCCGAAATCAAAAAAGAGTGGCCTAGGAGCTGGTTTTGCTCATATTATAAAAGTATTCTAGATTTTTTAAAAATCAGTGAAAATACTATTTCACCTTGATAATTTATTTTCCTTTTTTTTTTTTTTTTTTGACAACCAATTTTTATGTTGGTATTGTTAATGTAGGTCCTTAAGGACAAAGCCAGCTCCAGGCATTGCTTGAATGTCACTGTCCTCCCTTCTTTCACCATAAATGCAGTTTGATTTCCAGCTGGAATGAATGACATTCAGGGTTGGATCACATATTGTAGTATTTTTCAGTGAACTAGTCAGACTGAAGGTCTGCCAGCAGCTGAAATATCTGCTGTGGATTTTAAAATCATTGAAATTGTTTTTAAGTAAATGGCATTGTAAAACATTAATTCAAATATTTTTGTCAACCTCACAGCAGGCAGATTAATAATCTGTACTAAAACTCAGCAGAGAAAGTATCAGGATCAGAGAGGATCTATAGAAGCATGGTGTTCTATAGGAATCTGCATTTAACTTTATATATATGAGCACTTGACATCAGCAAAATCTGTACTCCATTAAATAATCCCTTGTTTTCATCCAGACTCTCTT
The DNA here is from genome assembly GCA_013397795.1 of Orthonyx spaldingii. Taxonomy (NCBI): domain Eukaryota; kingdom Metazoa; phylum Chordata; class Aves; order Passeriformes; family Orthonychidae; genus Orthonyx; species Orthonyx spaldingii. Next base: position 1,549,801 of record VZTJ01005117.1, on the reverse strand, counting down.
CAATCCCCTTCTCTTTATTTTCTTCTGTCTCTCTTTCTACAGTATAGCTGTATTGTTGGTAAAGCACACAGGCAGAAACAGCACCCATTTTTCCCACCTATTGTCTGTGCATTTGTGCACTGGATCTTTCTTCAGCCGTTTCTACCAAGAGCAGCAGTGAAAGCCCAGTTCAGATCATGTGGTGGTACATGCTTTTTCAAGCTTAGCTACTGCTTGCCTATTCAAATAGCCAGAAGTCTGGCAGAGCAGATCTGGCTTTATTTGTTGAGTCTTGTCTAGTGAAGTGAAAAGGCCTGAATTTTTTTTTTTTTTCCTGGCTGCATTTTTGCACATGTGGGGGTAGGGGAATGAAATTATTTCTTTTGTCCTCTGCTTGCAGCTCATTGAGAAGCAGGCATGCATATAAAATTACTGTATCTTGGGGCTTACCTTTAGGGAGAGGAGGGAGAAAGAAACAGATTTGTAAGCTTGACTGGAAACACTGAGGATACTGAAAGCAGGCCCAAAAGTGGAAGGTAACAGAACAGTAAAACACAATGAATAGAGAATGAGCAAAAACTTTTCAGATTAATATAACAACGGTTTAATTTCATTCCTGATAAGAAATACCATATTACTGCATGTATCAAAGGCAGGAAAATTGTATCAATGTCTCCAAGGCAAGGGAGCATCAAAACACAGTGGTTTAGTTTTGGAAAGTCACCAAAAAATCATGTAACAAATATATTTATTAATATATACACTGGTTTTCCTAGATATTAAGTTATACCTGCAAGTACAGGGAAGTTATCTTGAGGGGTGGACTTTAGTGATGGGGACTAAAACACAATCCTTTTTCTCTTTAGCTTTGGTTTACACCCAGGTGGATCAATGAATACTAGCTAACCTGCATCTCAACTTTCAGTAAGGTTTTGTAGGCTTTTTTAATCAACATGTTTTACCTCACATTCTGCAGTCAGATGATAAAGTGCAGTCTCCTTCAGTTCTCCAGCTTGTGTTACTGTCAGTGAACTTTGCTCTGGGCAGCAGTAATGATTCATTGGATTTGTAGTGGTTTTAACTACATGTGAGTATAAGCATCGCTGTGGCCTTTTTGTCATTTGAAGTGCAGGGTTTGTGGTGGCTGACCAGTAACCTGAATGTAGCTTCTGGGTAGCTCTTGCATTCTGGTCTCTCGCATGTTTAGGATATTTTGGTTTGAGTATGGAATGACGCTAAAAATCAGTTTGGTTGCAAAACTAGTTTATATACTCAGAGGCCTAAACAGCCAGGATTAATTAATGGAATGTGTCATGTTATTGGTATATATTAGTATATAGCAATATGTTCATGATTCCTAAACTAATGGTTTGGTGAAGTTGCAAATGTTAAGTATGAGACATGAATGTGATTTAGTCAGATACTTTACTGAATGAATTTGAAAACAACTACAAATAGTTCATTTAGACTAAAAGAAGTTTAGTTTGAAAATCCATGGATTTTAAAATACTTCGCCCATTATGGCTATTCTTCTACACTACATGTGCAAACTCAGAGCTGTGAAAATGACAGAAACCCATCCTTTGAGCTCCAACCTAGTAATTCGTATTAAATCCCTACCAAAAAAAAAAAAAAGAAAAAAAGAAAAAAAAAGAAAATTTTTAATTTAAATGAGAAGATACTTGAGGGATCTAGAGAGACGTGATGTCATTGTGCAGATTTCCAGTTTGTGTATGAACAAAGCTGTTGGTGCTGTTCTATATATTTTTAAAATGTATTGCTACTTTCCCACTAGAAATTATACAAGCAACAGAATTTGAATGTTACTCAGCAAGTGCGTAATCTGAACCATGATCTCTGAGATAAGTTTGAAGTTAACTTAATTGTATTTTCTTCAATGCAGTTTTTTCATTCCAAACTCTAGTTAGCTGACCTCATTTTAAAAGGATTTAAAACGTTCATCGGCTGTGTAAACTGTTGTGCTGGGAAGAGCAGGGCTGGAGAGAAGCTATGGAAGCTGAAAATTGTGAAAAACAATGAAATCAGGAAAGTTCATTCTTGTAATAGGATAATTTTCAGTTGACTGGAAGGCATGGGTGCAAAAGCTGCCTGCTGGAATGGAGCCAATAGGCAAAGAAAGTGTATACTTCTAACATTTTAATCTACATTGAGTAATATTTTACCCGTACTCTGAAAGTAAAGACAAGCTGCATATAGGTAATAATGGCAAAATCAGTGGTCTGAGGATGAAATATGGCAAGATGTGGCCACCTCCAGTCCATATAATTTCTTCATATATTCACAATTTATCAATTTAAGTATGGAAGACTTTTAAAATTTAATTTCCTATAAATCTTCATTTCTTGAGATGGAGAAACAGAGTACACTTAAACAGTTGAAGCACTGAAATGAAAGCTCATAGTTCTTTAAGTCATGCAATTTTTGTTTCCTGAATATTTTGTATAATGTTAATAATGCTCATAACTGAATCCATTGGTTCTTCAGTACCTGAGTTTTATGAAGAACACAAGATAGACAAATTTAGTTTCACAGAGCAAAAAGTTATTCAAGAAAAGATAGGTATTTCTTTCCTTCTGTATCCTGTTTTGTGATGGTCATTTTGAGATTTCTTGTTATTTCTGTAAACCTCTGGATTTTGTTTTATTCTAACAACTTTCTATATTAGAGCATATTAATATTTCTGCCTGTGCTATGTATCAAAACAAATTTCATACTCCAACATATTTAAATGGTGTCAAAAAGTAAGTATTATACTGTTGATGAAGAACTTATAATCAGCAAAAATCTCCTCGATTTCAAAAAGCATAATTTGGGGCTGCAAAGTATACTATAAGAAGTGATGTTTTTGATGAACAGACATGTTAAATGCTTTCCAGAGATCTTTTACATGCAGTGCATCCTAAATTCCCTTTTGGTATTCAGAGTCTCTTCTGCTGTAAATTTCAGCGAGGTGATATTATTCACACCGAGCAGGGTTTGACCTACTGAGTTACATGTTTGATGGGCAGTTTGGTAGTATCAATCAATTCAGCTTTAGAGAAAGCTCTGTTCCGCTTCTAAAACAAAAAAAAATCTGCATGAAGTTCTGATGAAATACTTTTGGAGAAAAGTGGGCAAAATAAATATTTTGCACTCAGTTTAAAACTTCATGTGCAGAAAAGCTGATTTCATAGGAAGCAAAAAGAAATGGTAATTTTTTTCTGTTTCAGTACTTCAAAAATTTTTGCAGCTTCATACTGTTTTTGTTGAGTGTACATCACTTTGAAACAAAGTCTGTTTCTTGAATTGTTTCTAAAGTACCAAGAATATTCATCAGAAACAAAATTAATTGAAACTACTCTTTGCTATTACATTGTATATGAATTTCTGTGACCTTAATTAAAATATTCAAGAATCTCAAATTTATTTGTATTCTTTTTTCTTACCCCCAGAACCAACGTATATCACAATAGGTCCGCCCACCTGTGAAGTTTTGGTGAACTGCACTTTGACCGAAAAAGACTGTATCTATAGCTTCAAACTGGACCAAAATGGTTGTCGCATTTGTCAGTGCAAAACTAGTGAGTATGCAAAAATACAGTGGCTTCTACCTTTTATATCAAGCTGTATGTGAAAATATTAGTATGCTGGTTTTTTCCATTCATGATGTTGATTATGTGTTGTGTTAGTATGTGTGTGCTTTATAGTTGTTCATCTTTAAAGATTTGGTTCCTGCTTTCTGACATTGCTTGCTTGCTTAAAATGTGTTTGGAGGAAAACGTATAGTATTTAACTTGAGGTAAAAAATTAATAGCTGGCTAGAAAAGGCAATAATTTGGGACCTAATATTCATATAGGGTTTGAGAAGTCTTATCAGAATTCCGCACTTCATTTTCCTCTGTTTAAACAATTTTAAGAGCACCTAAGTTTCTGCACTTCAAAAACTCCTATTGCTAAAAAGCATATTTTCAACTTAGCTTTTTTGTCGAAATTTAGATTTTGAGAATAAATGTTTGAAAATTATGTGCACGGGAGTGGATGTTTGTATATATACAAGTATAGCCATATTTATATTTATTTCTATAACATATTCTTGTATTTATTTTATATACATATATAATATTTTAGTTAGCATTTATGCAGGCTTTGACATCTATTTCTTCCTGAAGGTAAAACACAGTACCTTGTAAGAACTTTGTGTGTATCAAGTAAAACGTATTTTCTATATGTGTTTGCTTAAGACTTCAGTGTTTACAGATGAAATATGAAGCAATATCAGGTTGGTTTGTGGAATTGGCCAACAAAGGGCTCTGTGGAGTACTAGTCTCAGCTGCAGGATGCATCACTGTGGCTGCCAACCCAGTCTAGGAGTGGGTTTAAACTCTCCTTGTAACGTTATTGTAGTTTTTTAGCTTTCTTGCAGCCTCTGAGGCTTTCACAACTGAAGTATTACTCCATTCCTCTTCTTTTTGTTTCAGTCCGCTCATTCTCAGCCACTTTCTAAGCCAATACGACTATTGTAGGGTTCCCAAGTAGAAATGGTCAAAATAAAATTCTTAATTAGTACAAACTAAAGAGTTTTAGAAATGGATTGGTGTTGGAGAGAACATCTTAGCAAAAGTAAATATATGGCAAGCCATAATATTATCATGGCAATACAGAAATAATACCTTTGATTACAACTTGTATTTGTGGAAGGATGACTTTCTTTAGGTTACATCCAAGCTATTGGATCATTGCCTTACTTAGTTCTTCCTAAGGAAAACATTAGAAATGTTAAGGTCTGCTTTTAACATTGTGATTTGATTTTCCTTCTCCTTCTATTATTATTAAACTGATTGGGAAGTTGAACACAAACAAGAAGATGGACATACTTGGCAAATCTCATCATCTATGGCTGTGTGTGCAGTCCTGCCCTCCACTTTGGTGCACTGGAGACACACCACTCCAAAGGATGATTTCTTTTGTCCTAGGTTACCAGACTGCATATGGACACAAACCACGTCTCAGGATGTTCTTGCTTAGAGTATTTCTGATTAAATAGTGCATAAGAATTTATTATGGGAAATTTTTCTCTTGCCAGATTTGATTGAAATTATCGTCATTTTACAATAGCAAACTGTCTGGAGCAAACTTAATGGTATCATTTGTCATCTTTTTTTTTCAGTTAAATAATTTGACTAGTAGATTGCTTAAAAATCTCAGTCATTTAGAAAGAGGAGACCTTTATTTTCTAAGAAAGTGAAGAAAAATAACAGCTTGGAAATCTTCATCATTTGGTGGTTATCAATCAAAATGACAGAAGTTGAATTTTTCTGTCAAGTAATGTCTCTTGCAAGACTCTGCTCAGGACAAATGAGTGGGTGAGAAATGAGAAGAGAGGAGTCTTAGGTGAAATATGCTGAAAATGTACTGTGCCAGCTCCCTGTGTTTTGAGATCCTGTGTATTTTAATGTCTAAACTAGTTCAATGGCATCTTGGTTCTCTTAAGGATATCAGAACATGTATTATCTTTACCTCCTGTAGACTTGTGGACTTTTGGGAACATCACTATCTTTATACTGCATCCACTTGTTTTTTGCTGGTCTAAGCTGCTCGACAGAGTCACATTTAAGTGCCTCAGTAAGAAAGCCCCCGTGCCCACATTACCATTTGAAGTCATCATATCCTAATTCTACTTATCTATTTCCAATAAAGTTTGATTTTTTGTTAATTTCTCTTTAGATATCTCTGCTGAAGGTTTGTTATACTTCAGTTATTTCAGCCAAAATAAAAGCAAAATGACAAAGTGGAAGAACATAGAGTGAAGGTGTAATTTGTTCATTATTACCTTAATTTCCATTCATGTAGCCAGAAAGAAGTACAACAGGTTTATTTGGAATGATTATGTAAGTACAGTATAATGAAACTTGTTTGGTGCTTTATTGTAATTTAGTTTCAAATCTGTCCAGCCTGGTTCAAGCCAACTACAGAATGAGAAGGAAGAAAGAAGCTAATCAAAACATTTCTAGAATATGATTTTAATAGAAGTAGTTTACTTTGTCTTTTATCCTTGTCTGTTTCTGCAGTGAACACAAAAACATGTTGTAGCACCATGCAGTGAAAACATATGTGTAAAGTAAAGTAAAATAAAATATTTTTTAAAAGTAGCAGAGCCAGACCATAGTTGTAAGAGAATGGAGAAAAAAAAACTACACTGAGCAAAGAATGAACATAGACAGATATGGGAGGAAAGTTCAGTAAGTACACATGGAACCACAAATGATGAGGGAGAAAGAATGATCATATACTGACCAGAAGCATCTAGAAGCCAAAGCAGCACTACATGACAATAAAAGGTAAAAAGTATAATGCAGAATCTAGGAAGAACCACTGCAGAATACAAAGAATAAAACTAAAACAACTAGGAAAAACATGAAAGGCATTACACCCCCACCCAAAAAAAAGGGAAAAAAAAAAAAAAAAGGTGGTATAAGATGATACAAGAACAAAACACAAACAGAAAAAAAGTAAATAAGAAAAAAATGATAGTGTGCAGCAATTGCTCTTGTGTTTGGAGTGTCTAGGCCTTTACTTTCATAGGGAGAACTGGAGTGGAATGAAGTCTTTATGAAGACAAGTACATTCGGAGGAGTCCTTTTGGAAGACCAGTGATCCACTGTTTGTGAGGCAGGACTCCTGTTGCCCCAAGGAAGACTAATGGGCATATTAAATAATGCCTGCTGATTGTAGTAACATAGGATTTAAAATCTCATTGGTAGTTGTGCTGCACACAGAGTCATTCTTCAGCAAGCGTCTGCAGTGCAGGCCTTGTCTGTTCCCTGGATTAGTTTAATGGAAAAGAAGAACCCTTTAAAGTCTCTCCAGCAACTGAGACCAGTGTTTTACCCCAAATGAATTGAATGTGTAGTACTCTTCAGGATATAACTGTGAGCATGTATGACTTTCATACTCTTTTAGCCTTTCAAATCTTGCTAAAATGGAATTAAATTAGTGTTGCTGTCAATTTTAAAAATTGTTTGCATCATTTAGAAGGCTTACCTTTGCGATTCCAAGATGCAAATGTCATCTAGTTTCATTAATTTCAGACTCCTTATGGAGAGATGCAATTGCAGAAGACTGAGATGAGTCGCTTTCCCTGCACATTATAATGCATTACCTTCCACTTCATGTCATGGTCTCTTTTGTCTATCAAAGCAAGTCATGCAATCACTATCCAAAAATAAGAAATCTTGGTATATTACATGTTTGCACAGTTCTCTCAATATGAAAGCATCTTTTGCCCAAAACACATTCAATGGATACACATAGAAATAACTTTGGAAGTGTTGATACCTTTTCTTTTAATGAGAAGAACATGTTTTCTACCATGGAGTTAAAAGGAGGCACTGTCATTCATTTAGTCTATACTAGCACTCACCGGAATATGGTCCTCAATATTCTGGCAAGTCACACCATCTCCTTTTATAGCTGATGAAGCAGAGTGAAACTCCAGCGTGGACTTCGGGTTTGACAGTGTGGGTCTTTATTTAGTTGCATAGGCATTCAAAGGCAGGATTGGTAGGTTTGAGGAAAGGTGGGTAGGTTCATCTACAGAATGTCTATAAATAGCAACAGTTAAGGCTCTGAAAAAGTGTAGGGACTGACAGTGGGAAAAAGCCTAAGAAAACTTGGCAGGCACTGCAATGAGAGAAGATATCTCAACTCCTCATTTTTGTGTGTTAATTCTTCAGTGGAGTCCTTTCAATCTCATAGCTAAAATTTGACTATTTCATTCCTGTATTTCTGTAAGTAATCCATACTCAGAGATGTGTGTTCCCAACACTTAAATTCCCTCAGTGTTAATTTTTTCCCATTTAAATAAACATACTTTATGTTTATTTCTATATCAAACTGAGGTCAGACAGTAATTGCACGTTAATCACACAAAATGTACTTCAGGCAATACAAAATTCCTGGAAATAGTAAAGTAAGATATGAATTATGTAACACTTTTCTATTTTAGTAGCAATTATCTTCCAGTGTTACTTTGATTTCACAACAAATTCCATGGAAGATAAAAGTTATAAAATAAAAGACAGTAATCTTTCTTAGTGCAAAGGAGAGCACATATTAGATTTTTGAATAATTCTAAAAGACAGAAAAAGGATGTCTTATTATCCTTCTGCAGTGATGTAAAAGGGAATAGCTATTACGTATAAGACCTCAGTTAATGAAATACAACCATGGGAAATTTAGGATGAAGCATGTTTCCTAAAAATTTAAAGCTTAGATCAGAAAAAAAGTACATATTCTAAGTAGAACAAAAATACTAACTCTAAGCACACATGTGCAAGACAGTGGAAATGCTCCCTGAAGAGGATGGAATTGTGATGAACAACTCATGCCAAATAAATATTACCTGTCTTCTCACTAGAGTGAAAGTCTTTGGCAGGATCTCTGAAGGTTACAATATATTGGAGATAGTGCTTACACTGTATCTAGTGCAATAGAAGTAGATAGGAACTTCACTTGGCTTGACTTGTGAAAAAGCCTAACCAAAACCAATGTGCTTGAAGCTTGATCATTCTACAGTAATTCCACCTTTGAGATATCACTGCTACAATTTCATTTTCATGAATTCATGTGTTGCATGTGAATCCTAGATTTGTTTAGCGCAAACATCCAAGTGGTTAATTTGCCTCAATGGACTCACAAGATGATTTCTTTAAACAGGGTTTTCTAGCATCACAGCGCCCAGTCCCTTCATTTTTATCCAGCTTTTGTGAATCGTGATTTAAGTCTAACAAAAGGAGGGAGGGTTAGTGTGGATCTGTGGAGGCAATATATTCAGAGAATTCCAGTTACTGTTAAGTAACCTAGTTTTCTCCTTCATAAATTTGCCTCCCCAGATCCCCACCCCCGAAGATTAACCAGCAGTAGCAATCCACACCGAGAGGACGGCTGAGGAGTGCTTAATTATAAAGGTACTGTGAAACAGTTCTCCTGATATGATCTGTCCTCAGCATCAAGGAAATAATGCTGGTAAAGGTATGTAGCTAGCTTTGTGTAGCCATGCTACAGATTTTCAAAAATGGACACCAGCCTCAGACAAGTTGAAATACTGACATAATCCTTGTCATGTATCTATTAATATTCTCTGGCAGTTATTTTTTTTCATCTTTAAATTCGAGGACTGAAAACTAAAAGTATTTCAACATAGAGCACGTTTTCAACACATTGTAGAGTAAGATGATTTTCAGTCCTTACAGTACAAATATCAGTGTGTCCATATGTAAAATAACATATTGGCAAAACATAAATATCCCAGTTTAAGAGCCTAGAGTTATTTAAATACCATATATAATCTAGAAAAAAGAAAGCCTTTTTTTAAAAAAAAAAAAGAGCTGGAATTACAATCAAGCTATTAGAAATTCAAGCAGAAGACCCTTTTTAGAGTTAACATGCAATTCATGGAATTGAATTTTGTTTACTTTTCAGTTTGTTTTTTGGGCAATATTTTATAACACTCCAAATATTCATAGGTTCATGTGAGGTAGGGATGTGAGCACTGTGAAATCAGGAATAAATCTTGTATACAATGGTTTGAATTTAGGACAAAGACCTGTGATTCCGTTTGAGATGCATTGCCTCTGAGATGCCATACCTGAGAAGGAGAGGTTGCCTTGTATCTGAAATATTCCACTGCTAAGTTAGTTCTGCCAAATGCAGACATTGCTAACATATCATGGGACAGAATGTTGTTGTCTTGTTTGCCAGGTAGGACCTCAACTGTAGCAGATCACATCAGTATGTCAGCTGCTGTTACATGCTGGTTTTTGAACATCTTTCTTTCCTTCAGCAGCCAGTGACTCCGTTTTACAGATATCAGACAACCTTTTAAAACTAGAGTTAGTGTTGAGAGTAAGATACTTAGTAGAAAAAAGTTTTAAAGCACCATATAGTTTGTGTGTAGCATGCTGTGTAGAGTCTCACCATATCTTGGTAATCGTCAGTTCTCAAGACTTTCTTCTACGGAGTGTTGTCCCATCCTCCATATCCCAAATAGATTCCTCGTTTAGTGTTGTGCTCTTCTGAAACTGTCAATATTTGTTTTACTATAGGCTGCGTGTATAAAAGGGTTTGTAAGTATGTGGAGAAAGAGGAGGAAAAAAGTCACTATATTTAAAAGGAGTTTATGGACAATGGTGACCAGGCTTAAAAACCTCACCAATATCTGTTTGCTTGTTAATAATTCACAAATGGGTTTTTTTGGAAGACTAATTAAACTTCAGCTGTTCTTTCTGCTTGCATTTTTTCAACAGCATCATGTTAAATGGATCCAAATGAATCCCATAATTTGAAATTCCCGTATATGTCAGCCTATAATGTGTTATATTGTAGCAAACTACAGAACAAAGTATTTGCTAGTACTGCAGTCTTTAGACAACTCAAAGTCAGTAAGGAATAGCTTCTGCCAGTATGGTGAGGACTAGTGAAGATTTTGAACTACCAGCTGGACCTGTTGGTAGCTGACTTTGCTGCTGCTTTTGCAGTTGTGGTTACACATGGCAAAGAAAACTGCATGGTCTGGTTGCGTGGGCAGCATTCACTGCTATAAGTACTCGGTGCATATTAGTCCTCAATGAGTATTAGTTCTAAGCAGGAGACTGTTTAATAACATCAGTGGTTGAGGACAAACAACCTCTCCATGTTTAGTGTCCTACCCTTCTACTGTACTCAATTCTTTCAGCATTTTATGTGGCATTTCAGCTAATGTCCTCACATTAAAAAGCTAAGTAAGTGTAATAAAAATACAGTTCTATGAGCCTGAGACATTCAGGAACACATTCATCTTTTCCTAAAGTCATATCTCATCAGTGTCATTCTGGGATCAACTGATATCCTGCATCTGAACTACGAGCTTGTTGTGCAAATTATTTACTGTACTGGCATGACCCTATTGGAATTTCATGTTTTATAAGAAAAATTAATGAATATGTTTCTACTAACCATGTAGAATTTTACTCTCCATTCACACATTTCCCTAAGCAGCACAATGAGAGACTTTGATTTCCTGTTCATCATTTTGTTTCTGTTTTAGTCTTCTACCTCTTATCTAACCATCATTTTAGTTCCCTATGTGTGTCACTATTGCTAATCAGTCCCAAAAACAAAAGTAGCGTATACTATGTGATCAGAAGCTTCATCCCATTCTGTTAGAGTTGCAGCAACGTGCAAGTGTATAATGCAGTTCTGTCAAACTCTGAATGCTAGTTTTCTTCTGTATTAGCTTTTAAAATGTTTGCTATACCCTCATTTCAGCCTGTCTGGTTGCCCTGATACACCTTTGAAGCAGTTATTAGACCAGTTAGGACTGCATCTGTTCTCTGCAAATACATTCCATGATTTGGGATTCAGTTTCTTCATGAAATTTATCTAAGCAGATATGGAAAACTCCCTCAAACAAATACCCTCCTAACATTTTGTCATAATACGTTTCCTCAGTTCATTGCAGTTGACTTTCATGAACTAGTTCTCCTTGTTCCTTAGGATGTGTCACTTGAAATGTAAAACCTTAGCAAAAAATCTGGTTTTACTTACCATTTCATAATGAATTAGTGATATTTTTAGTAATGATTAATTTAAAGCAATAGCTAAGGCTATAGAAAAATTGTCAGGATGACTATTGTATACACTGAATTTGATCCACATTTGAATATTTAGGTTTGTAATCTTTTCAATCTTTTTTTTTTCTTTCTTTCTCCAATAGCTACTCTTTGCTTTGTGACATTGATGATTCACTTAATTTCCTGAAAAAAATACCTGGCTTAAAATGCTGGACTGTGCTTTTCAACAGGCCTGTGCAGCAGACATAAACTCTGTGTACCAGATGGTACTTCATTTAAAAGACTGCCTGCAGTTGTCATGTTTTTAATAACATTTTAATAGAAGACATTTAGATTATTAAATGCAAAATCAGAAAGCAGATCAGAATTTACTTCCTTAGTTTCATGACACTACATTTCTTCTTAGAGAATTTTTTTCAAAAATTCAAATTTCAGAGTTTCAAAAGTTAAAATCTGTTTCCACAACTTGTACTGTTATACTGTCAGAAATTTAAGTGGAATAACATGTTAATTGCAGTAAAAAGCATCTTATCAGAAATACAATTTTCAGCATCTTATTAGACAGACTGTGAACAGAGGTCTATGGAGATTATTCTGATCACCTCATACAGAACATTGACATAACACTAGAAAGTCCATACATTAACAGTTATTTGCATTGACTTCAGCAAACTTTCCCTTTATGTTGGAAACAGCCAGAATTTTGATGATTTTTCATATGCTCTTCACCATCTGTTCCTTAGAGGCAATGGTGATTATTAGTCATCCACCTCAGGGCTCTGAAGAGCTTTTCTTTCTTGGCCACTTACAAAGTGAAAATGCTTTTGAGGATAACTCACTATGTAAAGAATTAAGCAAGGAGGATATTGCTTCGAGACTGGATCTCCTGGTTAACGTGTCAGCTGACTATTTGAGTTTTAAGCTGACTATTTGAGTTTTAAGTATATTTAACATCATGAGCTACTTGGGATGACACACTTGGGATGTCTTCCTGCTTGTGTAGCACTGCTCTTAGACACCCTGGGCCTTTTAATAATGTTTATTAACTTTACATGTAACAAGCTTGTTTTGCATCTCTGAAAAGCAGTTTCACTAACCAAATCAGAGCAGAATAGATGACTGAAAACAAAGTATTTGGCTGTGGGATTCTGAGGCATCATTAATTTGCTGTCTTCCATAACTTCATAGTCAAACCTGGATGTTGCACTTTGATAGCTCTCCTTAACAGATTATCTGGAGACAAATAAGATAAAGTAATGTGCCGACTAAAAAGAAGTTCTTGAGTTTTTTCTGGTTTTTTAGATTTTTTAAAAATTGTTATTTACAACTCTTCCTTTTACTTTTTTAGGATGCCTATTTATTTCTCCCATGCCTTTGTATATGTACCTTCTTTTTTCTTCACCTGTCTTCATGATCCTACTGTTTAAAGACAGCCACATAAACATTTCATCTCCATGTCAAAATAGGCTTCAGAAAATGAATGGCTCTGCTCAGTTCAACCTGTGCAACTGAAGGTTTATTCACTGATCAGTTCTGAGCATCTGCAGGAGATATCATAACTTACATTATAGCAAAGGTCATAACTGAACTTAATTCTTTTTTGGAGATATCCTAGTGTACTTCTCTGTATATTCTTTATAAAGTTCAAGCCTAGCTTTAAAAATTATGACTACCTTATAAAGTCTTGCATAATGAAAAGTTCAGTTAATTTTATTATCACTGTGTGTGGCAAGGGATTAATTCTGCACAAACATCCTAGTATAAAAGCTCATAAATGAAAGACAAATTCTCATTATTTTAGCTTTCTTCAAGGAAAGTCTTTGTATTACACATAACTCACTCTTTACTAGAGAAAAATATCAGAGTTTCCTCTGCATTATAATGTTTTAAAATCAACATCAGTGGCTACTTATTAAAAAGATTAGTATTCTTGCTAGATCAGCCTGACTTAATCCTCCAAAAATGTATAAAACTTCATGAAGATTTTTGTATGTGTGTTTCTGTCTAAAGCAAGAACTTGAGACAAGGGTTCCTGTTGCTGTGCAAAGGTTAATCTGAGTGGAGCAAATGCTTAAATCTTGTGGTATTGATGCTCTGCTTCCATACGCAACCTCTAGAGGTTATGAAAGGATCTGGGTTTGTTTTTTTTCTTTTTTCATTTCTTTTTCTGTATTCTGAATGGCAGAAGAACCCCCAAACTTGCACCCTTTTTGCTTCAGACACCAAATTTGCATAAAAGTGGAGAGGTGAGAGCCATGACCCTGATCATATTCATCCTATTTAAACTGAGCACTGTTGTTTAGGATAATGAGACTCTTATGTTGTATTGCATTTGCATGCCCAAATTCCACTGCAGAAGTAGGTAGTGAATTTGCCAGTTTTCTCTGAGGTTTTGGTCTCATTCTGAGACAGTAAGAAACATTCCTTCTTTACCAAATGAGGATTAACTTGGTGGAATTGGTAAGGAAAACACTTGGTAAGGAAACAATTCGCTCAGCCACATCTGGTTAAATTTGTATTTTGCAATCTTAAATGCAACATTACAAAAAAAGAAGAGGAAGCATTTAAGTAAAGCAAAGATTCCTTCTGTAGTTTGCCTTCAGTAAATTACCATGTTAGAGAATAAGTCAATGCTAATAACTGATCTCTTCCTTGGAAAAAATGTGTCCCTAAATGTTCATCTCCCTAAAGGAAAGTGATCTTCAGGGCTTAAATGATGAGCACATATGGAAAAATACTCTTCAACAGACATCTGTACAACCAATACTTTGTAGTGATGTGGATGTTTCAGCTAGAGATCAGCCATCCTTTGAATATCACTCTTAAAGTCAGGCCTTTGGATATCACCCATCATATTCTTCTATTGAAGAATCTTAATTATATTTCCCTCTTTTTCTATTTTGATCTCACTTTGGCTATTGTAATAATGGTCATTTTTTTCCCTTGTGTTTTGTATCCTTAGTGTAAAAAAACCCATAATTTTCTGTTTCCTCTCACCTCTGCAACCAATAAAAGAACATTGTATCCCACAATATGTTAAGAGTGGTCTTTCTGGCATTTCTTCTTTCAAGAAAAGCAAAAAGAAGCTGATCAATCTCAAAATAGTAAATTGAAATGAGAGTGAATACAATGACCATTATGTATCTCTTTACTGGAAAAATTGAGATACCAACAGTTCAGCAGCTTCCGTATGTCATAAAAGGCAGATGAAACTTGGTACTGGACTTCAAGAGACAGATCTTTTAGTCTAGCATCTCTAAGCTTACATCACATCTTAGCGTATCGCATTTATATTTTTAAAAAGCAGGTCTTAATCATGAAACAGGATAAAGAATAAAAGTTTTTAATATATCCCACCCTTTCAGTTCTATTTAAAATAAGTAAAGGAGAAATAAAGATGCTCTATATTGAACAAAACCCTGTTAAACCTGTGGCAAGTATGTGTTATTTGAGATGTATTTTTAAAAGCCAATGGAGTCATGGATGTTGGACTCCATTGGCTGTGTATCTGTTCATAAAACCATGTTAGTTTGTGGTATCAGGTGCTACTCCCCAAATTGCTGACAGGAACTGAGGAATCCTGTAGTGTCTGCTCATACGGGTTGGGTTATTACTGGAGAATTTTGTCAAATATTTTAAAACAGGACAGTCTGAAGGTAAGGCCTAGCAGTATTAAGAAAGTTACAAAGTAAAAGAGAGCAGAAGGTTTAGTCTGCTGAGGATGTGTTTGATATAAACAGTTCTCATGTTGTGATAACCTATGTGTGTCCTTTGCAGGGGAGGAGCTGTGCACCGGCCTCATTTCAGGCTGTTCCTTGGACTGTTCCTTCGGCTTCCAGACTGACGCCCACAACTGTGAGATCTGTCAGTGCCGGCCGCGGCCGAAGAAGTGCAAACCCATTGTATGTGACAAGTACTGTCCCTTTGGATACTTGTACGTATTCTCATTCTGAAAGCACACTTAATGCAATCCCTGTGTGTACTGAAAATGTGCAAAAATCCAGGCATATGTACTTCTGTTTGCTTTGTGGCAAAGCAGGGTGAAGTGTCAGAAAATAGAAATGTCATTATGGATGTGAGAGTGCAGTATTCTTCAAAATGGATGTTGATTAACAGATTTAGAAATAGCAGCTCAAAAAATAGCAGATTATAAAAGCAAACCAGTGCTTAAAATTTTTTTGAAGAATTTGACAAACAAGATGAGAAAGCTACTTACAAGTAATATCTCTTGCATGTAGCTTTTTGAAATTCTGTTGGCATGTTTTGATAACCTTTCATTTTATAGCCCATTTATTTTGTTCAAATTATTATCTAATATTTCAAGTTTCTTTTACTGTTGATATGACAGCAGACTAGTTTTACTGAGACATTTATGGTAATTACACAAATAAGGATTTGTGAAGAACAGTAATATATCTTATCTACATTTTTGTAAATGCATTCAAAATCTGTATTTGTGGTGGACTTATTTCTCCATATTTGTGGTATTTATTTCATTGTGGAACAGGTGATGAAACTGAGCAGCTTTTTTGTCACAGAAATTTCATAGTAATTAATTCTGGTGGCGTCTATATATATTTTACCAGTACATTTTATTTTTTATGAGTTCATTCCATGTTACTGCCTGCTTTTCATAATAGTTTAATTTCTACATCATGACAGCAGATCTTAAGATAACATTCATATGTAATTTTTTTTTCAATGAAATTTACTAAATTTGCAGTCCTAGTGTTTGATAGTAATACTCCTTAAATTTCTGGTTCATTTTAGAGTTCTCTTTGACCCTCGTTCATAAATGTTGCAGGTTTTTTAATAGCCATCTTTACTGTGGTGTCTTCTCTTAGTACGCTGAGGAGTAATCATATTTGTGATTTTTTTCAGACGGTTAAAAGTTAGTAATTTGAAATACTGAGTTTGTGCATTTTAAAAGAGAAAACCTTTTCACAATTGTCTGAAAAAATCTGCTAAATAAAGCTCACTGTTTGAAAGCTCTACACATTAATGGAAAGAAGCATACCTTTTGATGGGATAGGAAGGCAGAAAGTCTTTCATTCTTCACTGTACTGTATGACAGTTAGTCTGCTGAGAGCTGGGCTTTCTAGAGATTTACATAATTTATTTCTCCTCTGTTCTCCTAGATCATGTTCTATAACTTCCCATGTCTTTTCTGTATTTAGTACATCTGTTCCTAAAGTTTTAATAGTATTATCTGCCTTTCTGAAAAAAGACAAGGAAATATTCAGCATAGGATCCACTAAATGGAGGGAACACATACCAGGGATGGAGACTTGTACAGCCCATAAAACTACTGATCTAAAGGAGAGAGCTAACAATAATTTTCTTTGCTCATCACTCACTTCCTTAGGGGGGATGCTCTTGTTTTAAAGATGTAGATATTTAAAGTGACTTGCTGACCTTTTACAAATTATTTTGGTCATCTAGGAAGAACAAGCATGGCTGCGAAATCTGTCGGTGTAAGAAGTGCCCCAACCTGCCTTGTGGTAAAATCTGTCCATTGGGCTTCCAGCAGAACAGTCACGGCTGTGTTATCTGCAAGTGCAGAGGTACGTGCCAATGCATTACCACCTCTAACTTCAATTTGTTTTCAAAGTAGGTGAAAACCAGAGTAAAAGAAAAACAATACTGCACAGAATATGTACAAATTAGAATATGGTAACTGGAGGGGAGTCAGTTCAACATTGCTCAAAGGAATGTATTGTTTTGCTGGTGTTTGTTATTATCTGTTCATCTTGGCTTCAACAAAAAGCTTCAGCTCTGCTTTCATCTCCAACTATAAAGCCACAAAAAATTGTTATCCTTAATAAAAATAGGATCAGGCTCTTAATAAGCAACTACTAGTAATAAGCTGGTTGAGGGCATGTTTTTTTAGTAGAGGTGTTCATCTTGGTTTCTTCACCATTGTCTTTTCTTTACAAACGAGTGTTGGATTTGATAGATGTCCACTATATCACCTAAAATTGGAGTGCTGTTTTTTGGATGCTTTTCAGGCAATATTAATGAGCAATGAGTAGAGAGACCGGCTACCCAGGAGAAAGGAGCTGGTGTTCTTAAGCTAAAAATTTCATACATGCCACATCCCAAATCTGTAACCACCAAGTTCAAGGTGGATGTTGAGATCAGATGTTCATTTGTTGTCTGCCTTATGCTTGTGCTACTTTTAGCATGTCAGTTTCTTACAATATTTTCAGATTGTGTTTTATATTAGCCTGGGTATCAGACTTCCTTCGTTGCTTATCTCCCTGTGTTGCATTTAAAAATTTTTTGGTTTTGCTCAGTGTCTCTCTGATCCTAATTGCTCTTTCATGCTTCTTTTCTTTGATTTTACTTGTGTGTTTTGATTTCTAGCTATCGTCAAGTAAGTTTGATTACTTTCCTATTGCTTTATGTAATGACTCTATTCTTAACTTTTTGCTATTTCTTTTGCATTTTAAAAAAATTATAAAATGTAATAGGACAAGCTACGGGAACATAGCACTGGAAGAAGGTGTATGAGTTCCTGAAGTCACTCTCCTGTAGTTGAAGGCAAACATGCAATCATATGAATCAAAAATATCCAACATTACCTTTTCTCTATATAACATAATACACTGAAGACAGTTTAAGAAACTTTCATGCTTCTACCAAATAGAAGTTGCAATGTTATAAACATATTTTGCAGACATGAGAAGCAGAGATTTCACTGACATAAACTACAATACATGACTTTTACTAGAAATTAAAATTTTTTAAATTAACTAAGAAAGGGTAACTACTGAATGATATCCCATTGAGATAATTCTTACCACCCAGCTTGTCATTTGTCTATGTGTTGACAATCAGAACACTTTTCCTGATTGTCGTGATGCTGTGACTAAATAGACACAAAATGTTCCCTTAGATGTACCATAATTGCCTCTCAGACTATAAACTTTGGTCACTAATTATGTGTATGCACACTTTTAAGTTTTCCCTAACAAGTATGGATTGTAAAACATGCACAATTGCTTAGTGAAATTAACTTGATCCCTCTCTAAGTAGTATTTATTGTTGTCATGATCATAAAGATACCAAGCCATGAGCATATCACTTCAACATCTCTTCATTAGCAGCTTGTCAAAGAATGATTAGAACAATCACCAGTATGTTCTGGGGAAAATGTGAGTCCTTGTTAAAATTTTGACCCAGAATCCCTAAGTAAGAGGAAGGGATGGGTAAATCCCCTGCCTGTGAATTAGCTCCACTTTCTAAATTGCCTCTGCCAGAAATAGCTTCTGCTGGGATTAACAGAAGTAGAACCATAGAAGTACAGGCTGCAGTAGTACTCTGAAAAACTGAGTCCACTTCTTTGCCCTTGCATAAAATAGAGTGTATCTGGATAATCCTTGACAGATGTTTGTCTAAGATACAATTTATTAAGAATCTCCACTTTCAAAAGGCATTAAAAAAAAAAAAAAACCAAAACAAAAAAACAGAAAGAGAAAAAACCAAACCTTTCTAAAACAGTGTTTTTCTGTGGTTAGAAACATGTGACATTTTAAAATAAATTCTATAAAATTTCTGTCTCACTTTCTGCACATTGAACTGGTTACTTCTTGTCCTGAGCTTAGCAGACCTATGAAGCAGCTAAGCACCATTCCCTTTAGAATTCTTGCAATATTTAAGGGGTTGCAACTGGAGACTCATAAACATTTTGGTGGGGGGAAATGGTCTTCTAAGTCAAACAAACGCAGTTACTGTGGTTTTTCATCACTGTTCAAAAGCTTGATATTGTACTTCAGCCATAGTAAAATCTTCAGACTAGTAGAGGTAGTAGAGCTGTATTTAAATTTACAGTGCTGCTGTACTTGTATCTTATATTGAAATTGCCTTTTCTGCAATAATATCACATTACAGACTTCTTTTTCATTGTCAACTACTGCATCTCAGATCATTTCATTTCAACCATACCTCTAATTAGCCAGTTACTCCCATTTTGTATTTAAACATTAGATTTTTTCAAGTTTTAGCTTTT
Organism: Orthonyx spaldingii; assembly: GCA_013397795.1. Lineage (NCBI taxonomy): Eukaryota > Metazoa > Chordata > Aves > Passeriformes > Orthonychidae > Orthonyx > Orthonyx spaldingii. The sequence continues at coordinate 1,530,202 of VZTJ01005117.1, read as the reverse complement.
GAACTAATTGTTTTCAGTTTTTAATTACAATCTCAGTTTGTGAACTTAATTTTGAATAGCTGCTATGTATGTTTCTCAAAATTTTGGAGTGCACTTTAGAATATTCCAGGAAAAAAAGTCTGATTGCTTCAGATACCTTTTTCCCATCCTAAATAAATGAAGTCTTACAGTCTAGGACTTCTGAGTGTCAATAATTATTTTAATATAGAGCAGTATTCCAGCGGTATTAATTCAAATCATAATTTAAATACTCTTGATACTGAAGTATGAAATTGTAGTAACTGAATTCAAGGTTTTTTCGTAGTATTTCTGTTCATTCAACACGATGAAGCCTGTTATAGGAAGTATTTTATCCTTATGCAGCATTTCTTTTTAATTCACAAAATGGTATACTAATGTAACTTCTGTGTATTGGCTTTCTATTCTGATAACATGCCTCAAACAAACTTTGCACCATCTACTTGTGAGATCATCTTTGATAGATCTGCCACAGCTGAGGAAGTGTTGACCGACATGCCAGTGTGGAAAAAAAAAAAACCAAAACCTAAACAAAACCAAAAACCACCCCAACCAACCAAAAAAACAACAAGCAAAAAATCCTGAACACTTACTAAAATTACATACAAACATTACTACTTCTCATACATGATCCTTTTTTTAGAAAAAATTAAGAACTTAGTATAAATAACCTTATACATATGTGTCAGCAGAACATGGCTGACATACCCCTGTAAACAAGTCACTTCACTGACAAACTGATCCTACATCCTTCATCATAATAGTGATGTGGATGAGGTAGCGTTTGGCTCTAAATTCACTTTTCTGATTAACAGAGAATATATTGAGGCTGAATCCTTCAGCAGTTAAATACCCCTTAAGATACAAATGAAACTTTATCCTCCCTAGACCAACTGCTTGTGTGTTCTGACAGAGTGCAAGTAATGCCACAGTTTAAGCTACTGCATTCTCATCTCAGTAAAAGCTAAAAGAAATGAGGGATAAAATTCTCATCTCTTCCAAATATCTCATCTATGATAGTAATATAAACAAATAATTTCTCAGAGGAAGTACTTTATGTAATATTTCCAGTATCTACCATTATCCTGTTACTACATGATTGCAATTTTTTATCATTTGTAAGACCTTCCATAGCTCATTCAAATATTTTTATATTCTACTTGTTATCAGATACATAATAGGTAATCCAATGTGCTATGGTATTTAAATATTTCATTTTAAATATGCTTCATGCTTTCTGATATTTCCCTCCGTTGCATTTCTCCATTTTTCTTACATTATTTAGACAGTACTGCATTTCTGGTTGATTAAAAAAAGTATAGGTTCAACAGAGAGAAGTGATTATATTTCCAGGGAAATACATTCTTCTACATCCTATTGTCCCCTTCAGTGTACCTTTTAGTTGTTTCCTGTGTGTTGTTACTTTATTTCTCAGTGGAAATTATAGAACTATTATTCACTTGGTCTTATATGTGCTTTAAAAATTAATGCAATCCAGACACAAAGTTGGTGTTTCTTCCTAAGCAACAGATGCTTATCAGGACACCTCATTTGTCTTTGATTTTTTGCAGAGGCAACGGCTTCTCTTATGCCTCCTGTTAAAACAGGCTCTTGCCTGTCCATGGATGGGCGCCGGCATGAGAATGAGGAGAGCTGGCACGATGGCTGCAGGGAATGTTATTGTCATAATGGACGGGAAATGTGTGCCTTGATCACCTGCCCCGTTCCCAATTGTGGCAACCCCACCATACATCCAGGGCAGTGTTGTCCATCATGTCCAGGTGACACATGATTTCTTCTACATGCTTTAAAATCGAGTTTCATTTCACTTGTGTTCTGTTTCTCAATACATGAAAATAATTTCATGCATACTTCAGTGGTAGGCATAGATGAAGATTTCTATGCCTAAATGTAACATGATAAGTTTCTGTCATTAAGCTGTGGAAAATGGGAACTTAAATATTTAAAGCATATGCATATTGTGGGTCCTAACATATTCATCTTTGACACACTGGAATCTTCAAACTAGTAAAAGTAAGTAAAAGTTTCTAGTCTGTTACCTATAACAGCAGGTATTGTAATAAGCCATTACATTTTCATTTTCGATTTTAAAGTGAAGTTTTATTAAAATGGATCTCCTGATGTATGCTTTACAACCCCTCAAAGATGTACACAAACAGATGTCTTAAGTAATTGAACATTATGATTCTGTGTTGTGAAGGAAGGCTCCTATGCCACCAGCAGTAGATTATTTCAATACTTTCAGTGGGAAGGCCAAGTACAGTTCATGTTGCATTCCAATACAATTTTAATAAATGTTAATATTAAAAACGTTCATGAAAAAGTATGGGTAGAGTATAAGATTAATGGCCTGTGTTTTCAAAATTATTCCTACAGTATTTTATGTGCTAAGTAGATTAATTTGTAATAGTGATATTGTCTATGACTTTATTGGAACTCATGTTAGGAGTAAGAACAATGAGGCTCATGAAACTTCTATAAATAGCAGAACAGTAAGACAGTACCAGCAGGATATAAGCAATTATGAACTGTTTCAAATTCTTTGTAAAGAACAGGAAACCCTAGGGGCAAAAACCAGCCAGATCCTCTTTCTGAAAGTGACAGAGAAGAGTGTATCCTCCCTGTCACCTAAGATAACCGATCTCTTTAGATTGCTTAGACAAATGGTGATCTCCAATCCAGTTCACACCTTGTGGTAACTGCAAAAATATAAGTCCCCAAAAGGATGCAAGATTCCAAAGGGTCTGTCTCTCAGCCTTTTCACAATGATTTGTGTAGCGCTGTAGGGGATGATATACTTCATATAGATAGGGGCAGGTTAACATGTCAGTCTTGCCTTAGATAAACAAACAAGATTCAAAATTTAAAATGTATGGTAGTTGTTCCACTTCCAGCAATTCTGTTGTTAGGACCCCAAGAGTCATCACTGACTTCATTCTAATGTCAGCATATTCATGCATCTTGATTTACTGATCACGTACAGAACACCTCTGAGCATTCAGATAAGAGTAGTGTTAATTTTGGTCTTTCAGCTCACCAGGAGCTAGTTACTGTGTGTATGGAGAATAAGTTTGGGTAAATTCATTCACAAGCCTAATGTTCAGTTTGTGGAAGAAAGACCAATCTGAAGTTAGCAGAACCTGTTATCTCACACTATACTTTTCTTGTGGGTGAGATCAACATGTGATTCTGAGCACCAGCAATGTTGGTCTCTGTTATAAAAGAGCAGTTGCTTAGCCAGCAGTGTCCATTCCTTTGAGAAAGAGGGTCTGCATAGGTTTCTCTGTCTGACATCAATCCTGCTTTCAAGACACTGGTCACCTAGATTCTGTGTTAGCAATGTCATACTTGGTGTAAACTCTTAAAATGCTAGGGCAGACACAGCATTTTAAAGATGGCATAAATAAGTGTAGGAATCAATATGGTTCAGCATATATGGACACCAAATTAGTCTCAGTGTGGGGTTTTTTTCCCCACTGAGGTCTTGTATTTGTTAGAAATGTAATTCTTATTTTATTTTGCAACATATTGATTCCCCACTGATGATGTTAAATATATATCATGGCTTTAAGTAGGTAGGAATGCAGTGTGGAATTGTGAGACTGCGAGCACATCACTCAAATATATCTGCCATAAGGGTCTTGAAGTAATTAGCAGTACTGGGTTTGGAATTGCACGGTTAACCTATCAACAGGGAAGTGGCTGCTCTCAGAGATCATTTTGCAGACTGGAAAAAAAGTTACATTCAATTCCATATTAGTTCGTTTCCAGCAAAGCAAGATATACCTTGAATGCTAAAACGTTCCTTATAACCATGTTTCTATATATTAAGAGTTTTATATGGATCGTCACAATGCTTGTGAAAATCTCCAGGTTTCCTGTAAGATTTAGAAAGCCATTAAGTGCTAGTGTTCCACAGAATCACGCTATGCAGAAGGTGGGTATCTGTTTGACCAGTTGTTTCTTCAGGTATAGAGTAGATGCACATTTGTGGTACTTGAGCTGCAGTGATACGTCATTATTACTGCTGCTAAGGGAGCAGTAGGCATTATATACAGCAGGACTATCTGGATATGCTTTTTTGATCAGGAACAGTAATGAGCTGTAGCAAAACAGGCCTGTGACCTTGCAGAGAATTGAATGCAAAGGAGATGACTCAGAACATTTCCAGAAAAAAATTAGTATTGCCTTTGCCATCGTGAGTTAGGATGCCATTGCATAACATGTAATATATCATTTCAGCTGAAATAAAAATCCAACAGTGACAAGGCAGCAGATTAGCAATCTCATTTCAGGTAAATGCTGCTGAATCACATATGTGGTTCATAAATGTAAGCCATTGGAAAAGCATAGCATAAGCAAGTTGGTGAAAGATAAAATAATTTGCTGAAAGAAAGGTTCAGGTACTTTGTGAATAGAGTAAGATCAACCAGAGTCAGCTTCCTTGTATTCTACTGATCATTGTCCAGAAATGAAAACAAACAATTGAGTGGTGTTTCTTCTACATGGCAGTGTCATAGAGCAAAGGACACAAACGCCATTCTCCAGACAGGAACAGCAGTGCTAGAAACATGAAGAGAAGCCACAAGCACTTTGTGAGCCTTGGCCTGCCTAAAAGACTAGAGGAGCTGCTGTACACTTAATTTTTCTCTCCTTAACCAAAATATTTGGGTTAGGATGATGTTCACATTAGGCACCATTATAATGAAGTAGGAGAGAGGGACCTTCAGAAAGTGGTTTAGAGATGTAGCAGAGTTAGCAGGAGGTCACTTTTTTCTTCTCCCCATTCATAGCATAGGAAACCTGAGGCAGTTCAGTTCTTAAAAGAGGCACCTAACTTAGCTGCCTAAAGTTAAATGGGTTGGACTCAGGCTGAAGGACATCACATATAAGCCTGAAGCTTCACTTTATAGCTTGTAGCTTTCAAACTTATGTCTGCTGCAGCTGAATAAAACGTGCTGTGTGAGACATCTTGGTATGTATGCATAGTGCATGGAAAAAGCTGGTGCACTCGCTCCAAAACAACCAGCATGGTAAGCAGGCAACTATTACTGTCCATATTGACCCTAGTGTGGGATAGGATTCAAAGGATTTTAAGCAGGCTGAGGATGGTAGCATAAACTCTTCTTGATGGTAAGTGCTTAAAGATTCAAGGTACCAGATGGGTTTCATTTTTTTCTTTCAAAAGGCCAAGAAGTGAAGAGTTCCCCATTTTTTTTAATATCCCAGAGGCTGGAGGACACTCATGCTGAACCAGGGAAACAGTTTCAGTTCCTTCTTTGACATGAAAGAGGTCAAATTTGTCCTCTAAACTGCCAGGGTGAATCTTTTAGCCAAGGCTGCAGAGGTGATGTAATTAATTGTTTGAAAATAAAGGTTCATTTGGTGAGATACAATTACTGGAAGAATGAGTCTACACAGTGTGGCATTTCGTTAGATCCAGCTTTTTTTTTTCAAAGATGGCAGATTTTTATTTTTTTTTTAATGGAACAGTGATGAAGCACTTCCACTGATATTAAGTGCTTATACATTTTTAGGGATTAGCCCATTAGTTATGGGGAGGGAGGGATTCTGTGTTTTTCTTTTCTGGTGGGTTGGGGTTTTGTTTCTTTGGGGTTTTGAGGGGGGTTGTTTGGTTGTTTTTTTAATGTAGCATCGAATGATACAGACGATATAGACATATATCTGTTGGGAAACTTAACTTGTACTTGGACTGCCTAAATCCCAGAGGAGAAGCTTACTTATCCATCCTTTCAGGAGCTGTAACTGAAGCTAATATTTAGCAGTTAAGAAACTGTCTGATCATTAGAATTTTTCAGAAAATTACAATTGTCTCTTGACATTCCTTAACCACAAATTAGTTTGATTTTTTCTGAAATGCCAAGAATGCTTAAAGTTATCTCTGATTTATATTAAGTAGTCTTTATTCAGACTGATTCTCAAATTGTTTGTTGTTTTTTATATTTCCCATTTTTCATGAGATGCAGATGCCATAAAGTCAAAAGAGCTTCATTAAGAATAATTTCTATATGTATTTTCAATAATAACAGAAAGTCTTCATCTTGTGTACAGTTGTTAATTATAAGAGTCACAGTTTATTTTGCCTGTCTTCAATTCTGTTTTTCCCAGATGAAATAATCATGCAAAAGCCAGAGCTCACCAGTCCATCAATCTGTCATGCTCCTGGTGGGGAATACTTTGTAGAAGGAGAGACATGGAACATTGATTCTTGCACGCAATGTACATGCCACAGTGGACGTGTCCTGTGTGAGACTGAAGTCTGTCCACCTCTTCTTTGTCAAAACCCCACCCGCACACAGGACTCCTGCTGTCCACAGTGCCCAGGTATGTGCTGACATCCAGCTTTCATCGGAGCCCTTCCCTGATCTGAGGATGTCTGATGTTTCAGTATGAGAATGCTTCAGTGTGTTCTCAGGTGGTTGTTGTGGTGCCTTTGTTCTTCAGCAGTTTGGAGTGACAGCCTACAGTCCTCTAATTCAAATGCAAAACTTGACTGTGTGCAAGAGAGATCTCATGTGTAAAGGGGAGTTGTGGCCCTGAACTTTGAAAATCTTTGAAGGCAATCTAATAATGTAGGGATTATATAAGAACCAGAATCCTTGGAAGGTTTATGAAATATGCACTCATTTATGGAGACATGCAGGATTAGAGAAACTTTGAAATCAGTCAAAGTGTTAGGTAGATACAGGCTTGTTTCTTTTTCTTTCTACATGCCTTGGTTTCTATGAACCTTTTTATTACTATCTTTTCTATTTGGGATTTGGTCTCAGAGATACTTCTGTTTGCTTTTACCTTCACGTGGTATCACTCTGAGAGTGGTTTGAAGGCAGCTGAGTAATATCAAAGCATTCCAGCCTGGCAAGTGTGCCAGACTCCTCCTAGACTGCCACACAGTGTCAAGAAGATAACAGGATTTGCTTTCCAACAAGGAAAGATATTCAATTATAAATGAACACAAATGCCTATTTTACATAGCAAATGAGGGAGTTTATTACAGTGGAAATTTAGTACAAACCTGTGAATAGCATGTAAACTCATTAAGAAAATATATCTTTATTAAAACCAAAATTAAAAATTTTCCTTCAGGAAAAAACAGAAGTTAGGTTTTGTCATTAGGTTTTGCTACAGGGTATTTGTTCGAGTTTGGTTGTGGGGCTTTTTTCCTGACAAAATATTTTCATTGAACAAGGTAGCCAGTTCTCCTGACTTACATTTTTTTCATTATTAATAATGAACATTTGCTTACTTCAAAATACTGTTTTGGAGGAACTGATCTTTCCTCACTAGCTATATAATAAGCTTAGTCTCATAGCTAATGCAGTTAGATTGAGAACCTGATCTCAGTGCTCTTATGAATCCTTTCTTTTATTCTCTTTTTCTTATATTTTCTCTACACATACAGTCCTGTTTCTTGACCCGTAATGTCTGTTAAGGTACAGCTTCATTGCAGGAATATGTCTCCCCCATGGACAGGAATGAGAATTAAAGCAAACCATTGGCATCAGGCTGAAGCACGATCAAGTTCCATTTGTTTCTCAACAGCTTATAATTAGCTTATCTAAGTCCACTAGTGAAGGTGACAGAAGCATAATAGCTTTTCACTTTGCATCATTCAAAGACTTGGGCTGACATGGTAGATTCAGTTTTACATTTAAAATTGAATCTCTCTTATTTGAGATGGATTCCTATATACTATGCAATTCAGAGCATTCAGAGTTGCTTTCTGAGGGGCTGCGTCTGATAGTGATTGTTTTTCACTTTGCTGTCCTTTTTCCAAGGGTTTTTTTTTCTTTTTTTTCTTGCTTTCTCTTTCTTGTTTTTTTTCTTTTTTGAGTAAACTCAATAAAGGTCTAAATAAGCATTATGCTAGAGCGTATCATGAGGTCTTCATCCCATGTAAGGACTGAAGAGGCACAAGGCTCTATCCTTCTAGTTCTTCTGAAGTAGTGAGCCAGTGTAACAATTCCATCGTGTTCTTCAAGAGTGAACCCTCTGTTAAGGAGCTGTGAGAGAAGTTAGCCACTGTAAGTTAAATAATCTAATCTGTTTATATTTACAGATGAGACTCTTCAGCCCTCCCCATCAAGCAATGAGAGCATGCCCAGTTATTGCAAAAACGATGAAGGAGATATTTTTCTGACAGCTGAGTCCTGGAAGCCCAATGTCTGCACTAGCTGCATTTGCATGGATGGTATGATTAGATGCTACTCCGAGTCTTGCCCACCGGTATCCTGTGAGAGGCCTGTGCTGAGAAAGGGACAGTGCTGTCCTTACTGTATTGGTGAGCAAATAAAAACAGTTGTTAACTTGCTGCTGCCTTCTTGGGAACGAGACAGAAGTTTTATTTCCAAACTGAAATGCTTTCCGTCTTTGGTGAGATGCAGTCTATGCCACCAGTCATACTGGAGACTGAAATCTGCATAGGGAGCTTTGAGGATCATGATTTGTGGTTCTTAGGTAGAAGCCCATAGAGATATACATATAATTTGCCTACAAACTTCAGAGGCCATCCTCCTGGAATCTTGGTAAGACACCTTATTAGATGAAGACATTATAAAAAAATTATTTTATTTAAAGGAAGATCTGCCAGGTAACACATGTTATGTGAAGATTTATGTGATAATATGAGAAAAGCATTAATTATGACTGCAGAAGATGAGCCGAAACATTCTGAAATTTCACAGAATGGAGAACCATTAATACAGCATCTAAATTAAAATACAAGAAAAAATGGAATTTTATTAATGATAGTATCTTTGAGATAAAAATAGGGAAAACATATATATATTTAAACACTGAAAATGCATAAAGAATTAGGACCATGCACTGGTGTTGAATTTAGAGTTGAAACAAATGGTGGATGCTGTAGACAGTGAAAATTGCCAGGCATTTTTAAAGTAGCAAAATTTGAGATTACTAATCACTTTTCCATTGTATATTGAATAGGAGTATTTATGTACAGATGACTTTTTTTGTGAGTTCACAGTAAGTGCAAAGGCTGTAGAATGGAAGCTGCTGATAGAGAAAAATTGTATAGTGTATTTACTGAATTTAAGTCTTTGTAGCATTGTTGGAAAGCATTCAGAGCTTACTTATCTTCATTTGCAAAGGTAGTAGGGGGAGATAGAGTAGAAAAGAGCAGTAAGAAGGAGTATGAGAAAACTGATAAGCTTTAAATATTGAACATGTGAGTCAACTTGCCCATCTATAAACAAAACAGTTCTTCATCAGAAAGACGTCAGAAAGATTGTGAAGTGTGTTCAGACATTAATACATCTCTTGAAATCTTTAAATCATTGCAGATAGAATAGCTTTAATAACAGGTGATAAAGTTTTATATGGTGTATGGAATTCAATGAAAGAATGCCTGGAAAAGTTACAGAGTATCCAAACTTCAGTTGTCTTTGGAACTCTACTTAGATTCCGGATGAGGACATTTTGAGGGGAAAGTACTGTTACACTATTACTATTTCTTCTCATGGTTTGCATACAAAATGGGGAGAATTTAAAGTTTCTTTGACAACTGTATTTCTGCAGGCTTTTCTTCCAGTGAATTTGAACCATAAAATAATTTTAATCCAGAAAACATTTCAACATTAAAAAAATACAGTGTTTGAAAAGTTGGGCAAGCAAACGAGTAGAGTTAGAACATGAGCCTTAGTACTGTACAGGAGAATTCTGTGGGTGAGGAATGGATGCACCACAGGGACTTGTGAAATGAGCTACAAAAATGAAACCTTTAAAATCTTGTTGCCTACATCTTGCATGTCAGGTTTGGGCGTATATACACACAGCATGTAGATACGGCTTTTATTAATTTACTTTGAATCCTATATAGTTGTATAATATTGCAAATACTTAAATAAGTGAGCTATGAAAGCTTAATGATTTTTTTTTAGTAGCAACTGCTCAATACAAAATACAGAAGCCAGAGTTTAAGTAACATTCAGATATAAAGATTTTCAATGATGCTACATTTTATTAATCCATGTTGTCCTATGTAGTCAGAATGTTTTGTGGTTTAAATAACTGAAATTCATTGAAACTTAACTTTTTTATGGTTTCTATGAACTATATATACTCTTGCATGTAAGAGGAGTCAGGTCATGCACTTAATTTTCATCTTTTTGGTTCTTACTGGTTTACTCTTCACTTTTGAGAACTGTGAAGCACATCTTTGTACTGATTCTTTCTTACTATTTTCACGTAATACTTGACAAAATGTCTAGAATCATAGAATCATTTAGGTTGGAAAAGAGCTCTAAGATCAACGAGTCCAACCGTTAACCCTGCACTGCCAAGTCCACCACTAGGTCATGTCCCCAAATCCTGTGTTTACACATCTTTTAAATACCTCTAGGGATGGTGATTCAGTCACTTCCTTGGGCATAGTCAAACTCTGTGGAAGCAGGCCTTCTTCATTTATTGGAATTTCAAAAATTATGCAGGGTTTTAGCACTGCATTATTTTATTCTGCTTCTTTCTGGATCCAGTTTGTATAGATTCAAATTTAAAATTGCATAGCTTTCAATGCTTTGTTGTTTGAATCTTCAAATTCATCCTGTGTGTTCAACATTCGTCTTCCTCATGCAAAGAAAGATTAATTTGGAAAGATAACCTTCTCGTTTAGAGAGGATAAAGGGATATCTATTTGATTAGAGGCAAGATTAGTCTTCTGCAGAAAACAGAGCAATGGCTGTTTGTTTACCAGTCATTTACCAGATGATACTGATTTTCTGGTGCAGCTCAAAGAAATTTGAGAGAAGCAGGTAGAGCTAGACAGTGAGCTGTCTTTTTCTATGTGGGTTTCTTACTGCAAGTCTGTCTTGTTTTCACTGTCCTTGAACACCTGTTGGTGTTGTGACCTTCATCTTCATTCTTGTTTACACTTGCATAGAAATGGACACCAGAACAGAAGACACTCACTGGATAATACTTCATTAGGACTTAAAAATTTCTTCTTGAGGTTCAAAGGTACAACACCGTAATTGTGATTTTACCTTTGTTCATTCTTCTAAAAAATATTTACTATATTAAATTGTGATGTGTTCTTCACAAATCTGAAAAAGCCTGAGCAAGTTAAAGGACTTTTCCAGACAAACCGGCTGCTGAAATGAAGAAAGTGTCCTGAGTGAAGTAAGGTAACATTTTGGGAGCAAATCTGAATGGGCCAAGAGTTCTCAGCTTTAGGTCTGCCTAGGTAACGAGCAGCAGAGGAGCGCTCAGGCTGTGTGCCTGGCCCTGTCCCAGACACCTCCTTCCTGACTAACACAGGGTTCTGCTGGCTCTATATGCCAACATGTACATCATCTGGGGAAGAACCTAGTGTCTCTTCTGCAGCTTGCAGCCACCTTTTCCTCCCACTCTTCCTTTCCTATGCCCACGCCACATTCACTTACAAAATCTTCTACTTTGAGAGGTTGGGACCAATACTTAAACCCATGAAAGCCATGAGATACCAAGAACCTCTGGAACCATTTGTGCTTTTCAGAAAATTCCATTAATGTTTTCACAATAGCACTTCTTGGTGGTCTTCTTTTGTGTTTGCATTTACTCTCTTCAGATCTGTTGGACTGGTCTGCTGGCTGCTAGCCATGTTATTCCAGATTATGTCACTCTATTATGTTGTCACTAATTAAAACCTTTACTGATGGCCAAAACATATAATAAAGCTGACATAGGGTAAATATGTCTAACTGGCATGCTTAAATATGTAATCTGTGTGAGTGTTAAACAAGTGTTTACCTGAAAGTTTAAGAAGTTTGTGATTTCATTCTGTTATCTCATTCATATATTTAATGTGCAAGCTCATGTCATCAGCATGTTTCATAATAACAATTTTTGCCTCTAAGAAACAAAGGTAACAGGAGGCTAAGATGAAAATGAGGCACTGCTTGGCTTCTGGAGTTTCTGCTATGTGGTTTTATTTTGCTTATCCTTAAAGTGCTTCAGCAGCAAAAAACATCCTAGGCTAAGCAATTCATTAGTGCCTTCTCAGTGAAATAGGTTTACTTCAGACCATCTAAAAGGCTTGCATAGGATACAACATTAAAAAGTGGTGTATTGAATGCCTAGACAGAAAGATCACACCGATTTCCAATTTATGTAATATTAACCATGAAAAAAATGTACTGAGTTTAGTTATTGCTCTTTTCCTGGGGTTTTCCATTGATGCAGTTGCAGGGAATTATCAGACCCCCTTCAAATCTGCTTTATCGTTACAGTCTAAGCACTTCTACTTATTTCACCTGAGAGTTGCTTCATCCATCTTGGCATCCTGCCTAATCTGCTTTTTTAAGTATTCTAGACAGAGTTCATCATTCTTGAGCTTTGGTAGTTAGAAATTTAGGTAGTTAGGGGGTTGGGGTTTTTTTAGCTTAATAGGGTTAACTAGGAAACAACGAAGAAGATGAGTAGTTGGCAGTCTCAAATATTCAAAGAGAATGAATTTTTCTTAATTTTCACAGCACTTTTGATATCATCTTTTCATGTCCCAGTCATCCATCCTCTGGCCTCTTGGGAGAAGCAGTGCAGGCTAATTATGTACTTCATAAAGAAGCAGAAATTACTCTTTTTTCACAAAGATTTTCTGGATAATGAAGACAGGATCTTTTAATTACAGATGGGATTTCTTTGTGGCAATTGTTTCACTTTTGTGTTTAGGAAAGAAATCAGATTTGTATGTAATTGGCTGTTACTGCATGATCACAGCACTGTTTTCCTTCCACAGAAGATACAGTTCCAAAGAAAGTGGTCTGCCACTTCAGTGGAGAAACATACGCGGACGAGGAGCGCTGGGACATTGACAGCTGCACACACTGCTACTGCCTGCAGGGTCAGACCCTCTGCTCCACTGTCAGCTGCCCACCTCTGCCTTGTGCTGAACCCATCAATGTGGAGGGAAGCTGCTGTCCCATGTGTCCAGGTAATGTGATGTGACAACCCCATTCATTGTGATGCCGGTTTCCTAGGGCTGGTAATAAGTTTTTTTTTTTTTGGGTTTTGAATGTCAGTCCATGTTTGAACAGTATCACAAAGGCAACAGACTTTTAGACTTCAGGAAAATTAATATTCTTAACAGGCACATTGTGCAAAAGCATAGTTTGAATTTCACTTCTTCTGAGAACTGTGAACTGAAAAATTACTTGCTTTGCCTCTCTTTTGTCCTTTCACAAGGCTATGGAAATACGTTAATGAAGTGGGAAAATTAATATCATTACAACTCTGCAGATTATGTCACAGTGATTAACATTTCTGTCTTTTCTGAGTCTCTTGGTTGCTTTTCAAATATCACATTGCTTTCTTTATCACTTTAACTTGGCTTAAAAGCAATGTGAAATTTTCTTAGCTAGGGGCACAAGGGGCATAAGAATTGCAACTGGTTTTTAATGTGAGTCCTGATACACTTCTGCAGAAATTTGCTCACATTATTCAGTCAGCTGGTAACTACTTCTGACGGTACAACTAGGGAGATTCAGCAGTACCCCCTCGTGCAATTCTCCTGCTTTGAGGATTACAAAAAAAAGCAAGACAAAGAAACCAGTAGGGACTGTTTACATATCAGCTGGGAAGATGTAGCCTTCCTTTCATCTTTTGGGTTTCTTTTTTTGTTGAGGATCACACAGGAGGAAGCCTGTAGTAAAGCATGTATTCTGAAATGGTATTTTCAAAAGCAAGTTTGTCCACACCAGTCCTTCATCCCATTCACATTAGGATAATGGTAATGGCAACAGGCATGTATCCCATACACAATACGGAATAAGCTTTCAAACAAAACCCCAGGCTAATGATGAAAATTCTGAAACAAATAAAAGAATTTAAAGGACAAACACTGCAGATAGGCCAGTATATTTTGTGAATTAAGAGCAGCACTGAGAAGTCAAGCACCCTATAACTTGTGAAACACATTTATCTCATTTCACAGAGATGTATGTACCTGAACCCACTAACATCCCCATTGAGAAGACAAATCATCGAGGAGATGTTGAACTAGAAGTACCAAACTGGCCAACACCAAGTGAAAATGATATAATCCACATTCACAGAGGTCAGATCTGATATAAACTGTGATAATTTAGAACTGTGTTTATTCCCCATGTTCTAATGCATCTACTTTTTCTATTCAGGTAGCATCTGTATAATGCTTTGAAAAGGTGGTTATCTGAGAATATTCTTCAGTGCATAATTCTTACATGCATTTTGCTTTGAGTAAAGATGAGTCACTCGATTAAATTATGTTTATACATTTTGGTCTCATTATCACTCCATGTTCTGCATAGAAGAAACATCTGTGTTGGTATGATGGAGTTCTATAAAATTAAGAATATGACAAAATGATGAATCAGAAGTGATTCGTCAGTGTCTTTTCTGATTCAAAAACTAGAAAGCAGGCCATTTTAGTTGCTAGACCTTCATTTGATCCATTTGACATTCTCATGAATAGATAAAAATGCAAAAACATGTACCACAGCTCAACATATATCATAGCCAAATGTCAGACTGTAGACAAAAAACCAGCTCAGGTATAGTAACACATAGCTATTAAAGTTGTCTAAGGATGTAAATGCATCTTTTGTTTAAAAGTGCACTGTAACATGATTCCAGCATAGAGGAAACACTCTGTGCCACAGTCTTTGTTAACCTTTTCTAATTGAAGGACAACCTAAACTATGTACTTCTTTTTCATCTGAGGATGATAGCATAGCATATTACTGTTTGGAGAAAGGATTCAGGAAAATGTAACTGCTTCACAAAGTTCTGAGCTTACACTTATATCATTACAGCATTTTCATTCCTCAGGCATTAGTAGCTGGATTGCAACTATCCTGCCTGGGGATTATAAGCGCACACTACAAACTGTGTGGGAATTTTGTATATGTCATTGAAAGTTACCATTCTTTGCAAGTACACACAAAACTTGCTACAGTCTAGTGGACTGCCAGCAATCTGTTTTCACAGGCTGAGTGCTGCAGGTATTGTAATACGCTCTCAACAGATGAGAGAGTGAACACATCATAGTTGTCCTACCAGTTTTTAAAAGTAAAAAAAGGAAGAATTGCTTTCATCCTAATATTTCCAAGTTCTCCTCAGCCTGGCAACACAGTCTGATTTTTTTTACAAGTGGGAATTTGGTTGTGATCAGATAAGATCATGCAAACACAACTGAGTGAAGAGGTTATTGTCAGACTTAGTAGTTACTGTGCTTTAGATTTCCTTCTATCTCCTCTCTTTTTGATGGCCTTTTTCTGACTAATATAGTCCCTCTACAAGATACTAGCTTTTGGTTGTTCTAATTTATGTAAATAAGGTGACATTGCAGGAGAGAAAGTCCAAATTCACATGAGTGACAAGATGTACAACTGAGACTTTTATAATTACATGTTTCCTTAAGGCCAAGGTCCATTTATAGTTCCTAACAAATGTTCCCATTTTCCCTGCAGACATGAACCATCTCCAGGGAGAATACCGAAGTGGCAGTGGGCCACACCCCAGCGAAGATGCATCCGTCAGCTCTGTTGCCTTGGTGACAATCCCAATCATGGTAGCGCTGTTGCTGATCATCATCCTCCTGCTCATCAACCAGAAAAAGCAGTGGATTCCAGTGTCCTGCTACAAAGCTCCAACAAAGGTGCCGTGCCTATTTCCAGACTTTCCTGTTTTTATGAAATCAGGAACAAAAAATATTGTGGAAAATATTAAGCAGTAAAGAGGCTGTTAAAAGTCTGGGAAAAAAGATGCTGCGCATCTGGGGCAACCAGGTTAAGCCTTTGTGTGGTGCTAAATTAACAGTGAACAGTTTAACCAGCCCAGCTGGAATATGAGAATACCAGAGCTCCATTCAGAAGATGAAAAATGGTGACTGTGAAGAGAGTGTTGGTCTGTTACTGTATCTGGCATAAGCCAACTTTAGTAAAAGTCCAAACTCTTTCATTGCCACTTTGATTTTGTTTTGTGCTTATGGACTTGAACCAAAAGAACTTTTCAAGTTACGTGTGGAATACAAAAATTGTATTATTTACTCAATATTTCCTTTCTGTTTTAACAGCCTTCTTGCCTAAACAATCAGCTGGTATATGTGGACTGCAAGAAAGGTACCATGGTCCAGGTGGACAGTTCTCAGAGGATGCTAAGAATTGCAGACCCAGATTCAAGATACAGTGGATTTTACAGCATGCCGAAACAGAACAACCTACAGGCGGATAATTTCTACCAAACAGTTTGAAAAATTGCACCCTTACCAAGGATTTAAGAAAGAGAGAGAGAGAGACAGTCTGCTATTAAAATAAAACTAGAATTGTGCACTTGCTTAGTGGATTGTATTGGATTTGTGACTACATGTACAGCTCTAAGACCTTTCTGGGATGAGCTCTGACTCCTGCAATGTGCCAGAAAAAGCATTCCCACTTTTCCTTGAGATAACTGACCAAGTGTTTTCTTAGAACCAAAGTTTTAAAACTTGTTAAGATGTATTTGCTTGTAACATAGCTATAGAGGTTTTTTGGGAGGGGGAATCAGGGGCTAGGGGTATGCAATGAGGTAAAAGGAAGCTTCAGAGAAGAAAAGCTGGTCATGCTTGGCTGGAGATGAAAATATACTGCCGAGCAGCAGGATAGTGGTTTTCCTTGTTGCTCTGAAATTGCATCTGTTGCAGCAAAAGCCTAACCCCAGGTGAAAAAAAACATGAAAAGGTCTGATTATTTTTTCCAGCTGTTGCTACAGTAATATACTCCTAGAACAGAATTTGTCACATCACAGGTGTGGTGTAGCTGCAAATATTTTTCTATATGATGAGAAGCTGCAGTAGTTAATGAAATAGCAAGGAAAAGATTATAGCAGAAAATAAAGGGTGGGTTTATTAAGGATGTATAAAATTATACCTTGTGCTGCTTTTTGTTTTTATTTTTGTTTTCTTCAAAGCTGATTGGCTAGATTAGCCAGACTTCAGCAGAGTTAGCAAATGACTGAGGCCTAAGTAATTCCTGATATGAGCACTGGATCTTTTGACAGCAGTATTGAAGAGGGTAAGGAGGGAAGGAAGGAAAGAAAGAAGGAAAAGTCAAGAACACCATGCAGTTCCAGGGGCTTTTGTTTGTTTGTTTTGTCTGTTGTGGTTTTGTTTTGTTATTTTATACCAATCTCTGGTTGTTCATACAGGAGAAGGAAAAATATTTTTGTTGGACAAAGCTCTTGAGTATAAGAGAGTAAAAAAGAGACTGTTTTAAGGTTGTTGTTTTTTTCCTGTTGATGTTCTTATTTACTGGTATGCAGATTTAGAAACTACTTCCATGCTAGGAAGCTGCTTAATTTTAATTGTATATTACTCAAGCACCTTTTTTGAAGCTCAGAAAAAAAAGGAGATCATGCTTCTTTAAACTTTAGCATTATAGGAATATTTATGTAAATATAATTATGCTAAAAACAACAAAAAGTATTTGTATGTTTGTGTGTATATATATGTATATACAAATGCGTGTAGATATACGTATGTATATATACATGCATGTGTATATACACTATCCATATATATACTGTATATATAAAATACTATGTATACAGTATATATTTTTTCTATTTTTTTTCTTGTTGAATGTATTTTTATCTGAGAGAGATTTTACCCAGAGCAGAAACAGATAACAGGCATTCCATATCAATGCTTAATTGCTTGTGAGTTTAGGAAAGAGAAGAAAAGAGCATCTCATTCTACCTACAGTTTGATTTGATTTGATTTGGATTGGATTTGATTTGATTTGAAAGTGTTTGTGTGTGTGTGCGTGTGTGTGTGTGTGTGTGCACTCTTGTGTTGGCGTGTGCTCAGTTCGTGCACGATTATAGCAGTAAGCGTTGCTCTTGCTACTTGCTACATTTCAGGGTGTTTCTTATTTTTCTTTTCCTGCTTAGCCTTGAAAAGGCTTTTTATTGAATGCATTGGCTAGAGACACTGATGACAATATACATGCAGCACTAATCAACTCCATAAAATAACACGATCAGCTCCTGGATTTTGGTTGGGTTTTTTTTTTCTTTCTTTTTTTTTTTTTTTCAAACAACTGTTTGAAACAACTACTGGAATATTGTCCGCATTGAGCTGGAAGTTTGTTGCAGCTTGCCTCATTTATAACTCTGACTGTATAATACAATGTTAACTTTTCAAACAGGTCTTGGCACTTTTATACTAATTACCCATTTGTGCATTGCCTTTTTTCTTTTACAAATGCTTGTCATAAGAGACACAGATACCCATATGCTTAATGTGAAAAGAAAATGTATTTTTTGTAAAGGAATTCTCAAGTATTGTTGTAAATACTTGGTCAGAGATTGCTGAACTTTAAAACTGAAAAAAAAAAACCTAATTTATTATTATAATGACCTAATTTATTAATCTGAAGATTAACAATTTTTTTGTTTTAGAATATCAAAAAGGTGTTCTAGCTGTTTGCATCAAAGAAAAAAATAGGTGTATCATTAAGGGTCAACATTTTTTCTGCTTATATAACTTCAGTTTCCAACCACCAATAAGAAAAAATGTAGTCTCCCCAGTGTTCTATACTCAATCTGATAATGAAACAGAGATGTTTCTGTCCAGTAACTACAGAGATTTTGTCAAGACAAAACATCCATTCCTTGCATAAGAGTAAGCAGTCTTTATCCAGAAATTGTAAATGCTTGCTTTTGTTTTACAATCAAGGCCATATTCTGAAAATATTAGCAGGATATAGGACATGGTGTAAAATGTTTTTATTATTATTATTTTATTATTATTATTTTAAAGATATGATTTATCCTATGTGCTGTATCCATTACACTCTTTTACTTTGGTTCCTGTTGTGCTCTTGTAAGAGAAATGCAGATATAATTTTCTGAAAAATAGATGCATATGTGGCACTTGGAGTGCACTGCGGTTGAGCAGATTGCTTGTTTACTTTTTTAACTGTAAGGCGGTTTCTTGTAATTTGGCTCTTGGCAGCACAATAAAAAATTTTAAACCTATGGATGTGTGTTTTCTTAAGTGTTCGTATTTATTACTTCTGTATACTGGTCCTTGAGACATTAGTTTATAGTTTGATATTACGGTGAGTAGGAATTAGTGTTGTTGCCATGCTGACCTGAGATCAGAACAGTTCAGAATGCACTGTGGGTAAAGAAGAGTTTGCAGGTAAAGTCCTGTATATTACACTGAAGAATTTTCACATTAGAACTTTGTGGAGTTCTAAATAGTTCCAGCATTCAGTAAAGGTGAATCAAATGCAAAGTTAGGCCTTTGTCCTGCCATGGAGTTTATGTGCTCTAGTCTTACCTGTCAGAAAGCCATGATTAATCATACAGCACTCTAATGCGAGATCCTACAAAAAGTGTATGGAATCAGAATTTGCACCTCAAGGACTTCCCAAGCCGCAGATCATCTATTTATCTATTAGCTTATAATGGTTTTTTTCTTCTAGTAATTTGTAAGTTAATGAACTTGATGTCCAAGTTCTGGTATGTAAGATCCTGAGGCGAGGTGGTTTTCAGCTTAATTACTTGCTCTGTGAAAAACTGCCTCCTTTGCTTTGAATCTACCCTCCTAATGGTTTCATTTAATATCCCTGACACTGCATTCAAAGCAGCAGTAGATCAGTAATTATATGCCACCCATTAATTTAGAGACCTGTTTCTTGTTTCCATTTTTTTTAGAAAAGCCCAAGATATGATTCTTTGGCAACAGTTACATACCTTATGGCCAACCTTGCCATTCCTTGTACTTCCATGTGCATCCTTTAAAGATGAAGGGTAGGGGGACTGAAAATGCCCACATTGTTCACATGTGGTACTCCCTGGATCTAGCCTGCTGTTTACTGTTTGGATTGCTACTGACTGCTGAGTCAGTGTTCTTGCAGAGCTAGCTGCAATAATACATAATGCCCAGTAATTACTGCAAAGCCCATAACTGACTTTAACTAGGGTAGATCTGTATGTATATGCATCCCTTTACATTTCCATATGCTGAATTTCCTCTCCCTCGCCAGTTACCTGTTCCAGCATTATTGCTCCTTCTCAAGACTAAGGCTATGGAAGAGTTATGCCTTCTAGAAGAGCATATTCAAACTCTGCAAGCATTTTGGGTTTTCACCAGAATGAAACAGAAAACATCATTGCACTAATGTATAAAACAGTGGTGCATCCACATTTTAAAACTCAAAAGTAGTCCTGGCCTCCTCTGCCTTACAATGTCTGAAGGGATCATGTTTGGAATGCTTATTTACAGTAGAGTTTGTCAGCTTGTCATAATCCTGAGAAGGACAGGATGCAAATCCTTTAAATTACCTTAGTGGCACGCAGATGCTTAACAAGGAATGCATTTTTCACTTGCAGTTTTTCCAGACATCAAGTAGGAAGTACAAAAAGAAACTTAAAGGAGGCTGAAACCGAATCGGGAAGTTAAGCTGAGAAAATTCCTGGTACGGACTTTAAGATACCAAAATTTTGTAGTGGCTCAAAAAAAATTACAAGATTAAAAAAGCTCATCCTAAGCTATTGTGCATAAGGGCACAATACAAAGCTAGCAAGGGATGGTCACGGTAGTCACAGTGCTGGTAAGAACAAAGTATCTCCAAAGCTTAGATTCGTATATATTAGGTGACTGAACGGAGGCATAAATGATAGTAAGCAAACCAGGTTACAACAAAACTACTTCAAACACTCCTGCCATGGCAGAGGTGCTAGAACTGGGTGGTCTTTAAAGGTCCCTTCCAACCCAAACCATCCTACTCCTCTCCCTCCTGCCCGATGAGCCGCCCCTGCCCAGCGGGGGCTGGGACACCGTACGCTGTGTGCGGCTCCGCGGGCGCTGCCACAGTCGGGCCCCGCGTGGGTCCGAGCGGCCCCGCCCGCCGCCGGGAGCGCGCACGGCCGNGGCGGCGGCGGCCTCGCAGCGAGACCCCGGCGATTGGCAGGACTTCTCGGGATTCCAGCCCTCCGCGGCGAGCGGCCCCGAGGCCGCCCGCGACAAGGGCGGCTGGGGCGCCGGGGATCTAGGGGCGAAGCTGTCCCTGTGCTTCGAGCCCCCGCAGGCCCGAGCTGGCGGCGGCGAGAGCCGCGTTCCGCTGCGGCCGCTCACGGAGCAGAACGCGCTGCAGGACGACGAGTGAGTGCGGCCCGGGGGGCGCGGAGCGGGAGCGGAGGGGAGGCCCGGGCCGGCCCCAGGGGACAGCGCGGCCCGCCAGCCTTGCCCTGCGAGAGCACTGCCCTGGGCCTTGCCAGCCCAGCAGGGCTTGTGGGCGGTGGGAGCGGAGCCTTTCCCCGCCCCCGGGGCTGCAGCTGCGAGCCGCCGGGCCTCGGCAGGAGGGCACGCTCGGCCTCCGCGGCCCGGGTCTGACCCCGGTCTACGGCTTTATCCCCCTGACTGCCAGGGAAGCGTGTGAGCGTCCCAGAGCTTCTTACCCCGCCGGGGTAGCGAGAAGTACTTGTTCTGAAGTGCAGTGACCGGGGTTAGGATTTGTTTAGCTTCTTGCAAAGTGCCCACTGTCTCAGTGATTGAAATTAAACATGGGAAGTGCAGAAAGCAGGCGAAGAACAAAATCGCGGCTGCAACTGCGATAATTGTTTGGGTTTTTTTCGCCTGAGCAATAGAACCTTTCTGATCCATGCTGCTGTACAGTTTTTAGCATTCTTTTAGTAGTATTTCTATTTCTTATTTTATGGTAAATTTAGACAGCTTATCTTCATTAAAAATACTGTAGTCTTACCTTAAGGTAACTAAATTGTATGTCTTGTTCTAAGAGAAGAATTCTTTTTAAAAGCTTGTTAGCAAAATACTGGATCTGTGGTGTAAACAGGGAGGTAAGTTCAGAGAACCATGAATCACGTTGGGCAATGATGAGGCTCTGTTTGCTCTTCTGTGTCTGCCTCGGCCTTTCCTCTGACCTCCTCTGAGCCTTAGCTAGGCAGCCATTCCAAACATCCACCCACAGCATAGCGCCTGGAGGCAGGGCTTGGCTGGGGACTTGATTACTTACTGGGCTGCTCTGGTTAAAGTCTGAGCTGGTTCACCAGCGTGGATCTGCATGTGCAAGCCTCCAGTACAGCCCGAGAGGATGTACACTCCAGAAACAGTCAAGACTGACCTAGGACAAGAGCGGTGGGCTGAGCTCTGCAAGAGTACATCTGGAAAAAAAATTAATTCTTCCAGAATTTTAGTCTGATCTGTGAACTTTCATTATTCTGGGATAAATGGAAAGGAAAAAAAGAAAAGATGTGGCGCAGAATTTGCTACTCAGCCTCTGCTAAACAACATTAGGAATGGAATTTATAGCTCAGCTTAAATTTCATTGAAGGAAAGGCTCATCCACCCCCAGAAAACATTTTGAGTCTAGTTCTATTAATTAGTATGGAAGCTGTGTCTTCATTTATTGTTTCGTTTTACTCCTGTGCATACGTTGTTGTTTAAAAGGGGAAGTAAATTATGTTTATAAAAAACCATTTTTGCTTAGCTTTAAAACACTAAAATTGTCAGTAACTTGCAGATGAATATTTAGGGAGGAAAATGTAGTTACTGATAGAGATGTATGATCATTAGGAATACGTTTATTGCTGATCAGTTGCTGCTTGTTTTGAGGTCTGGGTTTTTGCTCCTTATTCCTCTCTCCAGGATTTGGAATGCTTTGACTGATAATTATGGTAACGTGATGCCAGTCGACTGGAAATCTTCCCACACCAGAGCTTTGCACTTGCCAACACTGAATCTTTCAGAAAAAGGGGTAAGTTCTGATCAGCAGCAGTACCGTCTTTGGATCTTTGGTACTCAACAGGGAAATAAAACTGTTTGCATTTGTATAAAAGAATGTTGTTATTAAGTGGCTGGAAATATTTTTAGTACTTGCCGTTATACGTGAGAGCTTTTTAAAAATCAAAGAACCATTGATGTATGTTTGCATATCCTTGGGTTGAAATAATGTGGGGTTAGTTTTACATGACTGTTCATTAGAGTCAGACCATGATAGAAAAAAATGTAAAATGAGAAAGTGTTTCACAGAAAATTTTTCTGCTGTATGTTTCGTGTTGAACACTGATCTGGGTAAGGGAGGAAAAGAGGCAGGAGTACTCCGATTTAGTAAATCCGGTGAGGACTTTCTTTAAGTTCATCTCATTCCACAGTCAGATGGCTTCTTTAACAGGAAAGGTGACCCAGGAGACACTGAAGTGCAAGCGTTTGTTTTGTTTTCCTTATTTAAGAGTTGGAATAGTTCTCTGGGGAAGGAAGCAGGGAATTAAGAGCTTCAGGGAGGTTTATAGAAAGGGTTGTCCTCTGATGATCTTAAAAGTGGATTAAAATGCTTCAGAAAGAAAAGCTAGGAGGAATTCCCATCTCACAGGTTTTCTCAGGAATCGAGTGGCTTATCTTTTAAACATAGTGAAGTTCAGTTGTGCTGTAAAAATATCTGAGTGTGTAGCCTGAAAATCGATTAATGCTTTGACGTCTGCCGTCCATTAGATAATCAACAGATACTTCTTACTGTGACAGGTGCAAAGATTGTTCTGCTGAAAAGGATACTGGGGTTCAGTAGAGGAAGGTGCAAATTTGGAACTCACTTTCTTGATTTGAGTCATATGGTTATCCCTTGAATCTGACTTGTGTTTCTTCTAATTTATATTGAGTGCTTGTTCAGATTTTTAAGTGGTTTTAGAGTAATTAAATCCTTACATTTTAAATAAAAATACAGTCACCCCATGCCGTGACATTGTGTCGTGGAAAGATGGGCTGGAAGACTAATGGATTTCTTGTTAAGGAACTAAGTATAATATATAAAAAAATGTTTCATGTAGTTTTTGTAAGTTACTTGCAGAAATTTATGAAGACAGTACATAAAAAAGTGTAAAGTGGTGTTGCTGGATTAGAAGAAATCTTAGGTATGCTGCCAGTAGAGAAAAAAACAGTTTATGGATTAAATGTGTCTCAAGTTTTTTCAGCTTTCACTCCACATGGCCTGCCTTCTGATGTGTAAAGACTGTGGGGAGAGTTTGACATACTTTTCTTCTGCTTCTTTGTGTTCAGCAGCGCTGGATATGTGACAGCACATATGGACTAGCTAGTATCTTCTTTTAACTTCCTTACAATGAAAACTAACAGCTAAGCAACACTTCCCTGATGCATTTGAAACTAATAATATGCTACTGAAATTGTGCTTAAAGCATTTCTCCTCCTGTTTTAATAGGGAAAAAAGTAAGGTCGATAAGGCTGATTCACCTGACCTTAGTTGCCTCACATGACAGGTCTGTGCATCTCATCTTTATACATCTCTGACAGTGAAAGAAGTAGCTGGGTGGAAGTGGTGTTCACAGTGGTACGAGAAGTGGGATTGTGCAATTCCTTGTTTGTTTTATTTTTGCTGGATTACTTTTAAATGGGTCATTCCCGGGTAGCGGGAGGACAGAAGGAGGCATGGAGTGTGGCTGACTGGAAAGCCGCATCTTCCTTTTAGTCCATATTACAGCTGATGCCATTTTTGGTGGTTTATTAGTCTATTTTATCAAAATACGTTCTGAAAGTCTCTCAAAATGTTTCTGGAGATGTCAGGAGGGAGAGCACATCTTCTAGATAAACTGTTATCCTTCCTTACTATCCCATTGTTTTTGCAATCCTATATGCCTGAAAAAATATTTGAGGACTGCAGACATTTAAAAAATGTCAAATTGGGATGTATCTGTGTAGTAGGTGAAGAGAGAATCATAGTGGAGCCTTGTCACTGCACAGTTATTGGAATTCACATTCTGGAAAAAAGTGGACTTGACTTCATTGTGAGGGCTGAAGAAGTGCAGTTTGTATGTTTTCCCCTACAGATGAGCTATCTGGCGATATCGGTTGCAGGTTCAAAATGAATCTGAAAACTATTAAGGTTTCTGAAGAAACTGAGAAAATTGGAGGAATTGCAAGAAAAACTGAAAACTGATACCGTGAGACCAAGGACTTTGTACAGCCGGTCATGATGCTTGTAAATTAGCCCAAAGATCAGTTAAAGAATTGAGCTCAAATGTCAAAGGTTGCAGCTTTGGGAGGCTTTTTTAGGTTGGCATCTAGTAATAGAGAAAGTACAGAAACAATTTTGTAAATAAACCAGGATATATCACTGTGTGAGAGTAAAATATGCCTGACTTATTAAGGAGGGTACTTAAATATCTTCCTGTATGTATATCTTTGGTTTGAAGGGATGAGTATCATTTAGTGGTGTATATATATGGGAACAGTGTTACTTCTCTTTCTTTTTGAAAAGAGAAAAAAGATACTTTTTTCTGAGTATCTGAGAATATACTTAAGAGATATATTGAGATATTCAACAATATATTTTTTCTAATAATCTGGAGTGATATAAGTGTTCTGGTATCACCACTCAATATCAACTCTTCTCAGCTTTTTTCTATGTCTTTTATTATGTGGCAAGGTAGAACCATCAAAGCACTTAAAGTAAGAGGTTTGCGTAACATTAGATATTATAGGCAAGTTTTTCACCCCACATAGACATTTGTCAATCTTCAGTTAAGTTTTAAGTATTTACGTTGAATTGACAGCCTTCTGTGTAGGTATCTGCATGTCAGTGTGTATATGGTCTTTATATACTGACATTATTTAAAGACATGAAATATTGACAACTGTTTTAACTTGTACAGCTGCAGTTTTGTTTTCATTTTTCCGGCTCTTTGACAGAAAGAATTATTGATTCCATTATTATGGGCCAAGATTCAGTTTCATTCTTAAAATTCAATATTGGTTCCCCTTTTGGTTTTTTGTACATGTACATGCATTTTTACACTCACATTAGAAGTGTATGTATATTTATATGGATACACCTTTTCATGCTTTTTAGGTAAATGACAACTTGAACCTTGACCTGTCAGATGACGAAGAGCTGAGAGAACAGTTGGATATGCATTCTATCATTGTTTCCTGCATCAATGAGGAACCACTCTTCACAGCAGAGCAGGTAAAGTGTTCAGCAAAGACAATGTTGTCGGTGTAGAATGTTCTTCTAATCTGTTATTATTTTTTGTTGTTGTTCTTGCTCTTCACTGTAGCTAAGCTTCCTGGTTGTTCTTTGTTTAGGGTTTTAATAATGTGTGAGATATCATTACGTCAGTCAGGTTTGAAAAACGTTTCAGTACTTCAGGTGAGGTTGATAGTCCAGGGTCTCAATCTTTATGTATTTCTTACCATGAATTAGTCAGGAATGCTACTGAATTAAATATTTGCGTTAAAAAGCAAAAATATTTTCAGAATCTTAGTGGTATGGTAGAGTTTGTAGTTTTCCAGAATGACTGTGTGTCAGTTCACAGTTTCACAGAGCTTTGTTGTTAGCAAGAATACTTTTGAAGTTTTTGCCTCACGTGAGAGCAGATCATTCTTTCTACTACTAAGCTTTCAAATTGCTTGGTATCTAAAGTCTTCAAATCCATGGATTTAGTTCCGTTATCTTGAAAATTGCTCTCCGAGTAAAGTTAATGAGAGTAAGGTCTATTAAGATCCTGCTTTAGTAAGCAAACAAGTATTCTATTTTGTTGTTGCTTAAATGATTACCTGTGACCTCTGATGAACATGGTTATTAATAGTACGGGAGACGGGATTGCTTGAACTGCCTTGGCTCTTTTTTACTGTGAGTTGGATCTCAGCACTGATTACAGCCTTTAAACTTCTAAAAGTTGATGTGTTATTTATTCAGATGTCTAGTTAATAATTTGGCCTGTTGAATATGTGGTCATTTATGTGAATGTTATGTCATAAAGTAAACTATCTATGCACAGAATTTCTGTTGTCATGCTTTCTGTCTGGCTCAGGTCTTAGGCCAAGGGACGCAAATCAGCTTCAGGTTATGCTGGATCAGTTCATAAAAGTTCTTGTGAGCACAGTAGATTTTCAGGCTGTTCGGAGGGGCTTTTTGGTTTTTGAAAGAGTTTTTTGTGAGGTTTGCTTTGTTGTTTTTGTTTGTTTTCATTTTGTTGGTTTTTTGTTGGAGGAGGAAGGGGTGTTTGTTTTACATAGAGAGGTGTAGTGAAGTACGGGGTGGGGGAGGTAACTTGATTTTTGTTACTGTGTCTTCCTTCAGGTAACTGAGGAAAGATACTCCAGTTCAGTCTTTAACTTAGTTCTCTTCAGCAGAATCATGGGTAGCAGAATCATGTTTCTTCATACAGAAACAACCCTGTAGTTTCAACACACTGCTTGTTATATGAGCACCAATTTACTGTTACGAGGTGTGGTTATTGTCGGACAGCAGGGATGGGGAGGAAGTGTCAGTATGATTTTATTGAGCCTCTTCCGTCTTGGTGTTAGTTTCATCCAGCTTTGCATCAAATTGCAGGCTGTTGCTCTTCATGCAGGAGAGTTTTCATAAGGGTTTTCATTTTTCAAAGGTGATTGAAGAAATAGAGGAAATGATGCAGGAATCACCTGATCCAGAAGATGATGAAACACCCACCCAATCAGATCGGCTCTCTATACTTTCCCAAGAAATCCAGACACTCAAGAGGTCCAGTACAAACAACAGCTATGAAGAGAGTAAGTGATATTTATTTAGTATTTTTGCTCTTATGCGTATTGACAATAGTGTAAATGGTAAGTTTGCCATGTGTTTGATTCATAGCAAGTCCTTCTTATGAAATATTTGCATTCAAAAATGTTTTCAAAATGCCCTGAAAGAATAGATTAGATTTAGGACATAAATAGAGGACTTACTTTCATCAGTTTTCTTATGACTAAGAACAAAAATAAAACTTTATAGAATTTCAATTTAAAGCAAATACTCTGAAGGCTGATACAATGGAATGAGATTCCTTCATGGGTGAAATGCTAAGTTGGTAATTTTTTATTAAATTTCATTATTTTATGTAAAGTGAGAGACTTTCTTGATGGCAGTACACTGTTTAAGGTGAGCTAAATCTCTTGAAAGCTATGCAGTAAATAAAGCTTTACCATACCTTTGGTACAGTTTCAGTCATTGCAACATATCTTGATAGACAGTAACACAAAAATAAGGCAACCATTTCTTTTTTTCCCCATAAGGACCATGCATATTTTTTTGGTCCTCCCATTCTGCTTCAGAAAGCTTAAAAGTTAAAAATATCCTTTGTATCTTCCACTCAAATGAAGTCATCTGTGCTTCCTTATACAAAAGCAAAGGAGAAATTACATGCATAATTTAATTGTAGTAGGTTGAATTGTATGTAAAAAAAACTGTGACTAATCAATTTCATGCTGGAAAATTTTGTTTAATCTGTGCATTTGTCAACATAAATTCTAGAAGGTAGTAGGGTCACAAAGAATATTTGATAGATGATCTCTCTACGTTGGTCCCTCTTAAAAAGTTTGGTGCTTTCTTTCCTGTAGTCGGGGTCAACAATACAAACTCTGTAGAAGATTGAGAAAACTGGCCAACCTCTTGTGGCATGACTTAGAGCTCCTGCTACATTTCAGATTTATGGAAGAGATTCCAACCATGAAAATGGTCTCTTAACTGTCTCAACACATAAATTTCAGGAACGTGAAAGCAAAATGTATTGTGTTCAGCAGGGCTTCCAGCTTTTCTGACAGTTCCATATGTCTTTAGGTTTGGAGCTAATCAAACTTGCTTGGTATTTCATATCATATTTATTTTGCTTTGCCTCAGGAGTCCATCTTGTCTGTTGCATCTTTATGGTTTAAAGGTCAAATAATGCCTTGAGTTACTTTGGCAGATAATTTAACTTTGCTTCACAAATTTCTCAGAATCTGCTTTCATGTCGTTCAGGTCACTATTTTATTAAAAGCTCTTGCTACCTAGTTTTCATGTATGAAGGTGCTTCAGAATTAGTCTGCATCTCTCTGAAATTTTTACAGGTTTTTCCTAGAAACTGTCTGGCTTTTATAGGATGCATCAGAAATGTTCATTCATTTAGAATTGAGAGCAGGAAATAACTGGTACTTACTTTTTTCGTGGGTAGGAAATATCGTATATTAAGGCAGTCCAAAAATAAAGCTGTGGTTACACAAGTGAGTTCTTCAGCCTACTATCTAAGTGTCAGTCCATGTGGTCTCCTGTATTTGTATTCCTCTGTCTTCACTCAGCTGCTTTAGCTGAGTATTTCCGATGTAGCCCTTTGAAGACTGATAGTGACAACTGATCTGTCATCAATCAGGACTGCAGTTGGGTAACCTGCACCTGTGTTTTTGGAACAATTGTTTTTTAGGCTGTGACACTGGTTCTTAAGTGTTGGGGTTCACAGGTGCTCTCTCTCAGTACTATTACAGTGTTTGAACAGAGTTCAGTGCCTAAGCTACCCTGAAAAACTGTGGCTCCTTGACAGAGAATTATCTTAAGAAGTTTCATTACCTTCTCTTTAGTTAGGTAAGTGACAAGGAGCTTTCTCCAATCAATTTTACCTGATGTAATTTAAGAAAAAAAATTTACATTTCACTTACTACCTTTGGTGCATCTAAGAGCTACACTTTTTTGTAGTTTATGGCCTTATTTGTATTTTTCAACATTTGTTTGTAGGTAGGTGCTTTCCCTTATAAGAATTCTTCTAGGCACGATATTTACTAGACTAATTCAATGAAACTAAATAATTGCAAGCATCTATGCAGTGTCCTTAAACAGATTGTACCCATCAGTGTAATCAGGACTAGCTGTTTCTCAAGTGCCAAATAAGATTATGTTCTTTGACATGGCAACTGCTGGGACTTACCAGCTTCCTAGGTGTGTCAGACCTAAACTGGAACAGAAAGCAGTCCTCAAAGATAAGCTCCCTTTTAACCCAAGCAAGGCTCAGAACATTTTTGTGGTCATAATTGCACTCTCTGTAACACATCACCCAACAGTTCAGAAAATGTGAAGGCCTTTTACCTTGAACAGTGAGTGCAGAGGAAAGTAATAGTTAATAGTTGTTTCAGAGGTTTAGCACTTATTTCAGTTTCCAGCATAAACTACCAGCACACTTCATGTTTGCAGATTATCTCAGATTTCTCAGAAGTAAGAAAGTTTAACCATCTTTTTGTTGCTAGTCTGGTCATCTCTGGGGTGTGTTTATTCCTTTAGGAATATTGTTTTGTTCTATGTGGTTTTAGGACTGAATTTTTTCTTCTGAGAAATTTCAGAATACTTTTTTCTTGTAAGTCTCACAAGTTTTCTCATGCTTAAAATCTTGACATATTACTTTTTATATGAATTATTTGTAGGAGTAAAAAGATTGTCTGTTGCTGAATTAAATGAACTGCTAGAAGAAATCGAGACTGCTATTAAGGATTATTCTGAGGAACTGGTACAGCAGTTGGCTCTACGAGATGAGTTGGAGTTTGAGAAGGAAGTGAAAAACAGCTTCATTTCTGTCCTCATTGAAGTACAAAACAAACAGCGAGAACACAAAGAAACAGCAAAGAAGAAAAAGAAGCTGAAAAATGGTAGTCCTCAGAATGGCAAACAAGAAAGAGGTCATATGCCTGGAACAGTAAGAAAATTTTTTAATAAGTCTTTATACATTTAACAATTTTTTTTTGTTTTTCCCCTGTGGGAAGTAGTAGTCCTAGATTATATTAAGATACCTGGTACTCCTGCTTCCATGCCTTCATTCACAAAGACGACTTAAGCTCTTCCTATTGAGAAATTTTTTTCACAGGGTCATATATTTTACTCTTCTCATACTCAGAAAAGATTTTTGTTTACTGTTTGTAAATTAGCCTGGAACTAGCATACCTTTCTTGCAAAAAATGCTGTCTTTGGATGTACTTCTCAGTGTTCTGTTGTCTGTAGGCAAATTAATTTATCTGTTTGGTTTCACTGTGTGAATTTTAGTATGTGTTAGTCTTGCAGGGAATTCAGTATTGTTGTTGCTGTAGTTGCACAGATATTTATTGATCATGCTGGGGTTTAGGTAGGAAAAAAGTGAGTGTCTTACCTTTGATCTCCTAACCTGTAACAGAGTTGCTACATTCAACAAGAGAGAGGGAGGAGACCAAAGTGTAGTGCATGTGTACAGGGAGGAGATAATTTGTTCTGTTCTTTACAGAACATAGCAACAAAAGGAAAAATGTCTTCCAAGTAGAGTTGAGTAAGAGGAGTCAAAGGACAAACGAAATTGGGTTATTAGCTTGTCAGTGCAATTTTTTCTTTCTTATCTGTCTAGTATAATTTAAAATTACTTAAGTGAGATATTAATGTTTGAATTTCTTAGTGCCTCTTACGGGATGCAGAAAATGTGGTTTTGTAGATCTTTGCTAAGTCCCTCAAAGAATGCTTCTGTTTGACATCAGGTTTTGGGGTTTGCTTTTCAAATGTAAGGAATGAACATTTATAATTAAATATTAATACTTCAGAATTTATTTCTGAACTTACACAAATAAGATACCTGTGATCTAACCCAAAGAGAGTTCTGATCTCATCTGTCAAATGAGAGATATTTGTGTATGTAGCTAAGTTTTAGTGGAACTTTAGGAAAGTATATGTCTGGAAAACCATACAAAATTTTCATCCCTTTACAAGAGCACGGTGAATAGTTCCTTTTTGCTTCTCAGTCATGGAAAACCAAAAAGGGATATTCTACCTAAAAAGAAAAATCATTACTTTGTTTTGAAACTTCAGTCAAGTGTTTCATAAGCTGTTCTGGTCAGTTTAAAGTTTGGAAACTTGAGTGATGCTTTCAGGTATAACTTACATGGTCCCAGTATAAGACATTTTCATGTTTGGTCACTTCAAGATACAGATGTGTCAGGTTGCTTTCTAAGAGGGATCGAACAGACTGGCTCACAAGTGAGACTGTAGCTGCATGTGTGTGATGCCTTTGAAAATGGATTTCACTGTCACCAAGGACAGATTTGAGAGCCATCTCCGAGAAGGAGGTGCAAGGTTCCTTTCTTCAACACTCCTTTTTTTTTCCATTTTTTGGTTTGTTGTTTTTTTTTTTTCTAAGAAAGTGCTGAGAATGTGCATACAGATAGTATGTTCTAGTAGCTTTGTGAAAACTAAGTTACTGTTAATAAATAATATATTAATTGGTAATTTTGTTAACTATAATGAAGTGTCATTTAAATACAAAGATTGGAAGTAAATGAATTCTCCTGCAGATACTATAACTGATTTTTTTTTTTAAAAAATAGGTATTTTAATTTTTTGTCCTTGGTACAGTCTTTGGGTAAATCAGTTTCTTAGACTCCTAAACTTTTACCTCTCTCACAAGGGGAAACTGGGGAGCAGTTAAAAATAGTCAGGACTTGAAGAAACCAGTTCCTTTAAGTAGGGTATCTTAAAAAAGTTAAGATGGCTTTGGCAAAATTTATGTCTTTACTGACCTTGTGTGCTTTAGAAAGTAAATGAATGCTGTATTCCAGCACATTTTCTTCCCCTCACGTGAATAAAAACATTCAGATAAACATGCTGAGGTGTGCTCATCTTAGTGCCCTGTGTCAGCAGCTTGGGAGTTTCTTCTTTTTATGTTCTTGTCACTTGCTGATTTTATATTGTGTACTAAACATCAAAACTGTTTTGATTTTTTTTTTACTTCTCCAGCAAACAAAAAGGATTACAAAGTTCAAGGGAAAAATGTGTATTTGGATTGTATACTGCTTTTTCTTTACTTGGATTCCATAATTCCATGTAATGGAGTTTGAAATCAATATGGGGGTGTTATTAATTAATAGTGTTTATTTTATCATATGACAGAAAATGGGAAATACCAATTGTTATTTCAATTATAGAAAAGAAAGTATGAAAGCATAAAAAGTTTTAAAGAGGCAGAGCTGAAATAGATACATCTGAACAGTATTTCTAGTACGTGCTTAAAATCTGAAAAGTTGGTATCAATTGGTGTCTCTAAACATACACAAATGTTAGAGATTTTACTGTGAGCCCAACTTTGAAAAATGCTATTTTTTTACATTTGTAAATGAAACAGCCGTAAAAGGCAAGTCTTGATTATCGGGTCTGCAGTGTGAAGATTTTGTTTGAATAAATTTTGGTGTAGAAATACTGCTTAACTGCCATTATAAAGTTTGCTTTTTAATTAAAAAAATTAAGTAGATGAGTGAAGAAACAGAAATGTGCTGAAATACACCTTGGAGCTTGTCTTTGCCATTTGTCTTTCATAGTCTTAGTAAATGCTCATTAATAGTCTTCTGAACTTTTCTCTGTCCCTTTTTTTTTTCTTTCTGCTATGTTTTCACTACTTTTAGCGCTTCAGCATGGAAGGGATCTCAAATGTCATACAGAATGGCTTCCGCCACACGTTTGGAAACTCGAGTGGAGAGAAACAGGTGCTGGGCTATCTTCTCCCTTTTTTCTCATTCTTTGCCTGCACTTTTGGTAGGAGCTGAGATCGTGAAAACTGACAGTAGGTGAAGATAAATGCTGAGACAGGAAAAAACGGGATAAAATGCTGGAATCTCGGCTCCTTCCCTACCTCAGGATTCTCACCAGCCTACAGTCTCTTTCTCTCCTCAACAGCTCAAGAGATTCAAGACTTGATACCCTGATGCACTGAGTTAATAAACCCTATTTCTTACCCCAGACTAAAAGGCTGTTTTAGCGTAATGCATGCTTTAGATACATTGCATGTCTTTAAAAATATAATAACCAAAGAATGTGTATCAGGTTAGATGTAGTGTTTCAGCCTTCAGCATTAGCAACTTGCATCATGAATAA
Source organism: Orthonyx spaldingii (assembly GCA_013397795.1). Taxonomy (NCBI): domain Eukaryota; kingdom Metazoa; phylum Chordata; class Aves; order Passeriformes; family Orthonychidae; genus Orthonyx; species Orthonyx spaldingii. The sequence goes on along the minus strand of VZTJ01005117.1, from coordinate 1,496,513 downwards.
AGGTTTTGTTTTCTTTTTTCTTCAAATGTTCAGAGATGATACATTTAAAAACAGAGTGACACCTGGAAAATGTATAGACTGTATTGTCTTTTGCCTTTAAAATTGCATGATTTTAAAAGCAGCCAAATGTGTGCAATGCAGATTACCAATATAAAATACACGAGCTACAGGCAAGTTTGTGTCTTTTCATTGGCTATATAAATATTGAAATGTAGAGCAGAGACCCAGTTTCAGTGGGCATCACGTAGATGTTGTGTGTTCCTTGGAAGCAAGATTCTTATGCCTTATTTCAAAGTAATAACTTGCCTGTTGTTTCAGATCTGTGGTAGGTATTATATTAACTGCATTCTGCATTTTAGTGAACTGCTAATGCTTATGCTGTTGTTTAGTTTTTTGGCACACTTTACAAAATATTGGTATTTCACATTATTTAACGTGTACCCACTATTTCAGTTTATGTAGTTTTGTCAGATGAGTCCATTAGAGGTTTGGGATTTTTTTTCCTCCAGTGAGAAGTCCATTGAGGCAATGAATTGACTGGTAGTTTAGAAGTCAAGGCTGATTAGGCTTTTGTGTGGAAGATGAGTGTTGTATTCTGTAGAGGAGTTTGGAAGGTAAAACAACTCCTCTCAAGCCATTCTGCAGTCATGAGGCAGGCAAGGCATATGCATGAGATTTTATTAATACATTGATCCAGCTATTTGTTTGTCCTCAGCTTTGAGGATCTCGAACACATGCACAAAGCTTACCTAACAAGAGTTTTTATCACTCTTCATTATCACAGTACTAGTAAAGCTGTATCTGTGTGCTGGTTGTTTTTTTTTTCTTTGCTGTCTTTGTCATAAATTACAGCTGTTTATACCTGTATCTTTAACTATTTTGAATATCATATATTTTCATAAAGTGAACATATTTAGCTATGCCATCCCATCATACTTCTGGTTAAAAGACTTTCACTGCCTCCTATATAGACACAAGTAGCATAATCGTGTGTTAAAAATAACACTGATTGAATAACTCTTCCACTCATTTTTTGAGTTAATTTACTGATGTTATTCTTCATGTTAATCATGCTTTTCCCCTGATTTATCTTTTTCTAAAACCTTATGGTTATGGGAGGGTTTTTTCTCCTTTCTGTATCCTAAAGCAAATCATGGAAGTAACATGAATTTAAAATGAAAAATAGGGTCGAAGGGTAGAAAAGATAGCAGCTCTGTTTGGATTTATTTCTGGAAATCCATTTTTCTATGGCATTTGTTTTCTGTTTGGAAGGTTTTTGTTTGATTAGGGTTTTTTTTGTCACATTACCAAACCCTGGCCCTGCTTTTGACATATTGGTGTACTCTTCTTATTGCAACAAGTTCCTAAATTACACAAGTATCAAATATTCAGTTTCTTAATGCTGCTCTCACAATATTGAGTGTTTTTCTTCAGGGTGTCATTATAAACTCACATTGAGGTGTTTTCTGCTAGCAGGGAAGAGTTAGAAATTTGGAAAATTTCAAAATCTGGTCAAAAAAATGCAAGGACAGACAACTTTTTGTGTACCATTGCAGCCAGACGTTCCTACACATAAGGTTACAACATAAAAAAAGTTTATGGCAAGTTTGTACAGTTATTTCAGAACTCTTTTCCATTTTTTAATTTTAATGATATTTACCACCTTCTACTACCATCTGATTGTGGATACTTCCCTTTTTAAAATCTTAGTCCTTTTTTCTGTGCATGTGTTTGAGACATAAGTGAAAATTACTTAAGAGATTTTCATCACGTGAAGAGAAAGTTCCAGTGGGAACTCACGGTTCCTATCTGATAATGCAGTCAAAAAAAAAAGACATTGAAATGTTGGTAGCTCTTTCTGTGATCATATTTCCAGAAGAAAATTCAAGACAGTCATCTTCATTTTGATTTTTAGGCATTGCAAACACTTTTCATAGGTGATGAAAAATTGCAGTGGGAATTGCTGTTTTATAATGTCATCAAATCTGCTTCAAAAATTTAGAGGTCACATCAGATTTAACACTTGGTCATGTCAGTAAGCTACACTTCAGTCACTCCTTCATTCTTTTCATAATATGTTATCCTTCACTCAGCAGTTCAGGAAATGAGTTTTTATAGTGCTATTATAGACCCTGATTGTTACATGATGAGAAGGGAAGTATTTCTGGAAACTAAGAAATTCCTTTTTTTTGTTTTTAATTGCTACTATTAGGAAGGTGGAGTTTGCACGAGAAGGGAAACAGGGTTAGTTGATATTTGGTGCAGTGAAATATCCTAGTATTTTATTGTCCAGATAAAGGGTAGAATGCCACTGAGCTCTGAAGGCTGGAAAAGACAGCCAGAAATCTGATTTCTGTGTTAGTAGATCCACTTAACTTCTTTGCCATTGGGAGATTCAGCAGCCTTATATCTAGTTATTGATTCTGGTACTTTTATTAAGAGCACACTTCTCTGGTGATACTTGTTGATTACATCTCCTGGAATAGATATTGAAAATTGGTTGTTTCCTAAGAAGCATTGCATACTTTCCTCTGGTGTGCTGAGTGGACATGAGAAAATGCCCAAAGAAAAGGGAGGGAGAAAAGCACCCCGTGTTTTCAGGTCTTGGGGAGGTGTCAGTACCACCTGTACGGTTGCTTCCCTGAAGTGACACTGAACTGAGTCTGTTTGGCGTCAGGCAGATGATGTGGTTGGGCGTGAGGTGTGCGATCGTGCTGCAAACGTGGCAGTGGTTACAGCTGCATGGGGCAACCCTCAGCCTCCTTCTGCAGAGTGCAGCTCTTCACCAGAGCTGGGGTTACACCTGGCTCTCCCTGAAGGGCTGTTAGCAGGAGAGGAGCAGACCTTGTACCTCGTCTGTAATGTGTTTTCTGCTCGTTGCCTGGAGAATGGCATGGATCTCAAGCTGAATGATTCATTGAGGGTTACTTTGCCTACTGCCTTATAGCTGTTAACCCAGAATATAGTTCCAGTTTAATTCTTAAAAATTGAATTGAGGGAAATTTTGGGAAACTTTTCCATTGGCAAAAATTCCAGCTTTTTTAGTACTTCTGAAATTCTGACCTCTTTAAGGAGAATACACATTCATATAGGCTGCAAAATGAGATGTCACTTAAAATGCATGTAAGAAAAGACCAACAGAGTGGCTTCAAGAATTTGAAAACTAATTTTAGTTGCACTACAGGAATGAAAATCTTGAAGGATTTAAGAAATTTCATTGTGGTTTTTTTTTTTTTTTTTAAAGCAGACAAAAATTAAAGATTTCAATAAATAGAATTAAAAAGGGGTTGGTTTGAAACAATCTGTTAGCACACTCAACTATTAAAACTGATCATTTAAATCAAATTCCAAATTCTGGGGTATTATGTTTCATTAGACTTACCTTGTTCTTTTTGGTTGGAAGTGTATAGCAGCAAAAGGTGAAAACCATCTGTTTTTATTTTCACTTGTGGGGCAGCATGATTTTCTTTGCAGAGAGGACAGTTAGCTGCATGACTTATAGTGGCCACATAGTTTGGAAAAAAAATAAAAGTTGGTTCCTGTTATAAAAAACTCTGAGATAGGAAAGGTAGAATCTTAATCTCTTGTGCAATATGATTATTTGTGACTAGCAATTTCAATTGCTTCAATTTTTACAAAACAAAATGCAAGCAACAAAGTTGCATAGAAGGACTGTCAAGTAACTCTGTTTTTCATTTGACAGTACTTAACAACCGTCATTCCTTATGAGAAGAAAAATGGACCCCCATCTGTTGAAGATCTTCAGACATTAACCAAAAGTGAGCATATGAAATTCCACTGATCCTTTCCTCATTTTTGTATTTCCAATTGTGGTTGCTCAAAGCCAATGAATCCATCCGATAACCTCTTCCTTCTAACCCTATGGCATGTATGTAAATATGCACGATTTTAACTGTACATTTTGGCTAGTTTAACTTGTTTTCTGAGCCTTCATGGTAGGTTTGTTTCCTAGCTGTTCTCTGAAAACCTGAAGGCCAGAAACTTGCATGTATCAGGAAGTAAATGTTCTAACATTATTTTAACGTTGGTTGCATGTCATGCAATTTGTTTGTATAGTGCCTGATATGGCCCTGTTTGTTTACATTTGCTGTGCTTTATTGAGGTTATTGTAATGACTGACTAAATGGTATGGATGTCAAGGTACTTAGGACTAGTTCCGTAATGATTGCACTTGATTACCTTTAAAATAGGCTGTTTCTCTCTCTCTGGTTTTGGTGGGGGTTTTTTGTTGTTAATAAATTTTGATAATCAGGAATTCCAAACCAAACAGAGTTTTTGACAATGCTTTGAATTTCCCATTCTTCACATCTTTTTTAGTCCAGACCCTCAAAATTATTATAAGTTCTAAGTCCTCTAGTTGTTTGATTTTATTGTTTTGGGTTTAATTCTAATTTGCAAGAAATCAAGGTTGTATTTTTTAAAAAATTACTTATTAAGGTGATTTAACGCAGCAGAGCATCTCTAGAAGTCAATAGCATATCCTTTTTTGGATGTTTATGGGAACAGTTTGATCATATCTCAGTGGAGAATCTCACTATATCTTAAGGTGATTTTCAGCAGCAGTTCTGTGATTCCACAGGTGGCTGAGGGGTGGTAAAAGGCTTGTTGTTTGTTTCCTGGAAAGAGAAAATAAATATTATATAAATTCTAGACTAAATGAAATGTTTAAGTAGGAATTAAAGTTCCCTTTATTTTTCTACAGTAGGCAGCCTTAGGTGTTAGTTCATACTTACTTTGTGACAAAGGATTTCTCACTTCATGTTTATTCTTGCAATGAAATTTTATCCTCTTGCCATATTTAAATTTCGCTTGACACTATTAAGCACAGGTTAAAGCCTCTTGGAAACATTTTGTGTTGTTTGAGAGTTTATTAACAAAGTGTCTTACACAAATGCATTGTAAAGAGTATTAACAGTATTGATTTTGTGGGCTGATTGGAACTTGATCCTGTGACTCAGCTGCAGACTTGTGACTCACTGTCTCTGCTGTTGTTAAGGCAGACAGTAAAGAAGGTGTTTGGTGATGTTCAGTTGGGTTTCCTTTCAAAGCAGTGTATTGCTCCATAATTATGAACACTAATGTCTTACTTCAACATAAAAGTTGAAATAAAACACTTGTTATAATTTGAGTTTAGAGTCTCATATGAGGAATTTGGAATGTATTAAATATATAATTGCTTTTTGGTATAATTTTGTATTTTTGATTCTTTCAGTCATGTCCAGAGCACTTTATAGACAATAGTCACTGTTTTTCTTTATGTAGTGATAGACAGGCTTATATGTGTCCAGTCAAGCTTGTCCATGTGTTTTCCTTCTTCAGAAATAGGCAAGGTGAACAAGATCTACTCATTTAAGTCACAAAAATGGCATTTTTGCATTATTCGAAGTTAATGTGAAATTCAGTCATGTATTTAAAATTTTTCTAGTCTATAGCAGATAACATTCCCCATTTCGGGGAGGAAAAAAAGCACCACTAATATTTCCATCGAATCATTCACAGCATTGTTCCATTATTTGAGGTAGTGGTCAAAGATATTAAGTAATGTAGCATACTTCTCTGACCTGAGGTTTTCAGCCCATCAGTAGTTGTTAGCATACTTCAGTTTTGGATGTCGTGACTTTCTTTTGGTGAGAATTTTTTATAGGGAAGAGGTGTTTGGTGTTGTTGTTGTTATGACTGATGACATTTTACTGTCATAATTAACCACATGAAATGGGACTCTTGCATCCATGAGCTGTAAAGCTCAGTGAGAATTACACAAGTGAAAGGTGGAGGGGATGTGATGTGTCTCATTGTATCTTCTCATATTTCAGTTAAGAGATTTCTTACATCTGCTAGTAATACCTGTATGAGTAGGTGGAACTGCTCCATGGTATTTCTCTTAAGTGTTGTGTTTAATTTATGACTAAATATCTGATTTATGTTTTTCATGCTTTAGTTCTGCATGCCATGAAAGAGGATAGCGAGAAAGTGCCAAGCTTGTTAACAGATTATATTTTAAAGGGTGAGTATGCTTCTTAGCATAGCTTTTATTTCTAAATTAATTTAATGTACATATAAGGTGTATTTGAAAATAGTGATCCTACAGCATTCATGAATTATGTTGCCTTTCAATAACACACAGCTCTCATTTATGTTCTGTTTTGTCCAATCTTTCTGAGCATACAGTTCATAAATAAAACATGTTTATTTTGTTTGTGGTAGTAAAATATAGCAAACTGCTGAATGATACCAGCAGGAGCAAAGAAGTCTGGCTTACGAAGTGAAATGGGTGTAGTTAAAAGCTTCCATTGTGCAGTTTTTTCAGTATTGGAACTCAAACTGCCAATGGTAATAATGCATTTGCTATGCAAAGTCCTAACAGCTTCATTTCAAGTGTTACTTTCTGATCAATAGTAAAAAATGTTTATTTTACTTATTATACCTTCTTCAGATTTTATTTTAAAAGTTTTTGTTTGAGTCATTTGTTTTCCAGTGTTACACATTGATTATGTTAATAGAATGTCAAACATTGAAAAGCACTGTTAGCTTTAGCTTTAAGGAGTTGTTCCAGGTAGTTTCCAGGTTGTTAAATTAATTTTAAATGTTTTTTGTCAGACTTCATTTTTGCCTAGATCTTGCTAATGCTTATGTTCTTACTTAATTCTTTGTGTGTGATACAATTTTCTTCAGTGTTTAAAGTTTAGCAAATGCATCAAACTCCTGAGATTTGAACAAACAGCTGTACAGAAGGATGATATGCGATCTTTTTTTTTGACACCAAAATGTTTATAATATTCTGCTTTTCGTATGCTGCAAAAGTTCTTCTCTTCTTTTGGTATCATGCCTTCCAAGTCTCATCTTTTTTTCAAATATACTTTTGACTTAACTCACTCCATGTGATTTTTAAAGGTTTTTGTCTTTCTTACACAAACTTGCAGTCACTCTCATAATCTCATCTCACAGATATTTGAAAGTACTTTCAGGCTTAAGTTGTGAATGACATATTGTGTGCTGTCACTTCAGAAAATCAGAGAAAAGCCATTCAGTATTCTGGAAGCCCCAACAGACTTTCTGTTGAAAGAGATCTGTTTCGAAGTTTTGTGTAGGGTTAAGAATTGCCAGAATAAGAATGCAGAGATCCTTTCAGTTGATTCCTTTGATTTTTCCATTGTTTGCTTACTCTTTCTAAAAATTCTTCCTAAATCTGACGGATGTATTTGCTTGTGAGCCACGTAGAATTGTGGTCAAGATTTTTTTAATGGTGATGTCACTAAACTGTAATTTTGTGAAGCAGAATCTTTGACCCAAGAAGATGAACTGTTGTCAGTAATTAGAACTGTTTACTCTTCATAATACATCTGGTAGTAAGTGACTGGATTTAACAGTGCTCTTCACAGTGTCTGTTCTTATTTTTAGAAGTAGCTATCCAGAAGAACTTTCAGATTACTGGGATATTGAGAAGAAACTGGTATCTTAGGAAAATGGAGAAATCTTCTTTGTAAGCAAAGAAGGCTTATAAAAGTAGATTACCTGAACATATGAGAGGAAGTTTGGAGTTCCTCCTGCCTCTTGCGTGCTTGTTGCTTAAAAATCACCAGGGATGTTCTACTAGCGAGGTACAACAATTACAAAAACATGGTACATTGAGTGCCTTGGATCAAACAGGTCGTCATATGCAAACACTTATCTTTAAATTGTGAAACACAAATTGTGGGAATATGAAGAGTAATGACTCACATCACTCACAGTGAAAGGAAAAGGCAATTTCCCCTCAGCTACCACTTCCTCATGAACAGAACTAAGCCTTTCTTCATCTTCTATGGGTTTGTGTGCTCAGTGGCAGGCAGTTGTGAGCACAGAGCTAGTGAGCACAGAATTTTGCTCTTCCTTTCAGTGTAGCGTTAACTAAGCTTCACATACTATGTTGACATTATGTTAAATATTTATAACTCAGCTAACAGTGGTACCTCGTAATGTAGATTTATTCTGTGGCGCATGCAAAGTCTTCCAGTTGTTTCTGAAGTTGTAATCTATTGCTCTTATTCTGCCACTAAAACTTCTGGCCTAAAAGTCCAGAAAGGCTTTCATGGCACAAAATACTCCCAGCTGCCTGTCTATTGTCTGGACATTGTTTTTAAAGCTTGTTAAAAGGAGATCAGTTGAATTCTTTACAACCACTTAGATCAACTTTCAGCTGAGCTTTCCTACCTGAAATTCTAACCTATTTCTTAAATTCCAAAATAAAAGGAGTGACCTAGTTTTTGAGGATTCTGTTCTCTTCACTGTAAAGATTAAAATTGTCTTGGCAAGGTAAGAATCTTAAAGAAGATTTAGGGGTTTGAATTTGTTTTCCATAAGAAGTTCTGGACCTAGTGGTAATAATCCGTATGGTATAGTGGTAATTGTATTCATTTAACACTGAATGGATTTTATTGCTTTTTCCTAAGCTTTAATCAAGAAATGAAATCTTGAAACGTGTGCATTATATCACTAAATCTACTTGGTTCTATTAAAATTCTGTTAAGTACATGTTCCTTTGAGGATCATTTTTTTCTAGTCTTAAAACAAAAAGCAGACAGTTAATTACATATGAGATTAGGATATGTGTAGCTTTATGGGAAATCCAGTTTGGCATTTGACTGCACAGGTAAAACCTTTTTTCAAGCTTTATATTCTGTTTTACAGAGCAGAAAAAAAAATCTTACAAACAAGCCCAATTAGTTTTTTAAAGCAACACTGTCTTGCTGTTCTGCAGTATGTAAAAAATTAGAATATGCAGTCTTAGGTGGGTGTTTTGGCTGTCCATGGAATTATTAATAGACTTGCCCAGGTATTGGTGGTCACTGTTGAAAAGTTACTTAAATTGTTGAGAAGCAAGAATTGAAGAAAAAATGTCAGGAAAAAGACTATTGCCAAAGTATTGTTGGTACAATGTAATGGAACAAATAAAAGAAGAATGCTGTGAATATGGAAAGGTAAATGGGACCGTAAGATTGAGCATAAGTGTTAATGTAACAAAAAATCTTACCACATTACTGTTCTGATAAAAACAAAGAAGATAGTGAAATAAGATTATATTTTCTTTGAATTCCAGTGTGTTTTGAAGATTTCGCTATCTTGGATAACTTGAACTAAATGCCAAAATAATTCTGAAATTTGGGTCATGTAGGAAGACACACATAGACCCCCTCTGCGTACATTGTCCAATACTCACTATCTTCATTTAATAATGGTTGAATAAATTTGTTTGGACAAGAGCTGGATCACAGAACTGGAACTTGAAGGACAGTTCTGTGTTACCATGGATCATTCTTACACTTTTATTTTCATAACCAGCTAATCCTTCTGAAATGTTGGAAATAGAAATCCTCAAAACGTGGGTGTGCAAATCCAGTCTAATAAAGAAATTAAAAAGAACAACTCAGTGCATTTCATGGGGGAAAAAAAATACCTCTGTATGCATTAGATATAATCTCTAGGATTATTAGTTTTTAAATTATTTCTGGTGCTCACTTTCTTTAAAGCATCTTCATTCCCCAATTTCTACCGCCCCCTTGTGTCCCCCAAAATGTAAAAAATATCATCATTTTCCTTGTCATGCTTAAGTCCCTCTTTCCAGGGGTCATTTAGCTCTCCCCTGGATCTGTTCTGTAAGGAGTATCTCCTCAAAGGTAAGTATCCCAAAGCCAGACTAAGTACATACCCTGTGAAGAGTCTGGTACAGTGTAACAGGATGCCTTCTCTTGTCCTTGTTGCTCTTATTGCAGCCTAACTTATTTTCAAGGGGATATTTTTCCTTTTGTGAGGTTCTGTTTGTTTTTACTTTTCAATGAACATTTCTGTCCTGAACTTAACAATAATGAAGGGGAATCAGTCATTTGCTTTTCAAGTGAACTATAGTTGTCCCACTAGCATATGATTCATATTATATTTTATAGATTTAGACTTAAAATAGATGGTAACATGACATTGATCAGCATTTGCAATTGTGCTTAATTTTTTCTGAATATGTTTTAATATATCAATATTGTTATTATATTTTATCACTAGGAGTCATGAAGGAGAAACTGGGATTTGAAAAGGGTAGGGGAGTGAATTTACTGACAGGGAAAGAAATACCAAACCAAGACTGAAATTCTTTATCTTAGAGAGCACACTTCTGGACTGAAGCTGACAGCTTCATAAGGTCACAGTATTTAAATGCTGTTCGTGCTCATCTTTCTATTGACCTTTTTTGATGGTTGAACAAATACAATGTGCTTTGAAAATACTATGCTTCTGTCCATTGAAAGACCTAAATAAGCTAAGTTTCTTGTGCTCAAGTTAAGCTGTAAAGCAAATGGAGGTATTTGTGTCATACCTTGTAACTGTGTTGGTTTTAGGTGTTGCAACAGCAAGAGGTACCATATCCTTTGATGAAAGTGTGTTTGTGTGGACAATGCACATTGAATTTTTACTTTCTCTTGAAAGAAACTTTCAGTCTTTCTTCTTGCATGTATAATGTAATGGCTTTCTGCATTATGATTAATTTGCCAAGTACAGCAATGCAAGTAGTATTTTATATATATTATAAAGATTAATACCTATATTAATTGTATATCATACATTATATTTAGTGTAGTTGCATCTTTAATCTTTGCAGTATGCAAGTTTAGGTTGCTTTCTGAAGAAAATGCCTCTGTGCAGTTGTTTGTCTCTTTAATCTCACAAGTAATAATTGCCAATTTCAACCCCACAAGACAAGTGTTGTGGGAGTAACAGAAATGCTGTAGGGAACAGCATCTAGGTAGGAGAAGCACTGAAACTGCTGTTTGCATTGAGCTGATGGCTGTTGCCTTGAAAAGCCAACATCTCCTTGGGTCTGATGTATTCACCTACTTGAATGCACGTCCAGGGGCTCCTGTCTCTTTGGGGGCCTGAGAGCATGGGGAGGGCCTGCTGGGATGGAGTTCACAGCACATTTAAAGTAGAAGCTGAGGACACCATTGTAGAAAGGGGAATTATCTTGTATTACTGCTATATGGGTAGTGAATTATATCTGACAAAATCTGCTGGAAGCAAGAGTTCCTTAATTTAGCTACTTCCAGAACAAGTCAGTGATATATATGAAATGTTAACCAGTGTATACACAGAATTAAGGTATTAGGGTAGGTTGTCTGGTATCACATCTAGACACATTATTTCAAGATTACTGGTTTTTTGCTTCCAGTTTTTACAAAATGTGAAGATTTAGCTTCATGTACAAGGTTAATTTTTTACATAACTGTTATATAAAATATGTAAGTATGTACTTACAGCTGAAATGATTGCCTTTGAAGTCAGATGTGTTATTATAGTAAGCTGTTAAAAGATACATTTACTGCTAAGCTTTGTTCTTTTCCAATTGTCCTCAAACAGTAATTGTAACAAAAATAGTGTTAAAAATAGTATGCTATGCATTACTAGTTAGCAAAATGCATGAAATGTCTAGTATTGTTTTCTTCTTTTTTTCTGAATGTAGGTGTTGTGAAAGCAGGATAATTGTCCATCTTTCACCTTGCTATTTCGTACCTGATCTTTCAAGTAAAAACTTAAAATATCTTTTTTGTTTTAATGAAGCAAGAATTTGCGCCGTGATCTACTTTTAAGTTATATAAGTATTTCAGATAATGAGAAAATTTATTTTCTTGCCTTTGAAGTTTTTGTTTAATTGTTACACCTGACTTCTTTATTTGCTTTTGTGTTGTGCTAGCATTGGTTTGAAAGCTGGATTGCTCTGAGGTTTGTGTCTTACATTGAAACAGGAATGAGAAACACATGAAGGACATGTCTTATCTTCCCACTGTGTGATTCTAGTACACGCACCAGATTTAGAAAGTGGAGTTAGAATCTCAAATTGTCAGTGCGTACTTTTAAAATATAACTGCATGCGTCACCTGTTATTTAATGTTCTGTTTTCTGATATAACACTTTAAAAAGCACTATTTAAGACATGACCTTTAGTTAACTCATTTCTGGATAATATTAGTTAAAGATAGTGGGTTGTGTCACTTCATTACCTTTTGAGAGAGGCTGAAAACTTAATTGCCAGTTTTAGTTGACTGCTAGATTTTACCTTGTTACTAATAGGGTAGAATCCAACATTTAATTATTTTAGTATATACATCGCATTTTTATGCAGACCAACTTGACTGATATTTATCACTGTGTATTTGTGGTTTTTTTGCAGTTCTGTGTCCTACATGAAGAGGGCTGTCTTTCAGAATTAGTCATGCTCCTTTCTGTGATGAGAAGCTTTCCATGGATATAACTCACAGTATTTTTTCATTTGGCACTATACCTAAAGCAGTATTCATTTACACCCTCTGTGTGTGTGGCTTTTCTGATCCTACAGTAAGTCATCTGGGCATGACAACTCATCCAGTTTAACTTAATAGTGCAATGAACTGGAGCAGGGAGCAAACATTGTACAGTTTTACTTGCATTGTTCTGACTTTTTAAAGTCTATTTTTACGTTGTATAGCATGTAGTAAATCCTCCTGCACATTTTGTTGTTGGAAGGAAAAGTGGGCTTTGAATAGTGTAAATAAAATAAGCCTCATTTTAAGGAACCTGTATTTAAAAGCATCCGTAGTTCCTACACAAAGATGAAAAAACTGTCTTAGTCAGACTTGGAATTTGAGATTCAAGTGAGTTCTCCAGACACTCCAGAAAGGTGAATGTGAAAGTCAGCAGTCAACACTGCTTTGTAAATGGTAACTTTGAACTATACAGCAGATTTGTTCATAGGTGAACAAATTCAGATTCCTTGGTTTGACATAAGTAATTGTGTGTTACTTGTTCTTGGTATTAACACAAACATCTGACTAATGTAATATTTCATGTTTGGTTTTATTTTAATTATTAATGTTCATGTGGCTTAGATATTCTCCCATATTGCTGCTATAATTTTACCAGTTTTAAAAAGTGTTTGATCTTAATGAAAATGCTTCAATATATAAACATTTTAAAAGGCAGTATCTTTTTAAAAATACATGTACAGTTTGAAAAACTTGCACCTGGCTTCCAAGTTAGTATTATATTGAGATGTTCATTGTTGTGTATCTCTAAATTTTAAATCTTGTAAATTGTATGCACTGTCTCCTCTGTGATGATGTACCTGCATTCAAACAGATGAGAATGTATTTTACAAATCCTGTAAAAGAAATGTACTGCATAATCTCAACTTTAAATACTTGTCACAAGTAATTTTGCCAGTCTAAAAGATGAGATTGAACTGTAAGGAGTACTAATAAAAAAACAAAACAAAACAAAAAAACCACACCTTTTTCTATGTTGAATTCCTAATGGTTCTCTATAAAGATTTATATACTGAATATCTGAAGGCATTGGAATATAAGGTTCTAAAGAGGTACACATTTGTTTTCTTCAGCTTTTTCCATCTAAAGTCTTCAGGGGATTTGTTAGTTAAAGAGAAATTTGATTCTGAATACCTTGCATCATCTGTAATGTTTAACTTTATCATCATCACCAAATACTATTTTGATCAGTAAAACAGCATGATTTGAAAATAGTTCTTGTAATGCGGGGTTTTTTTCTAAAGGCCTCAATATTTTTGTCTTTTGTGCCTTTTCCAGCTTAAAATTCTTTTTCTCCTCCCTCTCCCCCACTTGACCACCAATGGATACTTGCCAGCCTGCTCAGGAATAAATAGATCTTCTCCATAAGTGTGTCATATGTGAAGCAGTTTTTTTGTTGCTTTATTTCAATTCATTTGTGGTTTCTCTAAAAAGAAGGCTGCCATTTATTTCTGTAGCTGGTGTGTTAAATTCATTATGGCATGCTTTTTGTATAGAAATTCTTGATGTTGACTGTTGATGCCTGGAAGTAGGCAGAGGGAATGACCCTGCTTTATTTTTAAAAAGGTGCACATGTGAAACCCACCATGTCTCTGTGTGAGATTATTCAGAGGTGCTTCAATCTCCTGATGAGGCTTGAAGTGACAAGATGGAACAAAATAAACAACAACAATTAAGAGAAGAGTAAAAAAAAAAAGGACAACAAAAAAAAAATTTCTGTCAGAGTTTGTGTTACTTGTAACAAATATTGGATGACTTAAAGTCACAAACTACTAAAAGTAACGAAACTGGAAATAAAGACCAGAAGCAGCTTTAATGAGCTAAGCATCTGCTTGGGAATTTCATGCCTCTCATCAGAGTAAACAAGATTTCATTATGAAAAGTACCTGTTTACCTTTATGCATTAAACAACAGCTGCCAAATGTGGCAAGTATTATATGTATACCTGTATATGTACATAAAAAAAACAGATCTCAAAACATTTGAATAAAAAGAACCATGCAAATCTGCTGGTCTGCTGAGTTGTATGTACTCTGTATTCTCTACTATGCATCCCTTTTCTCCAGATGCATTATTGAGTCTCACATTATTCTGGGGAGATGGATTCCGTTCTTCTTTTTAGTTTTAGCATGTGACAGTCATAAATGGCCACCCAAAAACAGAAGCTGATGGATACCTTAGAAGAGACTTCATGAAAATCCATTCCGTTTTTGATATGAAGAGTCCAGGAAGCAAAGTTGCCCTAAAGTCATTGAATTTTAAGGTACTTAATTTATTTGTATCACTTGCTTTACTTGATTGTTTGCTTGTTTTTATCTAGCCCTTTTTCTCGGTTTCAGCTATTTTTTTTGAAGTTTATTCACTTAATGGATAGAGTAAGATTTTGAGTTAGGGACTGTCTGGACAGGATGTCAGAGGTAGTCAAGAGTCCTAAAATTATGTGGTTTTGGTTAAGGGGAGAAACTTGAAAACAACGTCAGTTCCCTTCTGGTGATAGATAATGATTTAACTGGACTCTCAGCTGGTGTAGGAAATTGGTGATAAACAGCATCTGCTGTTGACTGTGCCAGGCAATTGTAGCCTTTAACTTGGAGTAGTACTGTAGCTGTTCACATCGTTGTTGCTTCCAGAGTGGATTACCTTGGGATCCTTTCTGCATGCTTGTCACTTGGAAACTGTAGCTAGACCAGAAATGGCACCCTGCGTGCTTGGCAACAGTGCTGATAATCAAGTGTGTATCTGCACAGCAGCTTTCACAGCAGCTGCCTCCTCATTTCCAAAGGGACAGTTTATGGTCTGGGTTTCAACTCGTGAAGCTGTGGGTGGTGCAGAGCCTGTGCAGCAGGAAGCCTGCTTCTCCAGCTCTGGCAGCCACGGGCAGTGGACAGCAGCAGCCTCACTGGCAAAGCTTTCTAGTGGAGTGGTCCTGGCTCTGATGGATCCAAACTGGAACCTGCTGACTCTTTGTGTCATTCTGCATTGTATCTTTCTTTTGGGCATTGGTGAAATTATTATTTTATTCAGATATTAATCATGATTTTTAAAACTCATGAACCTCCCAAGTTTTCCCTGGATATAAAGACACTCCAAAAACCACTAAGACTGTCATCCAGTAAAATATGAAATCTCAGAACGGAATGGATCTTGAGTCACATTGTGTGAATTTAGTGTTCTGCTTTCCTTGTGGGCACAGCAGTGTTTATTTTAACCCTAAACAGAAACATTCTGATCGTGATACAGGCAGTCTACCTGTTGTAATGCAAAGACAATACAATTTATTTTCAAGGTGTATACAATTTTGCCAGTGTGCTTGGAGCATTTTATAGGGCCCACCTAATGATGGAGAAGTGCTAGTTACCTTCCTTGCAAAGTTTCTCACACCTGAGGAACCAGAAGGAACGTGTTCAAGTGGTTTGTCCTAACTGGTAAAATGAAATGTCTTGTTCCCTTGCTCACATTCTTTTGACCAGGACCTAGTTCAGGAAGCCTGGCTGTTTCGTTTGAATGTCTTGATCAATGATGGCTGTCTGAATTAGCTGATCACTGTTCAGTCTTAACAATAGTTCATGAAGAAACTGTATGAACCAGGAGGTCTAGTTACTGAATTTTGTTGCTGCTTTTTCTTTTTCCTACTTTTTTTCCTTTATCATGTAGAAAAGTTGGATACCAGGGTCATCATCCTAGAGCACTTTACACAGGATTGTATCCAGATAATTCTGGAATATCTCCAGTCAGGGAGACTCCACAACCTCTCTGGCCAATCTGTTCCAGTGCTCAGTCACCCACACAGTAATGAAGTTCTTCCTCATGTTCAGGTGGAACTTCCTGTGCATCAGTTTCTGCCCATTGCCTCCTGTCCTGTTGTTTGGCACCACCGAGCAGAGCCTGGATCCATCCTCTTGGCACCTCCCTTCAGACACTTACAGACATTGATGAGGGCCCCTCTCAGTCTCTCTTCTCGAGGCTGAACAGGCCCAACTCCCTCCGCCTTCTCTCACAGATGCTCCAGTCCCTTAATCATCTTTGTTCCCTTCCACTGTACCCATTCCAGGAGCTCCGTGTCTCTCTTGTCCTGAGGAGCCCAGAACTGGACGCAGCACTCCAGATGTGCCTCACCAGGGCAGAGTAGAGGGGCAGGATCACCTCCCCTGACCTGCTGGCAATGGTCTTCCTGATGCACCCCAGGATTCCATTGGCCTTCTTGGCCGCAAGGGCTCACTGCTGGCTCATGGATGGCTTGGAGTCCACCAGCACCCCAGTTCTCCACAGAGCTGCTTTCCAGTAGGTCAGCCCCAAGCGTGTGCTGGTGCCTGGGGTTCTTCCTCTCCCAGTGCAGAACCCTGCAATTCCCTTAGCTGAATTTCAGAAGGTTCCTCCCTGCCCAACTCTCCAGCCTGTCGAGGTCCTTCTGAAGGGCTGCACAGTTCTCTGGGGCATTGGCCACTTCTCCCAGCTGTCATCAGTGAATGTGCTGAGGAAGCACCTGTCCCTTCATCCAGGTCATTGATGAACAAGTTAAACAATACTGGACCCACTACTGTCAATCTGCAAACTCTCACATGCATTCCCAAATGCCTGGTTCACACAGCCATGTTATAGAAAACTTTCTCCCACCAAAGACTAGAACTGGGGACAAGATGTGAGAAACAGAATCTCAGAAAGTAACAATCAACTGGTCATTCACCAATTTGTTTGTCACACACCTCCCCAAACACACACCCTTAGATTCAGTGTTAGGAAGGGTGCTATTGTATTGTTTGGATACAATCTTAGCAGAGAGCTCACCTTATTCGAGCCATCTGATGGCTTTTCCAGTTGAGGACACCAGCACTGTTGCCATCAGAAACGGGGATATCCTTTTATTTATGTCCATTCTGGAACTGGCAGTCTGAAATGGTCAGGGTTAGAACTGGGCTAGGGTTAGCATCCTCTCTGGAGTTAGATCACTGAACACTGCAGTACCTCACAAAGTGAAAACATGACATGAGCCCATTCTCACCTGGTCCTTATTTTCTGCTTTGGAGAGTAATTTGTAGTAGAATCGCTGTAATGGCTCATGGCTTTCTAAGATCTGAATATTGCAGGTTACAGACGATTGACTTTCCTTCCGTGGCATTTAAGAATACGGGTTAGTAGGAGTTCTTTGTAAAACGCCACTCTTAAAGGACTGTTTTCTCCCAGGCAAATGTCAGTCTGAAATGCATGTGCCTGCCACAGGATGGCAGCAATCTGTCACCACTGAAGCATCTCTCGGTCCGACTGCTGCATCTCAAGATGAAGCCCAAAGATAAGCTACTCACACGCGATCACTTTGTGAAGGTGGTATGACAAGCACAGGAAAGCCTTTGTGTAAACGTACTGATTATTAATTAAAGCCGTGGTTTACAATGATTGTTACAATGTGATACTTTGCTCACCTACAAAATCTGGCCCTGGGGATGAACTGAATACTTTCCCATATAGCAGATGGTATGGGAGTTCATTTTGTAGAGGGTTAAATACTGAGGGTAAGGTAAGTAATCTCTTTTTAATGCTCTCCATTGAGTACATATTTCCTACCAAAATCTGAGGGGTTTTCACTTTGAGGCCTGTGTTTCTTCTTTCTAAGGTCATCTAAACTCTACATCACTACAGTGTGTTGCCCATCTGCAATATAGCTTCTGTTTCCCTGGAATTCAGGGCCTGTTTGAAGACATTCAGTGCCTGGAGCCAGTTATTACTATTTTCATGTGTATGTACATCTACTTACAGCTAGTTTGCCGTTATCTTTTCTGAAACAATAAATTAATTTTTACATCCAGGCCTCTGTCATTTGTAGTGGTCCCTGGTTGGTTATATGGTTCAGTGACCTGTCCCAGCACTGACTGGTAAAAGCAAGACTCTGTGAAAGCTGAGAGGAGTTTATAGCCTTCACCTTGTAGAGGATCTTTTGAAATTAAATTATTCTTCGAAAAACTTACTTCATGGAAGCTGAGCCTTTCTGTTAGAGA
The DNA here is from genome assembly GCA_013397795.1 of Orthonyx spaldingii. Classification (NCBI taxonomy): domain Eukaryota; kingdom Metazoa; phylum Chordata; class Aves; order Passeriformes; family Orthonychidae; genus Orthonyx; species Orthonyx spaldingii. The sequence goes on along the minus strand of VZTJ01005117.1, from coordinate 1,478,182 downwards.
ATACAGTTTTAAACATCAAAAAGTACAGGGGTAAAGCAGGATTTGTAGCCAGCAAACTCTCTGCCCTGGCAGACAGTAAGACATGCTGCCTCCAGCCACGGATCCACATCTCCCTGTCCAGCACCGCAGGAGTGCAGGGCCAGTCGCTCTCAGCCCCAAGCCCAATAATGACTACAAACATGAGTGGTGCTAATCCTAATGGTGCTTCTGCAGGGGTATCTCAGCTGCTTACAGAACCAGAGCTACCCTGTGCCTAGGGAGCACTAGGGACCAGAAACTCCTCCAGCAGGGTATAAAGCCAGGGATGAGCCAGTCAGCATGGTGGCTGATGTGAAAGGGGATGTGAGGAAGGGAAGTGACACAGAGAAAGCCCTGGACTTGAGGGGAGCAGACTTGGGCCCCTTCAGGCAGCTTGAGACAGGGTGCTCAGCTTCACCCTGACAGAGGTAACAAAGTAAAAGATTAAGGCAAATCTTAGCTTCACAGTGAGCAACAAAAGAGTTCTATAAATGTTGACTGTCTTGCTGAAGTAATAATCTCATATGACTCAGTACAGAGGGCCCACTACCAGAGAAGGCATGGGGCTTTCTCAAAGCTGTTAATAGCACTCTGACAATAGACTTTCCTGGCTGCTTCTGCTAGTCCACATAGCAATGCATCCATTGCTGTTCCAGAGCAGTCCAACAAAAAATATGCTTGTTTTTGTCCATTCTTTTCCCTGCACAGGTAGTGGAAGGTGCTCTGAGTGTCTTTGCCCAGCTGTTTGATATCATGTCCCTTTGGAGTCTGAGAAGTCATTATCAGGGGTTTGGAGGAAAATATCCTGAGACAGTATAATACTGGGGTGACACATTTTTATATCACCAGAGTCAATAGTCTGAGGCTGTGCCAGGAATATTCTTGAGAGAAGACTTGTGCTCCTCTTTACTGCAGAACCCTTTTTCCCATGGTGTGGGGAGACATACTCCTTCCAGTGTTGGCTGCATATAATGGGGGTAGATTGGCGCACACAATCTACAGCATCCACATCTACAGTGAGAGAAATCATACTCTTTGGTGATGGGTGTGAAGGTGCTTAGAGTCAGAAAACCAACATGTGGAAAGCTCTGAAGGAGGTAGAAAAGGTGCAGATGAGATTTACCATCACTGAAAATGTCAGACCAGAGGTGGGATCAAGGATCTGTTTAACAAAGCATACCTCCTCATCTCTGAGGAGATTCTAACAGGTATATGCAAGCAGAGGGAATAACTGAGCTATTGGCAAGATCTGTATGATCTCATGTAGCACACAGATTTAGGTTATAGATTTAAAAGATTAAGGAGGATAATTCTGAATTCAGTGTGTTCAGTCAGAGCTCTTCACTTGCAGTTCCTGCAGTGCTTCTGCAGGCTCCTGTGTACCTCATTGTGAGGATGGCATCAAGAAGCATCTGAAAGGTGATTTTCCTCTGCTGTTCACACAGGTCTGCTGTTCACAGAAGGTTTTTGTTCTTGACTAACAGCTGATTGCAGTCTTTGTATTCATCCACTCTGAGTCTCCTGCTGCCATCAGTTTTCATTCCCAGAAATCCCAAACAGGGTGGAAAATCTAGCATTTCTGCAGAGAACCCTCTTGGCTGCCATACTGTGAATTACTTCTCTGGGTGTTTTGCTGTGGGAAAAGAAGAAACCACATAGAGAACGGAGACCCAACCTCCTGTCTATGACCAGTTGCTACTGTTTTTTGGGTTTGCCCCTGTCACTTGAAATTACACAGATATCTTTCAGTCAGACTTTATTTTGCTCCAAGTGGAAGTGAACATTCAGTAGTGGTACAGCCACAGTATGGATATCTCTACTCACTCCTCTTTCCAGTCAGGATGTTAAAGAATCAGTACTTGTAGGCTTTTAAAGAAAATTCTCAATAGCCTTGAGCTTTTTAATTCTCCTTCTCAAGAGATACCATGTAATTGAAAGCATTATGAGAAAGCAAATATCTCTGACCTAGTATCAGAAAAGAACCTTAAAACACCCCACAGGTGCAAGCAAGGCTCAGATCACTTGCCTGATGTGTGGCCAAGCCCTGAGGCTGACAGGAATTTTTGGGTTTGTCTGGGCAAATAAAATGTCGTTTGTGAAAAGTCTTGGTACCCTAATGGTGCAAAATGCCGTTCAGATTTTATTCTTTATTTTTCTGGTTTGCATTGGTAAAGTGACCTGAGAACTGTCTGAGGGTGTTTTGAAAGCTCATTTCTTGTGTCTATGAACAGTGATGGTCTCTGTTTTCCTTCAGCAGATACAGCCTTGGCTAACCTGCTCAAAGGATTATGAGCAAAAGTGGGCAATGTGGTGAAGTGCCCAACTCTTGGCCATGTCAAGCTACAGTTTGGATGTAACTCCTCACCTCTTCTGACCTTGCTTGGTAGCATGTGCTCTTGCCCAAGTAAGCAACCCATTTATTTATACACCAGGCAAACAGCCCTGTGAAGCTGATACTGCTTCTTTTGAAGTGCTGAAGAACTTTGCCATTCATTTACAAGATCAGAGAGACTAATTTTCAGGCAGCTCTGAAATCCCTACTGGAGTTGTTTGTTCCTGTTTCTTCTTAGAGAAGTCATCTGCTTCCATCTTTTCCCTAAATTTGTCTCAGAGTCCCTGCAAAGAGCACTGATGTTTTAAAACTTCCCAGGGAAAGAAGGGACAGTGTTTGCTCTTCTGTAGGCCTTATGTTGTGCTGGGTCTATTCCTCTTGTAGGAATGTTGAGTTCATTCACATGGCTAAGCTGTTTGTAGCTCCACATGGTTCTTCAGTGGAATTTAGTGGTACCTATTACCTTTTTTGTCAACCTTTTGATTTGAACTTGCAGTGTCAATAACATTTTGTTAGGGAGATCAACTTAGAAATGTGAAATGCTTGGAAGTTTAACAAAAAACAAAATAAAATTTTTGTGTTTACATATGTCTTGCATCAGTGTTTCCCATGAAGAACGCTGACATCTATAGCCTTTCTGTGTACCAGCTCGGCATCTTGAAGACTGCTGAGGTAATGATATCTCTGTCTTCTCTAAGACTGTTGATTCCAGTTGATTGTGGTGAAGACACAGACAGAAAAGCAGTATGTTCTTTTAAGAGAAGAGGCTGGGAAAGTTTGTTAGTAATTCTCACTTGGCATTATTATAGGCTGAGACAGTTTTACCTGAAACCTCTTACATCTGAAACTACTTCTCTGTTGCAAGTGGTTGGGACAGGCACATTGCTTCAAATTTGGGAGGGAGGAGCAGGCTGATAGAGTGATGGCACACCTGCTTTTTCTTTAGGAAATGCTGCTGGAAAGCAGTCGGCTTCAAATAAACCCAGTGAACTGAGAGAATCTACATTCCGGTTTTGTACCGGTCCTGGGTTTTGGACGGGAAAGAAAATAAATGAGTACTTCAGCTCCATTAAATCCTTATAGAAGGGACTGTAAAGGGACTCAGCCTTTCTCTACACAAAAGCCCAGGAAGAGAGAGTGGGGTGGGCAGTGGTGATGAGGGGAGAGATGGCTGAAGTGCTGCAGCAGACATAGGCAGCTGCCCGTGCCCTTGTCATCCCATCACCCCCATTCCTTAGCAAATGTGTGTGACTGCATGTATGCTTCATCCGTCTTCAAGGGGAAACCTGAGGCTCTTGCGCTGGGAGTTCGGGAGGCATGAGCTGTTCATCGCAGGTGCTGGGGCTGAAGCACAGCTGGTGCTGGTGCTGGTGCTGGGGCTCAGGTGTTAGAAAGTCAGGGGAGCAGCAGTGCCTCCTCTCTTGCTCTGCCCCGAGGTGCCCTCTTTTGGAATCATTACCTGATTCTGTTTCACCTATAGGGTAACCTATAATGTATCTATTGTGTTTCCAAAATATTCTTAGGAAAGCCAAAGCCCTGAAATCTGACAGAGCTTTCTGGCATTACAAAATATACAGAATTTGTGACATTTTTTTGCTTCCTTTCACTTGTGTTGTTGCAAATGAGCACAAGTCTTGTCTTTAGTAAATAAAAGCTTAATGGAGTCAAAGTTTCTTCTGTAAAATCCCACTGCTGGTATGGATGTGGAGCTCCTTCCTCTCTAATAGTGTGAGTATGTACAATTTGGTTATAAAATATTGTCTATACACAGATTATTGGCAGAAAGGTGTCTGCTATAAAATGCCAAATTAAATTCTGAGCCAGAATGGAGTCACTTCACACAGCACTTGTATTCTGTGGCATAATGATGCTTCTGTTAAAACTGTTCATGTGAGGAAATAATGTCTGTGATAAAACTCATGGGATTTACCATATGCCCCACATACCTGGGATTTATGCAGAATTCCTTTGGCAGTCACACAAAAGAGCTAGTAGGTACATAGTGGCAATCCAAACCTCAGTTTGCTTTTCTAGAAATTGCACTCCTGAGTCCTTCCCCAAGTTGGGAGGAAAAACTGAAGTGGTTTATCCAAAAATAATGGTCGCACTAACTTTCCAGAGTGTGGATGTTAGTCTTAGAATCGTATGTCCTGTTCAACAAAGAAACAAGGAACCTTTACCATTGTGTAAGTACAAATACAATGTTTGGATCTTTTTCATATATTTTTGATGTATGGAAAAGTACTAGCCTGAAGTAAACTAAATCATATAAGGGGAAGGAAATTTGTTTTCCTCTTTCTTGGGAGCTCAGACATAAAGACTTGTGAGTACTGATATTTTAATGTATGGATCAAAGCCCAGTATATGAGAAGAAATAAAAGGGTAATATTTTATGTTAGGCAACAACACATAGGAAGTAAAGTGTCTTGTTGTCCATAAAACTTTATAGTCTTGAGTTGATTGTGTATTGTTATGTAGCTTGCAAGTGATTCTCTAAACACTTGTACTATTTTCAAGTGATCTCCTCGTAGGTTAGATGCTTTCCAAGCTCTAACCTTGTTTGTGTGAATGACATTCTCAGTCTGGAAATGTCCATTATCCCTGTGAGTCCATGAGATGTTCAGGAGCATGAACTAGGTATCAGAAGAAAAATGTTTTTCCTTTTCAGTATCCTGGGAGGATACATTCTTCTTATTTTCAGCAGAAACTTACAGGAAGTCCGTAAAGGGTAAGAGCGGAAGAAATCAGCATGTCTAGGACTCCTCTGACGCAGCAGTTTCCTAGACTGGTCATTGTTATGAGCCACTCCTATTACCTTCTCCCACACCTGCTGGAATGCTAAAGACTTCATAGGAGTCTACTGGATGTGGCTTATAATAGCAACTGGTCCCTGGAAATATTTAAGTGGATTCAGCTGACAGAAGCATAACACCAGGTTAAGATTATTTATATTTTCAGTGATTTCCTCCTCCTGTGGTGTGTTCTCTTAATGCAGGATTAAATTCTAATTGTGGTTAAGTCCTTGGAAAGCTCATCACTGTGAATGAAAGTTTTAGGAAGACAATACACCTGAGGTTTGAATGGGAAGTTTCAGGGTGTGAATCTTACTATGCTGTAAATTGTGGATGTTTTGTGCAAGGCAGACACAAGTTAGAGTAATGAAGAGAGAAACCTCACAGGCTCTGTTCTCAGACATGATGGGAAAGGCAGCACAATGAAAGCACAGTGCCCTAGGTTTTACTCTAATTTATACTGCCTGCACATATCTCATATGAACACATTAAGATAAAAGTCTGTGTTGTTTTGCTAGTTTGGATGTTGGAGTTGAGCATGCTCAGAACCATCAAAAGTGATCAAAAAGCACCATCTCAAAGGAAACCTACACTTTTTTCGAAGTGGTCCGAGTCAACCTCTTTGTAATTTGACACAGGACAAGAACAGATGGAGTTAAGCAGGAGGCTTGCTTTGTTCTATAATTTTATGTGATGAGCAAAACTTTGCTGAAGCCAATGCAGCTCTGTCTGGCCACTGCCTGATCTGTGTAACCTGTAGGCCCATAAATACAGTTATTGCTATTGCTAGTTATATACCACAGGCTATGTACTGACATTGCAGTATTAAGGCATGTCAGGCTTGCTTTGCCTCAAATTGCCTTAGCCTGCTTGGAACTTCATCTTAGCTGGCTTAGCTGTGACAGCAGGTGACTATTTCCTGATTTGATCATGGGGTATATCCACAATTTTTATACAGACAAGAATAGAGAGTAATTATTTTGTGTAGAAATGTTTATTCCATCATCTTAATATTGCAATGTAAAAGAAAAAAGGCCTGCCCTGGCAATTGAGAGCTATCCAGGAAGCAGGGGAGAGGAGTGCAGACATGACAAGGCTAACAGAGGAGGCATGGGAATGTCAGTTGAGAGCTATGGATTGCTCAGCAGCAAACAATTAAATGTAAACCTTGGAAACAGGCAAAACTGGCTTATAGGTGGCAGAGGAAACAGAAAAGAAGTATACAACGTATGTAAGATACTTTTTACACAGGTCATTCAGACATAATGTGGAGTTGCAGACCAAATAAAAAGAACTGTAAAGTATGAAAAGCTGTAAAGTAAGAAAGAAAAGGTACCAACGGAAGCCCCAAGTGGACTTTAGAAAGAGAAGGAAGAAATCAGCAGTTTCAACATCATGGTTCTTGGCCACCGCCATCGTACTCCTTCCAGAAAAAAAAAAAAAAATGGAAAAATAATGCTCCCTGTAACCATTTTCTCCCCTGACTGAAGCCAACTGCCTGAAGATTCAAGAGAAAGAGTGGAAGGGTAAGTATAACACCAGGGAGAATGGTATGTGCTAGGAAGTATGATCTGTATTGAATAGTTATTGAGACTTTTTCCCATGTTAGTATTCTTTATTTTCTTTTGTCATAAATGAAATGTATTTTGAGATGCTTTATACTTCCCTTTTTTGTCCCCTGTCTAATTCCCTAATTTGCTGGATTTCCAATAGCTTACTTAGTCCCTAGAATGCAACTTTAAGTTTCCCCTGACGTTAAAGTCCTGCTGATACATGAAATGCTGAAGGTTTTGTTCTGCCTTTTCTGCAGAGAGTGATTTCTTCACATGAGTCAAAGTGACAGATCATTCAGTGCACCTGCCTCTGGTAGTGTACGTGAGAGTTTGGTAAGCAGAAAAACCCCAATACATTCTGCCTTTTTGAACCAACAACTAAGAAATTAAGGATCAGTTTTCATGTTAGATAACACGCACCATTTTGAGATTGTAGGCATATGATATGATGCAAGCCCATAAATGGGGAAAATTGATGCTCTAGCTGGACTCCCCTCCTAACTGGAGCAGTGAAGCACTGCAGTAGCACAGAGAGTAAAAGCACCCCAGTGACAGAACACCAGCCAGCCACTCTTTTGAAGTAGGTTTGTTTAATCCTGCTACTGTAATGAGTTCACCAAGCATGCCTGGAAGTCTTTCAAAGCCAAAAAGCCAAGTTTTCCTAGAGCCAGAGCTAGAGTAACATTCTTTTAATTAAAAAAAAAATAAAAAAATAAAAAAAAAATCAGTGCAACTTATGAAGACAGGTTAGATATAAAAGAGCTCAAATCTTCTATTCCTTTGTGCCAGGGAGAGGCTCCTGCCTTTCAGACACTCTATGAGCTGCCTGGAGTGGCCCCCCTCTTCTTAGGAAACTCTCTATCATCTCAGAACCAGGACTTCCCACACTCCACTGACATCTCTCACAAACTGATTCAGCTGCCCAAAAGGCTTTAATTTCCTTTACCATCACCTAACCTACTCAGTGTAGGTTCAGCTCAGAGCAGGGAGTTTAAATATTGCTAAGCCTCAGCCACCTAATCTGCACAAAGAAGTTTCCATTCTCTTCAATCACCTTTCAATATGTAATTAGCAGATATCTGAAGTGGCAAGGTAGCCTGTCTTCATATCAGCATCAATCCAAACAGTGTTTCTTGAGAAATAGTTAATTTCAAACTGTATATTGCAGTAATAAGCACGGACCAAGCACTTTTTTCTGTCAGATAGTTTTCTAGATCTGTCACAAGCTACAGAACACAACTCCTCAGAGAAATATTAGCATTCAGGATTGATAAGAACAAGCATAATGTATGAAACTGAATAAGCTAAAGTCCATTGAAATCATGGCAGAAGTATGGATTTTACAATATATTCAGTATATGATGCAACCATTTTCTTACATGAGTTTGGCAAATAACCCAACACAGGCGAAGAAATGGGGTTTGGATATTTAACTAGAGAATGCATAGAGTGCAATTGTTTTCATCCTAAAATGTCACAGCAAGGGAACTGTCTAGGGTTAAACAGCCATGTTTTGAAATGTAAGTGGTCAGGCATGTTTCACATTATGATCACTCTTCAGTTTAAATATTTCAGATGTGGTTTTGTGCTACAAAATGGAACATTGACAACAAAAGAGCAGATTCAGATCTGGTTCTTACAGGTAAGCTATTCCAAATGGCTTGCAGCAGGCACAGTCATTCCCATTTGTCCATAAACATGTTTTAAGTATTACTGACCTGATCTCAGGATTTTTTTTCCTTTTTGTTCAATGTGTGTTAGAAAAGAATCTGTACAAATACTTTCAACAAGTGTATTTTATTGGAAGCAAGGAAATAATATATTATCTGAATTTAGAAAAATCTGTCACTGGTATAAAATGTGTTTTCTGGCTACCTCAATGAAATCAATAGGCATAACTCATCATTGCATGATTGTTCATTGCAAGACTAAGTTGGATATTGACAGTTTTTTCATTTTGTAGTGAATATTCTAATTAAAAATGTGAAGTAAAAATTAAAATAATTTATCAAAAAGAATACATGTAGAGATGTTCCTGTTAATATACCATTGGATTTGCCTTGAAATCCCTCAATTATATTTCTGTGAAATCTCAGAAAAGTTTATGCCTTACAGAGACAAAACTGTATTTTTATTCTACACAACCAATTTCTATCTGCTTATGGTTTATTTTAACCCATCCCTTCTGAATAGCTTTCGTTTTGCCTCCTCTTTCCATGGTCCTTTCCTTTAACCCATGTGTGACAGGCATCATGCAAAAATGGTGCTGTGAGAACTTACACCAGCTTTCTGACAAAATCATTCCTTTGGCAACTGCCCAAATCTCTGTGCTCCTCAGGGAAAACAGGTGCTTGTTAGAAACATTCATCATATGTTTTCTGTCACACATAAATTTTAATTTTTAGGATTTTTCTGTGTTGGAAACAGCACACTGGATTCTAATGTAACTAGACTGTCTCAGGCCAGTTAGTGCTGCTGTGATATTTGCCTTTTTGTATTGGTATTTATGTCACTTTAAAAGCGTTTAGAGAGGCAAATAGCGAGGATTAAAAGGCTGTTGCACATTTTAGCAGCCCAAATAGGAGGTACTGCTGGCTTATATCTGCTCTAAATTGGCTTTGCGTTCTATGTCAGAGACCACTGGTGGGTTTGGTGTGTCCCTAAAGTGGGCTTTATTGCCCTGGTGTGTCCTAATCTGGTCATTTCATCACGTGCTTTAGTCAGGTGTCCTGAGGTATCCATGGTTTCAGGAGGTTTCCTCACTCGTTAACCTTCGGGAGCAGCTGCCCTAAACCCTCAGGTGCAGCCAGGAGTGCTGTTTTCAGGGAGGCCATGGGATGCAGCTGGCAGGGGCTGTGCTGGGCTGACAGGCAGGACTGAAATGTCCGTGTGGCTGCTCCCAGCCGGGGCTTGCTGCTTTGCCCAGGACACGGCAGTGTGTGCTCGGAGCTGTGCTCCCGCTTCCCGGCTTGGCCAGGGCTCCGGAGCCGCCCCGGCTCTGTCCGTGCTGTCCCCCTGCTTCCTCACGGGACGTCACCGTGGGGAAGGCACGGCTGAGCTTGGAGTGCAAAGGAGGAGCTGCAGTGTCCCAAGGCGCGTTTGCCTTGCTTGTTTTCCTTCTGTGGACCCAGCCTGCAGTTCCTACGGGTTTAGGAGAGGGGTGCTTTAGGGTCCTTTCATGTCCAAGTCCATTTTTTCACGTGCGTTCCCACAGTCACAGCTATGTCAGACACAGTAATTTCTCTCTACCACCACAGCATTTTCGTTTTCTTGTCCTTTTATAGAACTGCCCATAGCATATGCTGCTCTAATCCTTTCAAAGCACTTTGTGAGGATAGTGAAGGCATTCGGGGATAATCTCTGTGAAGCCGCTAAATTGGTCACTACCAAAGCACTGAGAGACATGAAACTAGGCTTCTGCATTCTGCAGAGGGAGCCTCTCTCTCGTTTGGAAGCACGGTGACCTGCAGACCCACCGAACAAACCACAGGAGCTTGCAAAGCCTCTGTTCTTCACTGGAGGATGCCACCAGAGGGAGGAAGGAGAAAACTGCAAGCAGGTCAATGTATTAATCACTTAGTGTAGTGTGGGAAGACCGGGGTGGGGGGAAAACAATCATCAAAAAGGATGCTTAACCATTGAGAGCAGTTTGCTCAGATTTGGTTTTTTTCTTTGAATATCAAAAAAGTCTTTTTTTTTTCTGTTTCTTGCTTCTCACTGTTATTACAAGGGCTAAGGCTTGGCAGAAGACTTTCTCATTGAAATGTAAAATTGAAGTGTCCACAGAGCTGTGGTATTTCTATGAAGCCAGAAGAAACTCACAGCTGGGAAAAATCAAAACTCAAGTTCAGGATATCAAGGCAAATAATATAATTTGCCTTTTATTGTGGCAAAAAGGAAATAATTATTGTTGTTACTTATTGCCATTTAAAGTGGTTATGCCTAAAGAGGTCACATTTATGTAAATCATACAGTTTCCTTGCATGAAAAAAGCTCTCTGCTGGTTGTCCCTCTCTGTTTTTAACCAAAGTAGGGAGCACTGGCACTAGTGTGACAACAGATGCCAAACTCAGACTTGGGAGTCCAGGCCTGTGTCAAATGCCATGGAAAAACTGTTTGTGCACAAAGGGAAGTGGTTAGCAAGCATGCTCTGCCACCTCAGCACTGCCTGTGGTGTAGCAGCTCAATACCCCAGTGCTGTCCATGAGGGTGGAGTCCTGCAAGGTGGGAAACAACACCCTGCTCCAGGACACCAGGTCCTGGCTGCACAGCAGGAGAGACCTGCACAGTGAGATGTGCCTCAGTGCAGGGGGAAACCCTTGGGGAGCTATTCTCTTTCCTCTCAGTAAGCTGAGGAATCTCGCCCAGAGGCCTTGGACTTGTCTCACAAATGGGCTGTTGGGTGGCTGTTTCATTTCCAGCAAGAGAGTAGAAAGAGCATGGACCAGGTATACAGTTTCTGCCCAATGTAAAATGTCATCCTTTTGTCTATCTTTCTCTTGGTAGTTGATAAAATACACTCCAATGAAGACATCAGCATTCATGGACAGAGATGTTGTGACGGATTCTCTGCTGAGGACCTCTTCTCTGACAGAAGTTCCTTATCCTGGAAGTAGGTGATATTGCTGTGCTTTGTTGTGGGCCTTCTTGAGCATCTGTGAATGTCCCTGGGCACTGCCTTCAGCAGGAAGTCTATCCCTACCCTCCATCTGAAGAGCGATCCAATCCACTTACAGGTGGATAACTAGCTAGAAATGGCTGCTGCAGCTCAGTGTTGGAAATATGTGATAGTGCACACATTCCCTGTGAAAGCTGCTGCACGTTCAGGGCTTTGCTGGGGGCCCAGGGTACTTAAATGGCAACCTCAGAGAGCAGCACCACAGCAGAGAAAAGGCCACGTGTGCCAGGCATGCCAGCCAGCCTTGTGAGGGATGTGTGCATGGTCAAGAGATGCCTGATGTTGGGGTGGGATGGGAATATTGGGGCCAACCTGGAACTTTTGCAAAAGGGCAGCAATGAAGGACTTTGGCCTCAAGAGCACTGCTAGGGCCATTTTTAAACACTGAGCTGGTAAGTCCCTGGTCACAGTCTGCCAAGCAGTGAGCTTTAGGAGGCTTGCCAGTGTTCAACTCCAGCTGCCTGTTGATAGGTCTCTCAAAGAGTCAGGAGGTGGGCTGTGGCAAGTGGCTGGGAAAACCAGGCCACTTGGCTGCAGAAATGTGGTCTGTAGGACCTGCCAGACCCATCCTGCAGACTTTAGGTCAGAGAAAGAGAGTGCAGCAGTCCAGTGCCTGGCACAAGATCGAGAGGGCTGGGGACACATCAAACCTGCAACCCTTGCAAGGCACTTCACTGAAGCGGGTGTGTGAGTCCCTGTCCTCACCTTTAGCAGGAGGGTGAGAGGCTTCTCTCTTTCATCACAGTGTGGCTGTGTCTCCCTCCTCACGCTAAAGGATTGCTCTCCCCTTTAACTCTTGTCACATTGCCATTATTCCCCTCTTGTGTGGTGACACTTCCACAACAAACACAGGGAAAGCTTGGAGGGAGCAGTCAGTCTGCCCCAGGAAGGACAAAGCCTGTGGACAGGGGACATTCACAGTGAGGTGCTCTGCTTCTTTCAGCTGGGTGCCACCACTGGGCCCAGTTTGCTGCCCAGGGTGAGAAGGGACAAGCCAGTGCAAGACAGGCACAGGGATTTCAGTGCAGTGAGAATTTGTTGCTCACCAGGAAAACTTTGCTGCTCCAGATGAATTAATTCAGATTCAAATTTTTTAGTTATGACTACAGCCTGATTGGTAAGAGAGGCCATATATAAACTACAATCACTGATACCTCAGAAAAGACTAAAGGTACTCCTGGCTGACTCAAATCCCATGCAGTATATCACTTCAACAAGACAAGATCTCATTTTTCAATAGTGTGGGAAAAATCCCGTATCATACATGGAGCTTACTCCAAGATTGGAGGGTGCTTAGCAGTCTAGAAATATGATCCAAAGTACTTACTTTTTTTCAACCTGTACTGGAAATTACCTTCCCTTCTTTTTAAATTTTTAACAACTATCCTGCTGGTAAAGTAACTTCATAGATGATTTTTTCTGCTGTATTAAAGTCACATTCTCAGGTAGTGACACCTCCCTGTTTGTTTTTTTTTTTCACTGCGCCTTTTTATTTTTTTAATTTGTGTGAGATTTTTGCTGAATTTCATTTGAACTAAAATCCCGCTCATCTTCAGTAAAGACAAAAAGATGAAAGTATAGCTATTTAAGCAGCACATCAGTATGGTGTGGCTGTGCCTGTAGGTTATATGGTATCACTTTATTCTAAAGGAAGTTGTCTTTTATCAGATACACACTCTTCATTAAAGATTTGATGCACATAATAGTGATGAGGATACAAGGAAATCTGCTGTCTTTTGCTGGCCACAGGTTCACTGGCTGTATTAATAGATAGGATTAGTGAAGAAGAATAGGTCAGAAGGCTGCAAAGCCCCTGTCCTTTGAGATTTCCTTCTTTAGGTTATTAGTCTTATTGAGAGCTCCCTTGAATGCAGAGAGCAGAAACTGAGGAAAAGGCTGGAACCATTTTATTCACCAGGCCATTCTGGGGAACGGCGATTTCTGGGTCATAAAATCCACTGAAAATGTCTGCCCAGTTTTCTGCACAGGCACCCTGGAGGAACAACAATATCAGTTTTCTGACCAGAGAGGCAGCTGTAACAGAACAAGGAGAGACTATCATAGGTTTCTACCTGTTGGCTTTAGGTAGGTATTTGTCTTGGATGTGAAAGGAAACTCTTAAATAGATGTTATTATTAAGTTCAAAGTGCTTCATTTGGGTTTCATCCTGAATGGAACAGGATGGTAGAAAGTGTAACCTTTTTTTTTCAGCTGTTGCAAGATCAGAGAGGTACAGCTTGCTTTACTTTAAAAGAGATTTATAATCAATGCAGAAATCTTGAGGAAAAATAAATAGTCAAGCCTGTAAACTTTCAACTAGTTTTCACTAAGCTTAATATGTGGGAAGATTTAAAAAGTACCTTATCAGAAATACATGGGAATTCTGTGTCTTCTTGTGTTTTGGTAGCACTGAATAAATGTTCTCTGATTTTCAGAATTGTGGCTGTTGACAGTCAGTTGGCATCCTACAATTATCTTCTGCAGAGACACAAAATATGGCTTTGTAGTTCTTAACTGTAATTATTTGTGTTGTTCTTACTTTAAATGTGGGGTGCACATAGAAATTGACTTTTTCAAACAGAAACTATGAAAGATCTAGGTACTGGAACCTTATCCTGTGTTAGCAGTCACAATACCAAGTGTTTCTTTTAATTCTGCTGGAAGACAGCTATGTAAGTGTAAAACAGAGAATCGAAAATGGCACTCAGTGTGAATATACTCTGATACCATTGTAATTTTGGTTTTTTGTTTAAATATTACCTATTTTGGGCAGACTTATTGCCTAATACAAGGAAACTTTATGAAATTTCAAAGAGTGCAAGAATGCTAGGTAATGAAATATTTCAACCATAGACCCTCACAGGAAAGTAGAAGAAAACTTAATTTTTATTAAATCTGTTTTTCTAAACAGCATGTACAAAAATGTTTCTGTTTTTAAATGATTGGCCTAACAGATTTTTTTCTTATACTAAGCTTATTACTTATTTCAATTAACTTATTAGCCCTCAGCTTACACTTGACAAAGGTCTGTAGAACTTAAAATGTAAAATGCTAAGTATTTTAATAGGTTTGCATGAGACTTTCTTATTTTTATCTATAGGAACTAGGGAAAGTTGTGCTTAGAACAAAACCAGAGATGTTAGTAGAAATGTGTATGGCTTCTATCTTAGGAAAGTTGATTAGGAGAGTGGTTGTAGGGTAAATCAGAGGTATTCCAATTTATCTCTAATCTGTTCACAACTGCGTATCCCCTTGTGAATGACTGGGAAATGTCTGCACAATCAGCTAAAGAATTAAGCAGTTGCACTTAAGACTAGAAAGAACATCTCAGGTCAGCAAGGCCAGTCCCCTGCTAAGACAATGTATAATCTCATTTACACAGCTATCATGCTCCCTCCTATAATTGGCTAGGGGTTTTTTGGTGTTGGTATCACTCTTCCAGTTGAAAGCATGTTCCTGCTTTTGTTTCCCTGTTGGATAAGAGCTTTCACCTAAATTCTTAGCTAAAGTGGTCACAACAACTTTATACACTTTTTGGTCACTCCTCTTAATTGAAATAATTTTTTTTGCCTGCAAATAACACCCTATGGCCAATCCATGTTCCTGAAGGAACAATCATACCTTGACATCAACCTCCATATTCCTATATTAAGCAATTGAGGGACTTTTATTTTGTTAGTTGGTTGATTGGGGGGCAGGAGGTAATTATAATTTATTTATCACCTGTCATAATATCTTTTCCCCTCTCATCTCAGCAGCCTTATAGGCAGGACTGAATACAGCATCCAAGCAAGGTCTTGCCATCACTATTCACATTCATATTTACACTCTACCTGCTCTACTGATCCCTCCCAGTGTTGTGTCTGCATCACACTGGTAGTTCAATCTTCTTCCATCAATCAACCAACAGAGATGTTTTCTTCTGCTGCTTCCTGATAGTGACCTCACATCTTCTAGCAAATATCCAGGTGCCTGAGCCTTTAGGCTATTTGGTTTGATTTCTTCAGATTCTTTAGCCAAGCTTACAAGTGCTTTGCATGTCATAGCTGCTGTTCTTGAAACTTACCTCCAGATTCAAAACTCAAGTTACATTTCTTGCAGAGTATGTACAACCAACAGTTACACTACTCCAAGTTAAGTATAATGTAGATCTGATTAAAATTGATGGATGTAGGTATACCTTTTTGAAATGAGAACTTTTGAAAAAATCTGTTAGTCATATATAAATCAGGAAAGTACTAATTTCTTTTCTCCTCAAAGGTCTACTATTGCACTTCTGCAAGCACCAGTCACAGCAATTTATAGTTATTAGTTTTATGTACACGAATAACTCGTTCTATCCAGGGAGCTGTGATGTGGCAGAACAAGTACTCTGTCATACAGACACCCTCTTGCCCTTCTGGCAGCAGAGATAAAAGGCTAGTCCATGCTTCCTGTACCTCTGTTCCTTTAGGGGTCTGGCAAGACAACCTACATTTGCAGGAGTCTATGGATACTTCCTTACACAAAGCCCCAAAGATGTTCATATTTGATACTCTTGGGGTTTTGATGTCTTGCAAAATGGCTTCAGTGATTACACTTCTGTAGTTACTAAGTGTTTTCTTCTCTTTTGCATCTAAGTATGGAGGCGCAGCTTCTTGCAAATTCTGGTGTACATTTCCAAAACCAAAGAGATGTATGCAATTGCTTTTAGCACTTATCCAGAAGGCAGGGTCCCTCTGAATCTCCTCACCTTCACAGGATAAAGCCCTAAAAACCTAACTATCTTTGGCCAAGTCTTCCCAGAGTGACACAACTTGACAGAGGACATGTATATTCAAGAACCATGATCTAACACCTTTGGCTGAGATAAGACCTCTCCGTGTCCCCTTCTGGAAATTCTCACAGGTCACAGGTAGAACAGCTGTCATTTGTGACAGACAAGATACTGATGTATGTGTTGTACACACATGGTGTACAACAGGCAGGCAGTTTCAGATCCAGGTGAGGGGTCCTCAGCACCCTGCATGGAGACCTGAGCTCAGTGGTGTCGCACACCGACATCACGAGCAAACCAACATAAAGTGTGTCGTGCATTTTACAAATGCTGATGGATGTTGAGATCACTGCACTGAGTCTTGACGCCCAAGTCACTGTTCCATTGTTCTCCTTGCTAATGCTTTGGCCAGGGGACCAGCAAAGTGGGGGGAAAGTGCAATGCCCATCCAACAGCAGTGATCCACCCTTAGAGGGACCGTCTGCAAGTGATAGTAACTGCTGTGTTATCCTGCATCAGCACATTCTTTCCCAAGGCAGCACTCTGCTCCCATCCTTCCCTTCAGTGAGCTCAGAATGGTCTCTAACAGACAGGTGAAATCTTATCCTGCTGCTAGGGTTGCATCTGACCCCTTTTTGTCTATGCCATAAGTGGTGCGCTACTGTGGAAAAACGTTGTACAGTTTAAATTATGAGGTGCAATTTAAAAGCACTGCCTGCTGCTGCTGGCTGCTAGGTATGGGGGAAAAATATAAAGCATTTTTTCCTTCATAATAATTAACTGGAATTCTTAAATTGGGTTTTTTTCTGCATTTGTACACAATTTGTTCTCCATTTGTTTCCCCTAGTTTCACAGTTAACTGGCGCTGTTAGAGTAAATACGAGGCATAAAAGGAAATTTTAAGTCAGTAGGAGAAAGTATTTGTTAGAGAACAAATTCTGACTTTTTGTGAGTACTTCTATCAGAAAGGCATGCTGAGAGCATTACCAATCCCATCAGAAAACTGGAACAGACCACAAGACTCAAACTTGCCTTTAAAAGGCACACGTTTCCGAATGGTAATAGTAAACTGTTGCTTGACAAGTGACAGAATGAGTGTTATTTTGGGATTTTGTTTGACAGATAAAACTGAGAAGGTGGGAAAGGAAACAAGCTATTCACAGAACATTCATCCACAAAATGATTGCATTTATTGAACAAATAATCTCTCCGTGCTTTGTCAAGACTAAAACAAGATGACTTTCCTCCTTCCTGCCAGAACTGGCAATGCGCCCTGGACAGGATATTGTGTGTGTATAATTGCCAGCGAAGACTGAAAACAGAGCAGGGTCACTTCACAGTTGCAATAGTTAATGACAGCTTTGCAAATTCTCTGGATTTTTTCACTGTTTTAATTAAAGCTTTCTAGGCGGAAAATCTTTTGAAGCAAACATCTTCTGATAGGCATTTATGCTTGTGTACATGTAGTTGACTAAGTAACTGATTTCATTCATGCCTGCTCCGTATTAAGATCAATCCAGTTTCTGTCCTAGAGAAAGGTTATTTGCTGATGGAAGAGCCTAGTTTTTCTTGTGACACTGAGCCTCACTTTTTGCTCTCATTTCTTGAATTCTTCCACTTAAACCTTCATATATATTCTAAACTGCATATGGCTGAGTTGTAACACCCATTTCTCTATTTCAGTCTTACCAGGTTTTACGAGTAAAGGCCTAGCAACAATGTCTAATAAGACGAAGTCTAAGTAGAAAGCATAATGACCTATTTTGTTTGGGCACAGATGAAGTAATCTGTTGGAAATGTGGATGACCAGCTCTGAGCTATCAATTCACTTGTGCCAAATTTAGTTCTCCAGAACCAAGGTTAACAATGAAATTGCATGCAGCCTCAGGTGCTTATTGCTTGTTCAGACCATATCAGGTACATGAGAGAAAAATAGGGCTTGTCTGAATGCACAGGCTTGAGTGATTTGACAGAAATCTTTGTAAAATGATAATGTTCCCTTTTGATATTCTTAAACAATCTCAATGTTCTCAGTTGTTTTCAGTAGAGAGATTTTCCTCCTCCTTAGTCATTCTTTCTGTCTACTTTTCTGGTGCTTTCTTTGCATGGGCTGGTGGGCATCACACCAGAGTTTGTCAATGGGGTTTCAATCCCTGACTTTCACAAGCTTGCTTGGCAGCCCTTCTGTAGCTTCTCAAGGAATCACGGATAACAGCACTAGTCTCTCTTGTGGAGTGCTTTTGACATGTGTAGATTTAAATGCTCTCTTAGGGAGTGTTATTCCAGGAGAAGGATTTTTCTGAGTTATATAGGGGCAATACAAATTTTTTTTAAATTGCTGTCCATCCTATTCCTCCTACCACACGTTTGCAAACATTTGCAAAGCTACTTCAGTAGTTGCATATTATCTGTGTATTTTGCCACTTCAGAAGATCCAGCATCTCTCATTGATGAACAACTCATGTCAGACTGTGTTTATGGGAGAAATGTGGTGATACCGCTGTGACCTTTATGCTGGGTAGGAGTGCTCAGTTTCTTCCTAATTTTTTCTCTCTCTCAGCCACATTTTGACCTCAGTTGAAATCTGTCTTTTTTCACCAGGATTACCTTAGTATGCTGGGTTTGGATTTTGGGATTGGTTTGGGTTTTTTCCACATACACTTATGAGTGAATATTAGTGGCAGCTTGCAAAAGATGGAAAAAGTTCCCTCAGTTGTTTCTTTTCTATTGTCTGTTTTATTGAGATGACACCTGGTAGCATGGAGGCACTTCAAAGTTCAGAGGTTTCTTTCCAGGCTCTTGATCTACCTCTGATGTCCCCTGAGGCACACACCACCTGTCGTGCAGTTGAGGAGGTGTCTGCCCTCTCTGGGAGTGTCAGAGCTATTGCTTCCAACTTTCTTCCCTATAATGCTGTCAGGGCTTGGGGGAGGAAGGGAGAGGGGTTGTTTGGTTGGAGATGTTCTTTCAGTTGGGTGATTTTCTCTTCTGGGATGCTTCCTTTGGGGTTTTTTAAGTCAGTCAGTTGGCACAGGCAGCAACCCAGACTAGCACATGTATCTGATGGCAGAGATCCAGTGTCCCATAGTCACTACTCTGGTTGACAGCACTTTGATGTGACCACTGATTTTGTTACTGCATGGTTTACTAAGAATTGATTTTCTTCAGTTTCTTTTTTTTTTTTTTTTTTTTTAATCAGAATTAATATGGTCTACTAACCAGACAGACCGTTTTAGGGACTGGATATGCCAGTGCAGCTTCTCTACTGCTTTGGTTAAAAGGACTGTGCCTACCTGCAGAAGTCATACTCGCTCTGTAACCTTATCTCCCTCAATGCTTCCCTCATCTCCATTCTCAGTCTGTGAATGTAATTCCAAAAACTTATCACAAGTACTGTGTCTCTCTCACCTCCATCTAAAATGTGCAGTGTTGTTCTACGTGACATTTTGCTCAGTTTCTTCCTTAAGACACTTTAACTGAAAACTCCCTTACCCTCCAGGCTAGGGGGAATTTGCTCTTTATATTCTCAGGAAGGGTGGGTGTCTGACACTGTGAGGGTAGCCCTCCTACCCATCACACTGCATTGACAAAATTTTACTGTTTACAAAGGAGGTGCCATTTTATTTTGTCTGCCATTTTAGCAGTATGTCTTCATATGGACAGGGAAAAATATTTCATGCCTACTGCCTTGATAACTATCCTACCTTACAGAGGGTAGAGCCAACATACACAAACAACTCTCACGTTTGCATTGCAGGCTATCCTCATTCATTCCCAAAGACTTCCTTCCTTGCCCTGCTCTGCCTATTTATAATACCTAGACTCCAAGTCAGAAAATCCCTGAGTTAAAGTACATGCAGTTGTTCCAAACAAAGCTTGATTAAGAAACATTGTCACCTAGTGGCCAGAACAAGATATATTTATGATTGCTGATCATACAACAAGGCATATATAGAACGTATGTGTGTATCCCAGTGCATCATTGCACCAGTGACTATTTCTGGTCAATACCATATGCTGACATTTCAGCTCTTTGCAGTTCAAATGCTATTCTAAGTCATGTGCATTTACTAAACAAGCCAGAGCACCAGCAGCTTGGCAATGCTGCCAAGAGAAACTATTAAAAGGATATTGCTCCACAGAAGAAGCAGTTCATAGTGCCGTACAGAGACTGTCCCATCAGCCACCTCCCTCCCACTCCAAAGTACCCAGAACACCTCACCAGGAGGTATCTGTCCAATCTCTTTCATTACAGAACAAGTGCCTTGCTCTTTGGCATTTCATCTCCTGATACTCCCACATGGCCTGGAAATTGAGGCAATTTCCTCCCTTTTCTTCTTAGCCAAGGCAGCCTGGCAGTGAAGTGCTGAGTTCTTGACATATATGAAGTGGTACTTCCTGAAGGAAGGCAGCTGCCCTCTATTGTTGCCCTCTACAAGAGTAAACCTATCAGCCATCTTTCATCTCACAGACTCCTTTGAATATCCAGATGCTGTGCCGTCATGTCACATCCCTCTTATTGTGTATGTTCATCTCTTTCTGGGTCAATATACATCAGCCTTACTCTGGTTTATCTACTGCTTGTGCCTGGGTAGAGGGCTGTAGGTCAGCTCTTTTCTCCCTCACCTGGTAATGTTGTACCCTGGCATAAGCCACCAGGTGTTGCATTCCTTATCCTGTCATAGGCAGCAGACACTCAAAAGAGGTCATGTCTTGCTCTGCCTTGCCAAGGTGAAGTGGGGCCACCAATGTCAAAAGCGGCAGAGCTGGTTTGTGGGAAAGAAGCAGGAGACAGCAGGGAGCCAGGTGTTGCCTGACCTCCACCCCCTTTACTGGCTAAGCCACATTTTCAACACTGAACCTGACACTTATCAATAAACATTTTGTTAAAAGTCATTCATTTCTGCATGTCTAAGCTGTTTCAAAAAGTGGAATGCAAGCTACCAGGGTCTTGCACTGATGAGCAGAGCAATAGCAGTGGACATTTGGAAACTCTAGGTCTCTCCAACTGAGTAAATGTCTGACTTTCACCAGCTTTACAGTCATCTCCCTTGTGTTTTTCTCACATACTTAGACACATACAAGTCAGGCATCTCTGTTCCTGGAGAATAAGAGAGAATGCAACTTTCTGTAAAAATAAATAAAAAGAGACTTTGAAGTTCTATTCCAAACATTCTCTTCATATGGATTATCATGTGCATTACTGAAAAATATTCCCATCTGGGACAGACTTTGCTGCAAGGAGATTATAGACTGTTCTAAGAGAGGAAACATAGTTGTATTAGCTGCATGTCTCTAAGGAGGATTGATAAAGCAGCTCTCTGGTTAAGTGCATGAACTTTCTGTATCCATTATTGTATATGAGGAACATAAACAGCTGCAGATTTTGGCACGTTGTAGTCTCTGCTCCATTCTACCAATCTTTCTTCCTTCCTATTTTTCCCAGGTGTAACACTTCATGAGTTTCACCTATCCACTTAAGGAAAAAGACTTTGGGGAAAAAGTCCACTTTAGACCCTTAAATGGTGTTTCTTCAGTAGATGTAGCAGCAGCTCTTTGTGTTTGTTCTGTTTTATTGCTGCAATTACTCGCTTGCACCTACTTCTGAAATGTACCCAGCTGCTCAAAAAGGTTTCGTGCATAGGTTTTCTAGTGGATAATCTAGTTGAATATGCTTCTAATGGAACAAAAGGGAATTTTAGAAGAGATGTCATACATTTACACACTCAACAGCTTCTTTATTTGCGTTTTGATTTCATAGAATCATAGAATGGACGGAGTTGGAAGGGACCTTAAAGATCATTCAGTTCCACAGATTTAATTTTTTTTTTCCAGGTTGGTTGTCTTGGTTTGGAAACAGTGTTGTGATTTTTGTCCTGTATAAACAAAGACACCTTCTGCAGCCTACCGACTACCTCACGTTTAACTTGGCAGTGTCAGATGCCAGCATCTCTGTGTTTGGTTATTCACGGGGCATCATTGAAATCTTCAATGTCTTCAGAGATGATGGATTCATTATCACATCAATATGGACTTGCCAGGTAAGACTGGATTATGCTTAATTAGACAAAAGGGGTGCACTATTTCTGTAGGTGTGCTGTATATAAATAATCAGACAGGACCCAAAGAATGAAAAGAGGTAGTTACTAGTATTTCAAAAGGACAATGTTCTCTTTTGCTGCACCTATAAATCTATGCATTTGATCGGTGCTTCACCAATTTTGAGTGGGTTTTTTTCCCTGTGTATTTGCAATAGTTCTTGCTAGTTTGGGGTTTTTTACTTCATATCAGAACTCACAGTCACGTTGGGAAGTCAAGGCATAGGGTGTGCTCACCTGAAGCCAACCTGGTTGTTGCTTTAAGCCAAATGTTAAAGTGTCAATGTCGACTCCTGCTTGACAAGGCATGTAGAGCAAAGCCTCCACACAGCATTTGGGCATACCCATACATTTTAGCATACACCTTTTTGCACTAACTCAGTTGTAATTCTTCAATCCCATTCCTAAACTCCTGGATGCTTCATTGCCTGTGGTAGAATGAGTGATTTAACTTTATGGCACAGTCATCTCTGATCTTGGAGGCAGCTTTTTGTTGGAGTACTCAGAATAAGTTATTATTTTTAATTCTGAAACATACCCATGTGGACAGAATATAAATGCACCCCATGGACAGATAGGCATAAAGGCAGTTCTCTAGTGCTTTCAGCATAATTTGTGAGAAAGATTGTACTCTGTTTCATCAAGGAATCAAAAATCTGAAAATGACAGGATAGCCTAGGGCAAGGTATAGGAAAGATCACGATGAAGGAAAAGGGAGAGAGAAATAATCCTCTTTTCTTGAAGGTTTGTTTTTTCGAGTTTTTTTTAAAGAGGAAGTTGAGCTATTGTGCAACATAAATGAAAGAACACTTATAGGTCATGTCCCCTCCCTTTCATTAAAAAGGTTCAGTTTATGCAGAGAGGAAGACTTCCTGTAGGAGACTCGGATTAACCTAGGAGCTGTAGCTTGATCTAAAAAATTATTATTTTATTGTTTAAAATATATCTTTATAGTCATTTGGCAGAAAAGGATTTATCAAAATGAAGCTAATTATTTCCTCAGCAGAAATGCACTTTCTCTAATGAGATCACCTACAGCTGCAATCTAAGGTCTGTTGAGCAGAAACTTTGAATTTTTTTATAAATGGAAAACTTTGAAGTCATCAGATAAAAAAACACATACCTGAAAACTGTAAAATTCACACCCATACTTGAAATTACACAGATGCATATTTCCCCCCCTCTTTCAAGCAGTGTTTGAGCTGTGACTGAGAAAGGAAAGGTAAAATCTTCATCTCCAGGTTCAGTCCTAGCTTTGCTGCAGATTTCCTGTGTAAGTCAGAGTAAGCCATTCAGCATGAAATCCTGACCCAAGACCAGTGGCAAAACTTAATGCTCACAAGGTTGAAAGAGGTAACATAAAATGACCTTTCTGCATCCCTACTCCAAGCTCTTTCAGAGCCCTGTCTGTACTGTGACTTCTTTTTGGGGGACTGTAAAAAACCAGCACACAGAGGAATTGACAAGGCATGGCACACTGTGTCTCTGCATCTTGTTTTGTATAGGAACTTCTGTCAGCAGCCTTACAGATTTCTTTCATGATACTTGTGCCTGGGAATCCCTCTTTGGCTGACTTGGAGCTGATTAAGTCTTGTTATGATGATCTGACTTTTTTTTTTTTAAGATTTAAAAAAACTGGGACAGAGCTGAACTTGAACTTTATGAGATGGAAGTGTGCTTAATCTTGCTGTGCTTGAACTGCCTTTTCAAGGGGAGAAGTAGTGTATAACATTTTTAGGGAGGATAGTTTGTTGGTCAAGGTGTGTTAAGTAATTGGGTTTGGATCTTCTTGCTTGAGACAGTATTTATTTACAAAATTTAGATATCAAGCAAAGTTTTAAGATATTGGGATCCAAAGATTTTGTGCCAGACACTAAAAATGCATTGGCTTTTCTTAAGTTTGATTTGCAAAACATGGAAGTTTCTGGTTTGGTAATCCTCTGTAGGCTCTAGAAGGCAACATTTACCATTCCAAATAGGAACTTACACTGTTATTAATACTAATTTAAAATTAATGGTAATCTGGAAAAGTCAATTTGTACTTTGAATTAATAGTTTGGATTTGTTGTGACTTTTGGAGTGGTCAGACTGGTTACAGCTTGTTGAGAGAACATCATGTAGGATTCCTGTTTCCATTGAGATTTTGTTCTGTCTTGGGGAGCTTCAAAAACATGTTTAAACACTGACATCCATCTTTTTGATTAATAAGCTTGACAAAACAGAAGTCAGTGATGAAAAAGTAGGTTATGGAACTAGAGTGGCTGGATTTTAGCAAGAATATTGTGCAGAAATAGCAGGAAGCTTCTGTGCATAAAAAAAAGATGTAAAAAAATTCCACAAGTGTATGGACAACCAGCACAAAGGTCATTCTAAAAATGTTTGATGTTGAACAGCAGTAGTGTTTTGATTCCTGTAGTCTGAGTTTGTAGTCTTACTAGAAGGGGTCTCACATGTAGAACACAAGGAGTGAGGACCTTTGTGCCATGAAGGTAAAGCCCTTGTTTTCTGTGAGGACCCACTGAGATCAGTGTCTCTTGCTCCCCTCATGTGCTCAGGCTCCTCTTCAAGTAGCTGAGGTGGCACTTTGCATACATGAGCATGACTCTCTCCTTAGCATGGCCCGTGTGTTTTCCCTTACTTGGTTTGTTCTGTAGAGTCCAGAGGACGGCCTTACTTGGCTTTCTATCATTGTCTGGTTCACTACACATTTGCTCCTATTGATCAGTCAACTCCTGCTGTCAGGTATGCTTAGGGAAATTTTATTTTCCCAAGCTAGCCTGTCATTTCTGTTTATGAAGAAACTTCATGAGCTCACCTCACTTAATCCACCTAACTATTTTGTTTTCCTCTGACTCGGGTCTCCTTCTGTGCCCTCAGGTAATGTTCTTCAACATTAAGGTTCACCATCCTTGGCTGCCCCTGTTAAAGGGAATGGGGGAAAGACAGACAAATAGCACTTCTTTCAAAACAGCCTGATCTTTCAAAATTCTCTGTAACAAAAGATGTATCTCCAGCTACAAGAACCATCTCACTGCATAACCGCTGAAAGGGACAGATAGGAGTTCTCCTGTTCTCCTCCTCTGTATTGAAGAAACAACACTTTTCTTTCCCATGCCAAACATTATTTTTTGAGTCTGACAGAGCTCTTCTCTCAGGAATGTGGTTACATGGTAGGTCTGTATCCAAATGCTGCCTCTGCTGAATGCTGTGTACAAATACAGTTTTCCAATGGTGGCTTTTGGATCTGCTTTCTCTTCCTTTTTATACCTCTGCTCTACCACTGTCTCTTATTCCTGATCTGGACAGTGGAAGGACAGCCAGTCTCTGGCACATTCATTTATTAGCCTCTCCCAATATGATCAGTAAGTAAACTGGTTCATAGGTTAAGTTTCAGTTCAGGGAATGTAAATCAGTGACCAAGAGCCATCTGTTCCCCCATTGACCATATTCCTAGTGAAAAGCTACCTCAGAATATATTTCTGTCCTTTTTTACTCGTATGTTCTGCTGAACCAGAAGTTGCACTGAAACCTGTAAATAACATTGTGTGCAAATGTTCTTACCTGTAGGAAGTTGAGAAATGTTCATTGTCTGCAGGTAAATATGGTTTCTTCTAAACCTTATTTATCAAATGCCAGAAAGTTTTTCTTGTATTTGTTAATCATGTGGCAAATACAACAAAAGATGCAGGTTTCGGGAGGCCTCTAAATACAGGGAAATGTTTATAACCTGTCTGAACTCCATAGGTACATTGCAGTCATGTCTGAAAACAAGAATGGGCTATGGAGTACCTTAGAATTTGAAATCCTTCATAATCTTGGTACTTCAGTTTAAACTTGTTTCCAGTAGCTCAATTTTCTAATTTTTTTAAATTATTTTTTACAGTTTTGATAATTATTTTTGATAACTTTTGCTTATTCAAACATTAATCTGATAAACACAGGTTTTACTATGAGAATCAGGAACACTGACTGCTCTTACCACGTGCTCACTCTGTTGGTATAGGCTTCTTTTAAAAAAAATTCCTTATTTCTGTCTGTTTCTTACGTGTAAGACGTGTCTAGACTGTGCACACCAGACCACAGCGTGGTTATCTCTGGGTCATGGTACTGTCACGGGCACAGCCCCTGTCCCTGACGTGCCAACTGACGCTGTCACCGCAGACGCACTCACCTCACTATCAGCCTAGGTATTCCCAGTCCATCTGGCCAGCCAGATGGTGCCAGAGCATCCCCAGCAGATCTGTCTCTGCAAAGAAACAGCCTCAGGAGCAGCCATAAAAAATAAGTTCCACTTTGAGCTATTAGTGAGCACCACAGCAGCTTCTCTGACAGGATCCAGCCCCCACTGACTCTGTCCCTGCAGTCTGCCCTCCCCACCCCAGGGTCCTGGAAGGGACCTGCCTACAACCTCACAAAGCTGCTTCATGTTGTGCAGAATAATAAAGACACTGAGGGGAGTAGAAGAGAGAGAAATGACTGTTTCATCCTGTGGGTGGGTTTACTACAAAGCAGGGAGCAAACCTGGTTTTGAATCTTGCAGTGCTTCCATGCTTCACACAGCACTTCTTTATTCCTGTCTGGCATACCCTGGAGAGAAGCACATGGCAATGTGGTGATCAGCAGTAAGCCCCACAATGCACACAGGTATTGTCCTGCTCTGTTAGCCCTAATACACTCGTGCAGTTTGCCTGACAGCACCAGATATGTGGCGTATGTGCATCCCGAAAGGGCGTGGTGTGGCCAGGAAGTTAAAAATTATCTGGAAGCACCAGCCTTAGTGTGTATGCACTGAGAAGTCCCACAGATGTCTGGGATTTCTTGCACTTCATGACATTTCTGAGAAGAAATAATATCCACCTTTCATAAAAATTAGAATTGAAAATCTAAAACACCAAAAGGAAAACTGCAACAGTAGGAAATGCTGAGAACATAATGATGAAAACACTTGGGCTCTTTTCAGATGTTTTAAGAGCAGGGCTTTTAATCCTGAATAAATCTTTTGTGTTTTATTAATGGCATTTGCTTTCTCAGAACATGCGTTTATCTCTTTTCCTATACACAGATTGTAAAATATTGCTAAGTCTTGTCTGAGGAGGAAACAGAGGATTAATACGTTCTTCTTTTAACAAAATCTTCTGTAAATTGTCTGATAAATCAAAAACCCTAAAGGCATTTACGGTCTTATAAACAGAGTAAATTTGGAGCACATTGCTTTCTGTCCTTTTAATATAACTCATAAAACCAACCAATTGTTTATTTAGCTAGACTATTGACTCTCTTGACTCAGTTAGTGATTTTCTGTGTTTTATAAATACCAAGAAAGTGTTTGCACATTACTATGTGTGGAATGGTACTCCCTCACATTCTGGGAAGATGAGTGACGAGTGGTGACTCCACAGTCCAAAATATTTTTTGTAATAAAAGCAATGTTGGATGGGAAGGACCAAAATTAAACCTCGCAAGTTTCCTTTTTACTGCCTTCCAAGTACTGCTACTTGGGAGATTACTGTGGAAAATGACAGGCAGCCACTACTGCCTAATATCTGTATGCATTGTTTGTCAGACTTCTTACTGCTTAACCACCCATTCACATTGCTCCATCATAAATTAACTTTTTTCCTTCACATTTTCTGAAACAAATCTCGATTATGAACACTAAAATGTATCCTCATTCTTGTGTCCTTACCTACCTGAGATTTGGATACTGAAATATAAAGTTCAGAGGTACTAGTCTTCCCTATTTCTTTATTTCTGGTCTGCTTCATATAGTCTAAGGAGTGTACACATTGCAGTCAAAGAGGTAAAGGCAACTCATGTAGACATCTGTGAGCTGAATTTTAATGAGAAAAATGCTTCATCTGCAGAGAAGGGGCAAAAGACTGCACAAACAGAACAATTAGCAACATAGAAGATCATTTCAGTGTAACTAATGTGACTTCAGGGAAGTTCCGCCAGTTTTCATTAGTCATGAATTCTCCTTCATTTTCCTCTAAATTATTATTTCTGCAGTCAATTGCAACTAATTAGGTAAGTTATATATTTGGTAGTGAAAAATTATGAATGTCCAAACTATCTGTTTCCTTGTTTAACAAGTCTGACGTAGCCCCTGCACCCAAGTGACACCCAAGCACTGTGTCAAACCACGCACTGCTGCCTGGAATGGGCATTCGTTGCCTGAGAGTGCTCCTACAGAACCAGGAATTTACAGAGCTGAAGCTTTGATTCCTGCACTTGCTTTTACTCCCGGAGGGCTTTGAAATATCCTTTTCTTATTTCTCTATGTGGAAAAGAGCCTTCCCCATCCTTCTGTGCTGATGTCTAAGATATTAAACGTCTTCTTTCAAAACATGCTGTCCATCACTCCTTCATCATTCAAGATCTTCTCACCATGAAGCTGAACAATTCATATTCTTCCGACTCCACTCTGTGTGCCACATCCTCTCACTGACTTTTTAGCAAAATTTCATCTGAAATGAAAATATCACTCTGATAAAATTTGTAAATATCTTTAATAGTTCTACCTCATGGTAGAACATAGTTCTACATAGTTCTACATTTACACATCTTGTCTATCACAAATATATATTTCATTAAGTGAGTACACTGATAGTACGTAGGAAGCAAATCAAGTCCTGACCTAGATTTTGTGCTGAGTGAATCAATAACAAGATGACTGCTGCTTGCAATGGGCTGTATATGACGTGACATCCAGAATTTCCACACCACTGTCCCTGCAGAAAGGGATGACATTGCATCTGGTGGGTTTCCAGATCACTCTAAGGCCAAGAATCACCTGTATCTTTTATATTTCCTTCCATGGTCTCCCTAGTCTACTAGGACTCCTCAGAAATGCTTGTGACTCTCCTGTTATTTTGGTACAGGATCCATAGGGGACAAGAGTATTAACCTAAGAGGAGATCTGCTAGTAGCCATGCACCTTTTTCAGGTTTTCAGAAAAGTAACATGTTCTTGTGTTGGCCACTTAAGGCTGAGTTGGTACCATCTCTAACCTGCCCTGTCTTTTGCCTGGGAGCTTCATGAGCAGAACAAGTTCAATTGCAGGCATTCAGCCAGCAGTCAGAGATGACCTTGTATTAACCTGAGGGTGGCTACATAAGCAGATTCCCTCTTGCCTGGAAGCAGCACAGACGATTGTACTTTGGAGAATGTGGAGGGTCACTTGTAGTCTCTGGGCTGTCCTGGCAAAGTTCATGAACAGTGGGACCTCTGATTCCCTTGAGATGTGTAAGCCTTGAGAAACATTTAACATGATATTCTGAAAGGTCAAAGAAAATACTTTGCAAACAAAAGCGTGATTTTAATCTGATTTGCACGGATCTCAGTTATCCATACGCCATGAAACCAAGCCTTGCCTTCTATGGTAATGTAAAAATGAGACAGGTGACTCTTCTTTTATCTGTGTATTTGTTGGTTCATATTAATGATGATGCTGACAGTACACAAGTAGACTCTGAATTATCATCACTAAAGTGGAGAGGAGTTTTGAGGTCCACTGAATAGAATTTTACACAGTGTAGCACAGATGTTCCCAAAGGGCAATACTGGATTTTCCTATCGAGTGCTTCTTCATTTCCCACTACACTAATTTACAGAAAGACAATGGCAATTCAGCATTTAACCTGAAGATGGGAATCTTTCCATTGTGTCTGGATCATCTGGTAGTATGAACTACGTGCTCCCCGTTTATTTTTCACGGGGGTACATGAGAGGCATAAACCTGCCATGATTCCACGGCATCTACCCAGAGCTAGAAAGCAGGTGTTCCCAAGCATTTGGAGGTGGGGTATGTGAAATTAGATTTTAATCTGATGAGGCTGTGTAAGGAAATTCTGCAAGCAATTTCTATCTGTTTGGTAATTGCTGTGCCCTCGGTGGAGTTGTTGTGTTCATAGCCGTGCTTGTTGATAGGGGCATGTACAACTAGGAGTACAAATTGTGGCCTGAGAGGCTACTACTACAGTAGCTAAAGGCCAGCCCAAAGTAAGTATACCTTGAACCTCACTTGATTAACCTGGTATATAAAACTGGGTTCCCCAGTATTACTAAAGCCAAAACTTGGCCTGCATATATTAATAGTGGCACTGAACACACATTGTCTATATAGTATAATTAGTATAATTACATATCTGGACACACAATAATATAGTCTAAATACTGCATTCATATTTTTCTATTTTTAGAATATATGCCATCCACAGAAAGATTTAATCACTTTGTGAGTGCAAAATACTGTCTGATGCTCTCACTTAATGGTTTAAACTCTCTAATCCCATAGCATATCAATTCTCATTGTTTACTAATACTAATGTAGTGGTATTTATGTCAGAGGCCTCTAATGGCTTGGGTTAATGCCACCACCTCTAAGAATAGCTGCCCTTGAAGCCTACTGAGACATTTTAAAAGGCAGAATGCAATCATAGCAGAAAAATGTCTCATGAGCAAAAGATGTTGTGGGAACTGTAGTAAATGATAAGTCTCTTTCACCTCCTGTATTGTAGGAAATCTTGAAGAAACTGAGTGCTTTAGGAACACTATGCATTGTGATTTTTAAGTAGTCTTCTGTGAAGACTAATTTTGATTATGAACCTTGGTAGTTCTTCTAGAACCTCTGTGACTAAAGAGTTACTGTAGTCCACTTGACACATCATAGTATATTTGAGAGATGGGGGAATTATGTTGTCATCAGACTCAAGTGGAATATTTTTGCATTTACTTCAAACTTTAGGAAATTGTTCAATTTAAAACTGAGTTTTTAAATTTTAAAATATCTATTCAAAGGTATCTACAATTGTTTTTACAAATGAGTTTCTTGAAGATTGATTGAAGCTGTGTTTTGTTTCTTGATGTTGAAGGAGGTTTATTGCCATTATTTATTTACATTATGATCTCAGAATAATCTGATCTGTGTTAAAAAAAAAAATTCTGAGAAAGCATACTGTGGCAATTTTAAGTATAGCCTGTGGGCAAATAATCCCTGTTTGAAGTTTATCCTTTTCTTTACATATTCATTATCTCATTTTCAATAGAAGAAAAGTACAGGACGCTGTGGTTTTGAAGGGAAATAAATGGATTTTGGGAAATTGCAACAGATTTACCAGTTGACCAGAGGAGGGAGTGAGGTAGCCTTTGTGGCTGGTGAGACCAATGTTTTGGCTTAAAATGAAACGCAATAGCTGTTTTGGCAATCTGCTTTTGTGCAATTAAACCTTCATTAATCCAATAATAAGAACAATAGGTTATATTTTACTTCCCTTTAAATGAAGACAACCCTTATTAATCAGTAGGGATTCATAAGTACTAAGGGTAGTAAAAGTGGGGCACACCCAAGCTCACAGCTAAAAATTTCATAGTGCACCAGGGATTCCTAACTCTCCCTGTGCTGAAGTAAATGAATTTGCATGCAGTAGGAGCTCTATGTATTGTGGGTTGTAAATAGTGCTCCAAGAATATTAGTGAAATTTAAAGTCAGGCACAAGCACAAAGCAAAAAAAAAACCTCACAATTCTTTCTTCAGTTGTGTCTTAGCTTCCAGGCAGCATAAAGATAATGAGCACCTTCCATGAGTATCTATATAGCCAAGGGAATAATGCTGGTAGAGCACTGAGAGAAAAGCTTTTAAAATTGCTAATCTACTCCTGCTTCTTAATGGGTGAAAAGGAAAACTGGTGTATTAAAATTACCATGCAATCAACTTTGTGTTTATGTCATAATTCATTATTGTCTGTTAACACTGCTGCTATTTGATCATAATTAATAATAGGAAGGATCAAATTACATTACACAAAAATGGAGGAAATATGACTGGAAGAAAGGAGCTGTCTGGGGGGTAGAATAAAAGGAGAACCAGAACTGTGTAAGGGGAAGAGCATCAGTCTTCCAAAATAAATAAATGTTATCTACTATCCTATATTCCCTTGGCTGTCATTCCATGTATCTCTAAAGATGCAGAAAACTGAAATTATCACATATTTTTGTAACCTGCAGATATTCATCTCTGTCCACAGAAATGGGGACTATGTGAAAGCTGTTTTTCTGTTGTTACCTACTTTGGGTGCCAAGCAGTTGCCTTGCTACCTACAGTGAGTGTTGTCTGTTCAAGAGCAGAAAAAGTAGCAGAGATTTTTCTTCCAAATCCAGCAGGTGTAAGCTTGAAGTAAGTTGGCTGCATCTAGAGGAAGATCCCTTGTTTTCTTCTGAAGACATATGTCTAAGTGACACCCATATAAAAGTGTTGCAGCGTTGACAGGTTTGCTGGGAAACGGTGTATGCATAGCAGGGATCAAAAGCCACTTGTTGCCGATAAAAGTTTGGGATGAGAGTGATCTGAGCATCATGTTCCCAAAGCAGCTTGTTGGAAGGCCTCTTGTGGTTTAATGTTCCAGATGCTGTGGCTCCTGTACAGGCTGT
The DNA here is from genome assembly GCA_013397795.1 of Orthonyx spaldingii. NCBI lineage: Eukaryota > Metazoa > Chordata > Aves > Passeriformes > Orthonychidae > Orthonyx > Orthonyx spaldingii. The sequence goes on along the minus strand of VZTJ01005117.1, from coordinate 1,445,527 downwards.
TCTGCAGCTTGAGAGCCACCATTTACCTTCTTTATTAATTTCATCCGAGCTCTTGTTATCCCCAGAGCTCCCTCTGCTCCATGACATTTCCAGCTGTCACCTGTACCCAAACCACGGAGCCTTTGGCCAGCCTTTGGAGGCTGCTGTCACCCAGCCACTTACAAACCACTTGGCCCTGGTAACATCTCTAGTGGTAGCCCCCACACCTGCAGAAGATCTGATGAAATGCTGTTATGAAATGGTATGGAAACATGTGGGGCTGACATTGGCTCAATCCTATGAACTATGTTGATTTAGATAAAACTGCATTATTTTTAGCAAGGCACCACTCCAAAGAAAACATTTAGGTTTTTCTTTCTTATGGTGACAGCTTCATCTTAAATGTTGAAGGGCAAGAGTATGTTTTTAGACCCACCTTCCTCCCTAGTAGAGGTACTCAATGGCTGTTTGAACCAATCATTTGATATAATTGTTTGTCTTTGGTCTGACATCAGGGAAGGAGGGTGGGAGAAAAATGGTCACATCTGTCAGTGATTAAACAAACACAAATCTATTTCAGAAAAACTCCCCTGCTTTCAACATAGGCCAATGATACACAGCGAGAAGCCTGATCTGCCCTCTTAGTATTCAATTTCATAGCTCTTTAGACTAACTTCAAAGTGTTTATTTGCATCCTTGTTGAAATACTCCTTCCTTTCTAATCTAATAACTAATGCAATTCCTCAAGATTATGGCCATTATGTTTTCTGCATCTATGAAGCATTATTAGAGCAACTGGGGAAGTGGAAGCTGTTTGCACCAGTAAAGCTAATGAAATGCAGAGCACATTTACATATCCAGGTATTTCACCAACCTCCACAGCACACAACAGGCCAAATTCAGCCAACTACAGTTTCTAGCAAGCAGCTGAGACATCCAAGAAAGTCTGTTTTAAACATGGTTGCATTTATACACCAAGCATGAGCTGATTGTAATCAGAGCACAGGTGGGTGTAGATTGTTGTAGTAGCAAGCCTTGTATGCATTTTAAATGTGGTGGGTCTGTAAAAGTTGGCAATAAGAAGTGTTTAGAGTCAATATGAGGGCACTAGTATTAAGAAAAAACACCAGTGAAAGAAGTGATGAAGCAGTCCTTTTACTAACCTTTCACCCAATTTAATTTATGCGATCTGCCAGGGTCTTAGCTTTAAGCCTGGATTAAAGACCTAGATTCAGTGCTGGGTTAAACTGAATTCCACAGGAGCCGTGCGCATTCATACAAACAGTTTGTTCCTGTAGAATAACGATCTGCCTTTCCGCCAATAATTTCCCTACTTTAATGCGAAGTTACAGTCCAGAGACACTTTCTTAATATTCTTGCTTCACTAGGTGGTAAAACTGGCACCGGCAAGAGCTCCTTTGCTCTGGACAGTTTAATACATCATTGCAAGATTCCAAAGAAAAGGACGGCCATCAGCGACTTGCCTGGACCATTTCCCAGCCGTACAGTGCTCCCAGCAGATGGCTACATCCATATCCGCTGCAGTCGACAGCAGCTTCCTTGTTGTACCCAGACGTGGAGCTCACGGAGCTGTGGCCATCCTGGGATGTGGCTGAGGCACTGATGTCAGTGGGAGCCACAGGGCTGCACAACTCTGCTGGGGTCACATTGAGGGGATGAGGATCATGGCCTCAGAAATAGCAGGCAACCAGGAGCACCAGACATTGAGGCTCAATCTACTGGATCTATTTAAGTTTTGGGGTCTTTTTGTTAACAAACAAATCTTTTCTCACCAGCCAAGCCCATCACCTCCTACATTCTTACCTCTTTGGCCTAAGTTTCTTAGGATCAGTTTGTGTGTTTGTTCTGTACAAGCAGGGCAGCTGCATCCAGGGCATTTTTGCCTGTTCAGGGCTTTTCTTCTTTCCAGTTCAAAGTTTTTCTCCTTCATTTAGCAAGTCATTTAAGGGAAGCATAGATGTAAGGGTGTGCTTGCTTGCTTATTGTATGTACATGACAGAGCACTTATATAATTTTTGAACATTTACTTGCTCACTGATCCTATAGAAGATAACTGCACCTGACATTTTGTATTTCCCTGCTAGTTGGGTTTCTGGAAAAACTTTTGAGTTCATTAACATGAAAATGACAGGAGAAATTCCTGTGATTCTTTTCCCCCTCACGTCTCTGCAGTAAAAGAACATCCTGTACTGCTTTGTTTTTCAGATTGATGGCTTCCTGACACTTCTCTTTGGCCTGGCTAGCATTAATACCCTTACAGTGATCAGTGTGACGCGTTACATCAAGGGCTGCCATCCTGAGAGAGGTAAGGAATAAAGGCAAGTCCAGTTCTGCCTTCACTGAACCTGGTGCAAATCTGTATTTCTCTCGGACACTGTTATCAGTCACTCAGGCTACATTAAATATAAATTAGTTGCATTGAAAACCAGGACATAATACAGTCATTTACATTACAAACATATTTTCATAGAATCCTTCAGTGTTAACTCCAGTAAGAGCCCAATTATTACAAGTACACCTTGGTCACCATGGGTAAATTCATCCTTGTGCCAAAGATACCACAGGTCCTACTAATCCTCTGTATTCCTGAAAATATGATTTAAATTGCTCCTAAGTGATACTTTGTTGTCTGGATCTCACTGAAACAAATTTGATCTTCTGTGAGATGATGTATGGGAGGTTTCCAGTCAGGGATCAGATCATTCATTCAGAAGGCTGCCATACATACAAACATTTTCATTCTTCAGGGTGTTTTGTCAGGATTTATGCACAGCAGGCATCATGGACTCCTTTAGATGACACTGGGAACATTCAGTCTGCAATTCTTTCCTCCAGCTTTTGTAGCACTGCCATCCCCATGTGCCTCTCCAGTTTCCCCTTGGATATTTTCACACCATGTGAGATGAAAATTACTCCTACCATCCCCAGAAGTGATCATGACCCAACTCTGCCTGGACAGTCCCTGTCTTCTACCTGTCTTCCAGATCTGCAAAGCATCATCAGCACAGCTTCGTACCCACACTTCTTCCTTCTCTAGTACTCTGTTGATCTGTAGCCTGAATATCTCAAACAACCCCAGTTCATTACTCTCTCAGGTGTTAGAAACATTATATTCACCACTCTGTTTTTTTGAACTTTGTTTTTTAATAACCTTTGGTATAAGTGCCTCTGTGAGGATATATGATTGTCCCACTGCACAAAGCTGATCTGAAATCCTTTACACATTTCCTGCCCTGTGAAGTTCTCACCAGCAAGTCCATATAAACATGCCATCATCTACCAATTTCACTTTATGCGTCTTTATATCACCACCCTCACCCCAAGCACTCTCTTTCACTGGATCAGTAGAAACTTCCTCACCATTTATCCTGGGCCTCCTGTCTGCTTGAAATGTTGAGTTTCACTGAGAGTCTTATGTAATCGCTCATCTTTATACCTACACCTACCATAAATCATCACTAGTCTTCTTTTCACTGATCTTTGGACAATGTATGATCAATTTTCATGCCTTTGTTACAAGTGGCTTGCACCATCTTTCAGGTAGGCACCTATCAATGTCTGCAGGGAAAGTATGTGTAAGTACACGGGATGCATCAGATGAGTTTTTCTCTTTACTAGCACGAGGAGTGGTTGCTGTGAAAAGAACTTCTGTAGGGAGGTAATTTTTTCCACATGAAGTTCTTTTGCAGTTTGGTGTAATGATAGACTTGTTGAAGTTAACTTTCAGCACAAACTGCTGCTGGAGCTGATAGAATTTGGCTGTGATGTAATCCTACATCTTCTATTCATTGCATGTTAAAAAGTCATATTTAAAACCCACATTTCTCTTTTGTGAAGGTCTACCACATATCCATCTGATGGTGTGCATAATTTATGTTTGAATTACAAGTAAATCTGAGCAAGTACCCAATATAACATTACAGAAATGTTGAGGAACAGAAATTGGTGGATGCATAAATATTTCCCACATAAATGAAGAAATAACCACAGTGTATGGCAACAGCAGGACAGATTGAATCTTTTGTATCAAATGGCTAATATAGTCTGGACTATTTTCTCCTTTTTAATAGGGAAAAACCTTGAAGTGAGTAAGAAAATACCCTGAATTTAGATTTTTTTGTTCATTTCTGTGTAAAATATAACTGATTCTTGCATTTTACAAAATTGCAAAGCATAAGTCTAACACAGAGTTTCCTAATTCTACAGTGCTCAACAAACTGATTGTCTCCTGCCTAAAAAGCATTCATTTCCACTCTTCAATAGTAACACAAGCCTGACAGATTCTTTCAAAATCAAATTTTTCTTATGAATATGCATTTTTCTGTCTTTTTTTTTTTTTTAATAGCTGTGTTTTACTTATTAGCTGGTGGTATAGGAGTTTATTTAGATTTCAGATATATGTTTGCCTTTCCAAGTACTATTTTCTGACCCAAGCATGCCATTGCAGGTCACTGCATCAGCAACAGCACCATTTCCGTGGCTCTGGTTCTCATTTGGGTGGCAGCTTTCTTCTGGTCTGCAGCTCCATTACTTGGCTGGGGCAGTTATACAGGTAACAGGTATCTTTCAGTTGTGCTTACTTGGCGCCTCTACACTTAACAAAGATACTTACCTTTCTTTCTTGCTGTTTGTGATAAACCAGACCGATTATCAGTGGAACTGAGAAAATCATTCATCATGCGTGACGTAGGTGCAGCTTTGGTACCAGCTATAAAGAGATTTTTTTGAAGATATCACAGCAAAGACTTGGACCAAGTGCATATTGCCTATGAAAAAAGAAAGGCCAGAAATACTTGGCATGGTTAAGCAGTGAGATAAAGAAAACTATCAAAAGACATCCTTCAAAAACTGTCAAGTTTAGGAAAACTAGAAAAGAACACAAGTTCCAGCAAGTTACGCTTGAAACTATAATAAGACAAGCCAGAAAGATCTGGCAAAACAATTTGTTGAAAATATGAAAACTTACATAGCAAAGGAACTAAAAGATGTTGGAAAGTTTGTCAGTCCAAGAAAGAATCAGGGCACAAGATAAGGCCATATCAAAAAATGAGGGGAAGAAAAAAATAGGGAAAAATTTGTATAGTGAACACTGCAAAAAAACAATGCCTAAGGGATATTCCCAGAGTGGGAAATTTCTTCTTGGGGGAAAGATGAAGAAATTGCCTCAATTTAAGCCTCTAAGAATTCAACAAAACAAATATCGAGGAACAGATGGTAATGATACAGAAGTCCCAGCAACTGAAATCATGTGACTGACGTTGTCCAGCAGTTACCTTTCTGGATCCTGTAGGCCTCTGCATTCTTTGAGAAGTCATGAAATCTATGGAGACCTACTGAAGCAGCTATGTGATATATTTTCTTACTTACTAAGTATGTAAGCTTTGAGGTATCTCTGGACCCTTGAAGTATGAGTGTGAGAAAAGCAGCCATTCCTATGGTTGGTTAAGTGTTTTATCCTTCACAAACCAAAACACTCCTAAGATATTAGGTTCAATGGATGTTTGGTTTGGGACAAATTCAAACTGTTTTTAGACTGTTTCAGTTTTATGTCGTATGTTTGCACTCTGGACATGTCATAAACTTGAGTGTTTTGGACTGGTAATTTTCTGTGTATCTTCTGGTGATCTGTGTTCTTTTAACATTAATCTACCAACTCTTCCTTTATAGAGGTATTTTTGATGTCTGTTTTTAAAGTGGAGCCAGTGACTTTTTGGGCAACACTGCTTTCTCAGGACGTTCAAGTGCCCCCATGGACCTTGTTTGTATTTTGAATTCAATTCCTTGACAGTGGTTTTCAAGACTACTTCTAGGAGTGCTGTCCGCTACTGAGACTCACAGCAATTTCAGGTTCCTGGGCTATCTGTCTCTAAACACACCTCCAGTGAGGGCACCCATGGAGATGTGGGAGCCCAGCAGTGGCAAGTCCAGCAGCAGGCACCGGTAGACCACAGCACATTACAGCTGCCTGCCTCAGACCTTTCACTTCTACGCAATATCTTCAGGGGCCCCCAGGACCTCACTGGTCTTGATTTTTGGGAAAGCCATTTGTTTGTGTCCCTGTGGAGGGCAAAAACATAGCTCTGAATTCTGACTTGCGGAAAATCTGCAGGATTTTCTTTTCCTGTCATCTGGAGGCTGGTTTCATTTTGCAGGCAAAAGTTCTCAAAAGCAGAAACCCAGAATTAAGCCAGATTTTATGGTTATATTTTTGAATCTTGAGGTCTACTGACGAAAAAAGCAAATGAGAGAAAAATCTATTTCTATTACAGAACACATTCAGACAGCAACACCGAGAGCTTTTGTGATAAAAATACCAAGCTCTTTTTGATGGGAATCATAAAAGAGATTTTAAGCTTTTGCTCATTTAATTTCTCCTGTTTAAATCTCCTCTCACCTGTGAAGAATTAAGGGAAATTTTTTTCTTCAGAATTACTGCTGGATATTAGGCAGAGATCTGCTGCTAAATCTTGTAGTCTTCACCTGTAATATATCTCTAGGACCTGTTAATACTTGACTTACATAATTTTGATTCATGCTTCACTTATTTGTAATTCCATTTGTTGCCATAGCTGACAGAAAAAAACCGCAGCTTTTTCCACTTAAAAAGAAAGATGCACAATTCACAATCTATAGAAAAACTTCTAATGTTATAGAACTCAAGTTTTCTATCAGGACATCTTTACAAAAACATCAGGGGATCTAAAGAAGTCAACTGTTATACATAAAAGTGTTTGAGCCAGAGACTACACATTATTCCCACTGCCTTTTCCTTAAGTATCTGATCAGCTAGTGTCTCACTTATGGTAGACCCTGCAATCTGCCTGACTTAATATTTAAAAGTCTTCATCTCTGTGTTGCAGGACTGTGTGTTTCCCATTTATCGAAAGGTCTCATACCTTTCTAAGTATTTATATGTTTTATCTTCTCATAATCCTTACCATTAACTGTATAAATTTGGTCTCACGGTTAACACTGCAGTAGAAGTTCCATTGCCTCAAGGAGCCTCAATGTTTTTATTTCCTACTTAATTATGTAAGTAGTGACTTTTTACATTTGGCGTATTGTCTATGTAATTCCTTGTTATGCTGTTACAGTGCTCATCTTAGGAAGTTACTATGTAGAGTATGATGGCAAATAAGAGTACGTATCAGTCAAGGATACAATATCTTTTTTTTTTTTAAATAAAATGTAACGATTTCTTGTCCTGAAACAACAAGTTGTGCATTATGGCTTTACTCTGGAAGTACAAACTCGACAGAATGATAATATACATTAAAATTTGTTACAGTCTAGCTGGTCTTGAAAAAGTGTCTGTGTAGGAAGTAATGTCATGTCTCATTAAACCAGAAAGGTCAATTCATTCTGTAGTGCTTAACAGAAGAAAGCTACAGCATTTTAACTAATAAATTAATTACTCAAAAGCAGATAAATATTCTAAAAATGCTAACCAACATATTCTTGCTTTCCAGATCGCATGTATGGCACATGTGAGATAGACTGGGCAAAAGCCAACTTCTCTACAATCTACAAGTCCTACATCATCTCCATTTTTATCTGCTGTTTTTTCCTACCTGTCACAGTCATGGTCTTCTCATATGTGTCGATTATCAATACTGTCAAACTAAGCCATGCATTAACAGGACTGGGTGATCCCACAGACAGACAGAGGAGAATAGAGCGGGATGTCACCAGGGTGAGTTTGGGTTTCGTATTGGGTGGGATTCATCTCAATGAAATCTGTCTTTTCAAAAATTGGTCTCAACAAGAACAGAAGAGAACAAAACCAACCGATTGCATTTCATTTCTTTATAACTCTAGTGACAGAGTCTGAAATCCGTGAAGAATATGAGGTTTGTTTAAAATTTCTACTGCATCAATTGGTTAATATTGGTGCTACATAACATGTGAAAAATAATCTAAATATAATGGAGTAGGTTATACAGCACAAAGTCCAAAAATTTGGTTTGGCATATGATCTTTTCTTTCAGAAGTTACATTACGTCTAAGCATACTCAGAAGTTAGAGTGGAGATTTCAATTTACTTGCTGCTGTTAGGTCTACCTGAAACCTTCTGTATTCATATAAATATATGGAAATGCAGCTATTTTCATTCCGTTAGATGAGGCATTTCTCAACCACACCACCATGCCAAAATTCAATATATAGCTCCTAAGTCTGCCTGGCAGTATCAAAGCAAACAATATGCTTGCCCATATTCTCCTGTAAGTCATACCCTCAGGGCAATCTAGACTTTTCCCTTCCAGCCAAGTGTTCAAGTTACTATTCCCAGTGTTTTGCTTCCCTGATGTAGTCTTCCAGAATGGATTTAAGACTATTCTTCTTCTGTCTTTTAGGTTTCTATTGTCATTTGCACAGCCTTTATTATTGCGTGGTCACCATATGCTGTCATCTCTATATGGTCTGCCTATGGTCATCCTGTGCCCAACCTTACCAGCATCCTTGCCAGTTTGTTTGCTAAGTCTGCTAGTTTCTACAATCCCATTATCTACTTCGGAATGAGCTCCAAATTCCGAAGGGACATTTTCATCTTGTTCCATTGTGCCAAGGAAGTCAAGGACCCTGTGAAGCTCAAGCGTTTCAAAAACATCAAACAAAAGCTGCCACAGCCTTCTCATAAAGAAGAGAAGTATGCAGCAGAAATGCACCCTGCGCCAAGCCCTGATTCCGGGGTGGGAAGCCCAACCAACACCCCACCTCCAGCAAACAGGGAAGTGTATTTTGGTATTCTCGATACGCCATCCAATAACCCCAATATCGAATGTGATAGATTGTAAGTTTTGTGGCTGCTGAATGCACACACACTTTGTGTCCAGGGAGACCCTCTACAGACCAGCGCTTGAGTAATTTACTAATTCCCATTCCATCTGTTTCTTTCTATAGCACTGATCACTACACAACTCAAGCAAATCAGATGGTAAAGTGATATTTTCTTTCTATGTAGGTATAAAATGCTACAAAGAACATTACAATGTGGGCAGCACACCCAGTGCCAGAAACACTTAATTTTCATATGCATGCAGGAAAAGAAAGACTAACTTCAAGAGAGCAGGCATTAGCTAACAAAAATAACAAATATGTTCCTATCCAAATTTTATCAATTCTGGACTACATTTCCAAATATGTCTTTTGCTCCTTAACGGTCACAGCCATAGATGATTCTTTTAACTCTGTGGTGCTTCACAGCTGTGGCTGTAGGAGAAGACGGGCCCTGCTGAGATTGCTGTGGAGCTGCTACAGCTCCAAAGGCTGCAAGGTGGTGGAAAAAGCCACGTTCTCCCTGCAGGGCACCTAGGTGTGCCCACCATAGGGCCCCAGGGCCCTGCAGGGACCTCATGCGAGTGTGTCTGACCACAGGATCAGATAATAGTTTGTGTTGGAAGGAACCTTACAGATCATCTAGTTTCAATGCCCCTGCCATGGACAGGGACATCTTCCACTACACCAGGTTGCTCAAAGCCCCATCCAGCCTGGCCTTGAAGGCTTTCATGGATGAAGCAACCACAGCTTCCCTGGACAGCCTGTTGCAGTGTCTCACCACCCTCACAGTAAAGAATTTTTTCCTAATATTTAATCTAAACTTGCTGTCTTTCAGTTTAAAGTCTTTCCCCCTGGTGCTGTCACTTGTAAAAACTCCCTCTCCAGCTTTCTTGTAGGCTCCCCTTTTGTACTGGAAGGCTGCTGTAAGGTTCACCCAAAGCCTTCTCCAGACTAAACAGCTCCAGCTCTCAGCCTGTCTTCACAGATCACCTTCATAGGTCATCTTCTGACAGCCTGTGCCTGACTCTGTGTGTGTCTATGCAAGGACTAGGAGTTGTAGTATATTGAAAATGCTAGCCTGGTATTTTCTAGTCACTGTAGTCAGAGCAGTGGCTTCATACTTTTCCTTGTTGGTTTTCAGAATTATTTCCACCGCCCCTGACCTTCCTGGTGAGTAGGGCCTGGCTGTAGCATTCTGATTCAGGAAAGCTGGCCTTTGATTTTACTGATTGTCTCCAAACTGATTGTTTGTCTACCTTTCTATCAAGGTGGAGCAAGAGATATACAGGCAATTAACCCAAAACTGACACTTAGGTTTTAAGAGTACTGATGAGGAGTGGCATCAGAGCTATTTACAAAATATAATCCAACATTTCACAGTTGCTTCTAAAGAAAGTGTTGCTACCTGCCTACGGGTAAAAAGTGACTTTTAGGTAAACCCAACTAAGTAGCAACTAAGGATAGTGATTTAAACAGCTGTGCTGTAGGCTTAAATAAGTAGCCAGACTACCAGATGTTGCAATATCCAATTATATCACTAAATTTATTTTACAGAATCAAAATGAGGAGCTATGTCTTCATAATTCCGCATCTTATAAATTAACTACATACTCAAAGACTTCTTTAAAAATGTGTCTGTGTTAGCCATTGAAATTGTGAGTTCATTTAGTGCCATTTGCAAATTAAACAGGGGAAAAAGAAGGGGAAAAAATGAAGAAAAAACAAGCAACACTCTTTGCTAACCTCTGCTATTTATGAATTTTTGAAATCTTGCTGTCTGGGTGTGCTGAAATGTACTTGTTTTGCAAAAATATGCTCTTCCAGATGTGTTTCTTGGGAAAGTTACAAAGAGAGCCCACCTCCATTTCCCCCATTACTCTATTTGTTTTGAGAAAATCACCTGTGTTTTGAAGTTAAAAACAAATAAACATTACAAGCGACACTGGGGAACTGTGCTTTCTTTCATGGCCACAGATCTGAACTACAAGAGTATTCATTTTTGTGGAAAATTTTGAAATATGAATGCTATTTCATTACCATAAATAATTAAAAGCAAATAAGTAAACACTTTTTTTCCAGATAAAAGTGCATGCTGTAGCTGCAGAAATAGATGAAATTGTTTTGTGCAAAATCCTGTAACTGTTGGATGAAGCCAGGCTGGGCTAGCCAAAGCTAGCACACATTTTTGAAAGCTTCTAAGTGTAGCACAAAATCCACCTTAATAACCATGATGGACTGAGACTTCTGACTGCTGAAAGTGCTTGGGTTTTGCCCCACAGAGAGACAGCAGTTCTGTGCATGCCTGTTGCATTCCCAGAGACACCCACAGCCACAGATGTGCCAGACACCTACCCAGAGGCACTCTGTGGCCATAGGTGCCAGCCTGGCTTTTAATCTGTATTTCTGCTAATTTTCAGATACCTAGAAAAAACTCTTGCCCCGTGGCATTGCAACAATGCTGTTGATCTGCAGGATTCAGGCTCCTGACACAGAAAGATGTGAAAAAGGCAAGGAGGAAGGAGAGCACAAAGCCATTTCCAAGAGTGTTCCCAAACTCCAGCTGAAATCTCTCATAGTTTATGTGCCACTGAGCACACACAGTGAGGTTAGACTGGGGGAAGACGGGGGAGTATGAAAAAAGGTAGAATAGGAGCAGAGCAGAGGAAAAGTATAGGAGGGGGTAAATTGGATCAGCAGGGTAGCAAGAGGCCAGGAGTCAAAAAATGCATTCCTAGTGAAAGACAACTAGAAACAGACAACACAGAAAAAGCCTTTACTGGACCACCCAAGACCTCTCTCCTGCAAGGCCAACAGCTCCAGTCCTTTGTGGATACATGGTAATACCACAGGACTGCATAGCTGTAGAGCAGAGCAACTGGTTTCACAGGTTTCAAGAGCTGTCTTTGCAGACACCAACCTGTGCTCCAGGTTCAGAAACAGCAGGAGCACAATTGTCACTAAAGTTACTCAGGTGAAAAAGCTTCCAGCCCTAAAGCATCAGTGCCCCGTAGCTGCACTCACAACACCAGCAAGTGGCTAAAGGCAAAAAAAAGGTCCAGAATCCATTAATGGAGTGCATGTAAGGGAATACTCATCAGCATTTTAAGTGTGGTAATCGACACAAATCCATTTGAAAATACTTTTCTTATGTCCTGGATTTGCTCCCCTTGTCTCTGGTGCCTTCTGCCCAGACAAGGCTGGCCCCTGCTGCTGCATCTACAGATGGGCTCCTCAGCCTACTGAGTCAATGCTGCCAGTCAGAAAGGAGCAAAGAGCTTGGTGACTTGAGACAGGAAGCAAGGAGTAAGTATGCTGAAGAGGGGAGTGGAGTTTCATGCTTTTTATTTAACAAGAATGAAGTACAAACAATACAGAGAGTCCCAGAGTCAAATCACTTCTCCCCATAGCCTTGTTGCTCCTCACAGCCTTAGATTTTCTTTTACAGTGGATCATTTTTAGCAGCAGAGATGTGAGAAGGCTGCTGTCCTGACTGATATTCTGGTGGCAAGGAAGCTTCTCTGGAAAACTGCAGGTATGAATGCTCTCCATCTGAGATAATCTTACAAGGGAGGTCCTACTCTCCTTGATGAAGCAAAGAACTACTTTCTCCCAATGCTCTCACTTTAGCAACACTATATTTTTACATTTTTCTAATGCCAAAAGCTGATGGGTGTGCCAAAGGCAGGGCTAGATGTCATCTCCATGACATAGGACATCCATCCTAGTTATGCCACTTCCCATTTTGCGAAGGCACAGAGCAGCATGGGCCTCCTAACAGGACCTAGTTCTTCCACTGCCTCAGCCATGGGCCTACTTCAATGTGTTTTGATATTAATTGAATGGCTTAGTGCCATCCTGCACAAATGAGATCTCATGTCTATTGCTAGTATCCAAATGGCCTCTTGCCATGAGGTAGGAGAACAATATTTAGATCTCTCTCCCTCTGGCATAGAAATTCTGGCCTGTGGGCTTCTTCTCTCTCTCTTGATCAGCCCTGGATTCTGTTGTGAGATTTTGTGTAATTGTTGGGGTTGTTTTCATGTATGGCACACCAGAACCATAGCACCATCTGGCAGAAGGTAGAAGGCCAACCCAATTCCACCATTTTTGAAGGATGCTGTCAGCATTTTCTGGCTTGTTCCAGCAGGATCTGAGGCAGAGATCTTACCCTAGATGCAAGGAACCCACCCAAAATCTCCTTGCTAACTGTTCATTACCCATTTCTGTAATCATAGCTTTTTTGACATTGCTAAAGCACCCTGGCAAAAATGATATGCCTGAGCATAATGAAGTCACCTTGAAAAATGCTTGAAGCCCATAAGCCACCCTTTAAATTATGCCTTTAGCTACTCTAAATATTAATTTCCAACCATTTCCCAACTGTTTTGATTAGCTATTGATTAGTATACTCAGCAGGTGAGTTCTTAATGGCCAAATAATTCATGTGTATCAAAATCTCATCAGATCTTACTTGATTGCATCTTATTATCAATATTATTCATCATTATCAACATATCAGTATTATACCAAAATCACTGCCCTTATTAATCATGAAGTGCAGTTATTAATATTCACATGCTCAACCTGGCGTTGCAAGTGGATTAGCAACATCCCTGTCACTGACACAACCCTTTCACTGCAACTACAGTTCAAACAATTAAGTTAATTCAGGATTACTTCTATTCAATTTCCACATCTAAAAATAGTCTCTTCTGGACTGGGGAGAGGGAAAAAAATTATCATAATCCTTTGTTAATTTATGCCAAGAAAACCTTTTGGACCCACATTTCCACTGGTAGCATTTTTGCCAAGCTGAAAACCCTTCAAGATGTTGGCACATTGAAATACATAACAGCATTTCTTAATAGCTTTGACATTTCTAATGCAAACATGAATAACTTGAGTGTGTAGTTGGAGGGAGTGGGATAGCGTACTCCAGTCCAGTCCCTGTTCTCAGTGCTGTTATGCATTTTTATCTAATGACTCATATAAAAGTATTTCTTGTAGCAGAGACCAGAAAACAAGAAACCCTTCATCCCCCCTTAAGACAGTGATTTTATTCCAGTGTGAATTACTCAGGCTTGCACCCTCTTGCAGGCTCTCTCTTTACCCTATAAGTTCTTCATTCTTGGCTGCACAGACTGGCACAATAAGAGAGATCTAGAGTGTGCCCATCCAAGCATGGCCTATAGTTTAGCACTTTCCTCAGGAGAGAGGATGGAGACAAAACCCCTTCCTGAGGACAGGGTTCAACAAGAACATAGTTCTCCTGCTACCCTGGTGAATAGTTTCACCTCAGGCAATAACAAAAAGGACTGGTAACACTACCTTGGCTCTGCTTTCAAGCCAGCCTGGCAAACCAGGTTTTCTTGCAATGCTGTGTCTGCCCCTTTGCCTACCTCTCAAATTACTGAAAGCTTGGAGTTCGAACCTTCTCAGTAAATCAAGAAATGCAAAGGATTTTTGCAAGCACTTCAGGAACTCTGCAGACCAAAATGAGAGTGCCTGCAGGGTAAAATGGCTCTGTGTTTAGTTTTGGTCCAAAGTGCCTAATTCCCATCAGCATCAAAGACTCCCTAATGCCAACCCGCATTGATGATGAAGGAATATGAAAAGCTACAATCTTGTGCAATTGGGAAGAAATACCCCTAAGGTCCTCATGATCAGCATATATTTCTGCTTCCTGGGAGATGGCAATTAGGTGATTCCAGATGAAGCAGGCTAAAACTGAAAACACAGTCTTCTCCAGAAGAACGGAGTAAAGGTACTACTGGATACACATATCCACAGATCCTGCAAGAAGCTTTGTGCCTAGAAGACTCTTTAAAAGCTTCATATACTCACACTCAGATTAAAAGAGGTAAGTGAATTGCATTGACTTCAGGAGAGAGCAGAAGCCTGTCATCTGGACCTATGCTTTTCTCTGTAGCTTTGAGTACCCAAATGAGTATTTAACACATACTTCTCAAAGTACTTTCTTTTCTGAGTTGGATTATTTTTGTATCATCATAAAAGGGAAACAAGACTGAAAACATCTTGATATGCAGGAGAAGCACAAGAATAAATATAAGATTCAAAGAATGTCCAAATAGGACTACAGTAGGAACAGGGAACAATAAGAAAATTACTAAACGGAATTAAAAAGCCCATTGCTAATAGAAAAAACAGGAACACACTGAGTAATAAAAATAAAAAAGAACTACCAGCTGTCTGTGCCAATAATCGTCTTCTTTGATGCTCAGTGAATGAGACAAAAGCCCTCTGGGGATAACAAACATACAGCATTTAATTATGTAATAGGGTGTAACCTAGTAAAAGGAGAGTAGAAGGACTCACAAAAATCACTGCAATAAATGCCCTCCCTCGCTGATGTTTCACAGCCTTCAGTAGCCTTTGACACTGTACACCAGCCAGCCTGGCTGCTGGAAAGAACCACTGCTAGAGCAAAGCTGGGATGGTCCTGGAGGGTGCATGTGTGGCCAGAGGCACCTCTGCTGGGTCCAGCACAAGGTCACTGCAAGCTGCCCAAGCACAAGGCACCTCTGTGTGACACATCTGCCATAGTATTTGCAAAACGAAGTGTGAAGTCAAGAATAATGTCTGGCAGCACAAACGAGAGCATGAGCATCTCTTTGTGATGTGACCTGACAAAACTTTATCATGTGCCAAAGACAAATTTCTAACAGATTCATATCACATTAATGTTCATACAGCAAATTGAGAGAACTCAGGGAATGCTTTGCACCACTGGTAAACTGCTGTGTGAAATGAACAACACTAACTTCTCTGAGAACATGCTAGCCAATCATGGGATAACATGTAGCCTATACCGGGATTTAAAGGCAATAGAAAATGGGCTTTAACTCATCCTTGACTGATCCTGTTACCTGACAATCCAGCCCTTAGCTTCCTTTGCTGAAACGCAATCAAGTAAATCAGCATTATTGTGTGTCCTATCAGAAGAAATCATCCCAGGCAAATGACCTGTTCAGGAATTTGAAAGTTTAAGTTCTTAGCTCCAGAGATGAGACCCATATCACCCCACAATTTGGAGGAGCTATTACCAGACCATCCCACATCCTTGGAGTCATGGCAAGGGAAAACATTCACTTTGGAAAGCTGATACACCTTATTCTTTGAAAGATGCTATACATTCTTCACAAGGAAGTCTTAAGTATTTTGACTTCTGAAGGAAATCAGCATTTTACAAGAGGTTAAGCACATGGACTCAGGAAGTATGGGAAAACGTGACTCTTAGTGGGCTGTGAGAAAAGACCTGGCTAGCACTAGGATAACTAGACAGGCATTTATGCTGATAAAGGAGCCAAAAGCTTGACATCAGATATTAGGACAGATAAGAAGAAGGCTCTATCAGCTCCTGGGCTGCAGCAGTGTTTAGCACACTTGAGTCTTTCTCATGTTAGTTTAGACCTCCTGTTTGCTTATGCCCCACTCACTGGCTCTCTGTAATGTTTGGTGGTGCCCACCCAACTCTCCGTTGATTCACCATGATCTGAGGAGAAGCGGCATTGCAGTTTCCCATCTCCAGTCTAACAGAAATCCCATGTTTCAAGCTTCATGTGTTCAGCTTGTTTTATTGGCACATCCCATAATCCAATATGTATTATCAGCAGGTGCTTTGGCAACAGATGGGAAAGAGCACAGCCCACAATCAGAAAGTTAGCAGGGGCGAATACACCACCAAAACACTTTCTAATAAGAATTCTTTCTATGAAGAGGGCAATTTTTGCCAAATGCTTTTTCTCACCCAACTTACTGTGAAAATGGAGAATCACCATGGAATAGCAAAACATGGGGAGTTCCCACAAGGTTAACTCTTACTTGGTTCTTCTACAAAGAGCCCTTTAAACGTTTACCATGCTAGCAGAAAAGAATAGGTCTAGCAAATGCATCAAAAACCACTACTGAGAGTAATTCCCTGAACTTCTCCTGCAAAGACAACATGGATTTGAGGGTCTTCTCCCCTTTAAAAGTATATGCAATAGAAATGAAATTAACAACACTGGTTATATTGCCACAATATATACCTGGAATGATATTTCTGGCCTTACAAGATTATAGTGTCCAAATAAGACCCATTCAGTGAATCTGCTCAATAACCTAAAGACTTTTCCCTAATGCTTCCATCTGCAAAATCCAGAATAGTACTTCACCCAGCAAGTACAGCTGTAGTTCAGTTGTCACAGTCAGGTCTAAGGAAGCTAAACATATGGTCTCTCAGCTGTAGATCCCAAAGGTTTTGAAGAAGATGACATGCCTCAGCTGCCTCTAATCCTGAAGAATTTGATTGCTTTCTGAGTAGCAGAATGTACCCAAAGAACTTCTGCCATTGAAAAAAAAAGTTTATCTTCTTTTTTTAATATAGTGAGCAAAGTAAAAACTACCTATTGTCTGGGCAGTTGCAGTCATTAAAAGTGTTGAAAATATTTTCTCTACATTATCATAGCAGTGAGATCACCTCATCTGTTGGTCTCGCAGACTTATGGCATCTCACTGACCTACATAACCTTCATAGGGCAGAAAGTCCTGCCACCCTTACCTACAGATGACAGTAGGAAGCCCTCGTTTTGAACTGAGCATTTTCATTTGTTAGGTTAAAGTCAACACAGCAAAGACGGCTTTTCCAGACAGCCCACAAGAAAACCAGCTCATTCCTGTTGGTCTGTAAATCCCTGTATTAGCCCAGGTTACAAACAGAGGATGAACAACCAGACCAGGCAGCAAGGGGACATACTTCCCATCTCTGGCTACCATCCAGGTATCCTTCCATGACACCTGCATAAACTCAGCAAGGGTTAATACTTTCAGAAGGGCCAGGAAACTGGCCTGGTCTGTGTGGCTGGCCTCCCTCTTCAGCACTGCTTTGACTTACAATTATTTCAGGCTTTGTTAACCAGGCATGGGTCAATTTGACTTCCTCAGCAACAAGCTTATAAACCAAATAATCCAATTAATGGAAGAAACAGTGTAAAAGTGTTTGGAAAGGGTTGGAAAAGCCAAGAGGAGCAGCTGGCACGTCTCTGGTGGGACATCTCCCTCCAAACATGGGCACACAGAAACCCCTTGTTAGCACAGCGGGAACAGCAGTGTGGTTTGCTCTTTGAATCCTGCAGTCCTCAGGACCATGACACATCACCGGGGCTCAAAACCAATACAACAAAGCCCTGTATGCCATGCAGACAGGCAGACATACAGATCTGCAGTTAAATAAACTCCAGAGACAAATGCTAACAATTGTCAGTGCTGCCCACTTCCGATCCTAAGACAACATCTTATCAAGGGCTTATATAAAACTTCTCTCTGGCTCATCAATCCAGCCTTCATTAGGCAGCAACAAAGAAATGTCAGAAGTTATTTAAGAGTGTATCTTTAGCCCTGAAATGAGTGTTTGTGCTTTAGCTGAGGCGGGAGAGGGGAGTGGGAAGAGGAAGATTGAGAAGTGTTCATAGTTATTCATACGACAGCCATGGAGAATATGTGTAGGGCTGTTCATTTGAAATGTTATCTTTGATAATGGCACTCAGCTGCAGTAATCCCTAAATATAATTTAGAGAGAGAGAGAACTCCTCTGCCTGCCTGGAATAATGAAAATTCAGGGCTTTGCTTCAAATTCCTTGTACCATTTCTCCAATCCTCAGCCTCACTATGTAAAACCTTGTGATAAAGAAGCTGTGTGACTACAACAAACTTCACCATGGATACCTTCTTTCAGAAAGAGTCACCACAAATATTAACCCCTGCAAATCCAGGATAAAATGCCTCCCAGTCCCATGTGAAAACTCAACATTGGTGTTGAGCTCCAATGACTTGCTTCAATTTTCTTACTAATTCTTGTAAACTGACTTTTTTCTAGATGATGAAATGTATTCATGCATTGGAGAAAAAAAATTTAAAAAGAAAGCTATAAAGCATTAATTTTCTGAAAACCAAAGAAATTCACTTTATAGCAGCAGAATCTTTGAAATGTAATATCCAAAAAAATTAGTGTCTGCTTAGCTGGACTAGAATAGTTGGATGGAAACAATTATAGTTAACACTTGCAGGTTCTTTACAGTTTTCTCACGCACTGCCACAAGGAGACCAAGTGAGCCTGTAATGGTCTCCTGTCCGGTGACTCCTCTAAGTAGTGATTCAGAGAATATATAGATAAGCTATCCTAATCCACAGCAATGACTGCTGGATGGCAGAAAGCTCATGAGGAGGATTTGAAATGGGAGCTCACCAAACACAGAAGGAGCTGTATGCAGAACCACTGTACCAGAGGCCTCAACAGCCACTATTTACAGCTCATCTGGGCTGGCAGCAGCATGTCCACTGCTCCAACACACTGGAGCAAACAGCCAAGGCAGTCAGGGAGCTGTAACACAGGCTAGCATGTAATATTTCACATTGCAGCTGGCACAGCTTGGTTTCATACTTTATTAGCTTGTTCCAGAGGGGAACACAGCATTTTAGGTGTCTCTGCAGGCCTGACACCTCCTTCTCTTATACTGACATGAATCAGGATTGCCTCCTCTGTTCCCCCTGCAAGCGCATTGCACAAGCACAACATGCCAGATGTTTCTCACTGATCATAAATGTCTTTCACTTTATGGTAAGGGACTCACAGAAACCATCACTAGCACAGAACAGCCTAAGATAAACTCACTGTGCAAAGTTCAAAGGAGATTTTGGCTACTCTGCCTTGGTGAGCTGTCAGTGGAGACACAAAAGAGCTGAACCAGGACCTGGACAGACCAAGGTATGGTTGTGGCTGTAACTCACCAAATTTAACATAACAAGAGGCCTCACTCTGCATTCCTCTGATTTTACTTTTCCCTGGTCTTCTGCCTGGGGCTCATAACCCCTACTGGGATGTAACAAACACCATTACATTTTGCAAACCGAAGCCCAAGCACTGATCCCAGCACATGTCAGGGTGTTGCACAGCTGCGGGTGAAGCAGAAGGAAACCTTTCCCTTTTGCCTGGTCCTGAACCACTTGTTCCCCAGCATACACATTTTCACAGCATGTGTCTTCAGAACCCTGAATGACAAGGTGACCTTATCATAGCCCTTCTAGTACAAGGTCACCTGCCTGGTGGATGAGGGGAGGGCTGTGGATGTGGTCTCTCCAGACTTCAATAAAGTGTTTGACACCATCTGCCACAGCATCCTCCTAGAAAAACTGGCCTCTCATGTCTTGGACAGGTGGACCCTTTGATGGGTAAAAAACTGGCTGGATGGCCAGGCCCAGAGTTTTGTGGTCAATGGAGTCAAATCCGCTTGGTAGCCAGTCACTAGTGGTGCTCCTCCAGGCTCAGTTTTGGGGCCAGTCCCATTTAATATCTGCCTTGATGATCTGGACATGGGGATTGAGTGCACCCTTAGTAAATTTCCAGATGACACTAAGCTGGGTGGGAACGTTGATCTAGTTGAGGGTAGGAAGGCTCTGCAGAGACATGGACAGAGTCGATCAATGGGCTGAGCACAACTGCAAGAGGTTCAAAAGGGTGAAGTGCCAGGTCTGCGCTTTGGTCACAACAACCCCCTGCAGCACTATGGGCTGGGGGAAGAATGGTTTGAGGGCTGTTCTGCAGAAAGGGACTTGGGGGTGCTGGTTGACAGCTGGCTGAACGTGAGCCAGCATGTACCCAGGTGACCAAGAAGGCCAATGGCATCCTGGCATGTTTTGAGAATAGTGAGGACAGCAGGATCAGGAAAGTGGCCATTCCCCTGTACTCAACACTGGTGAGGCTGCACTGCATTCAGTTCTGGGCCCCTCACTTTACAAAGGACATTGAGGTGCTGGAGTGTGTTCAGCAAAGAGCAACAAGGCTTGCGAAATGACTAGGAAACATGTCTTATGAGGGGCAGCTGAGGGAGCTGGGTTTGTTTAGTCTCAAGAAGGCTCAGGTGGGGTCTCATCACTCTCTACAATCACCTGGTAGGAGGCTGTAGTGAGCTGGGGGTCAGTTTCTTCTACCGTGCCTGCAGTGAGAGGACCAGAGGAAACGGCCCTAAACTGATACAGTGGAGATTCAGGTTTGATATTAGAAAAAAATATTTTCACTGTTAGAGTGGTCAAGCATTGGAATGAGTTGCCCAGGGAGGTAGTAGAGTCACCATGCCTGGAGGTGTTTTAGAGGCATCTGTATCTGGCCCAGGGTGATGGTTTAGTGGTTTAAGGATTATGGTGGCAGTGTCAGGTGGACAGTTGGACTCAATGATCTTAAAGGTCTCATTCAGTATTGGCTGTTCTATGATTCTGTTAATGTCTATGGCAGCATGGACATCCCTCAGAGGGCTGGTAAACCCAGAACCTGTCTGCAACATGCTTTTCTCTTTTTTTGTTTTTTTTTTCCTCTGGATTAAAAAAAGGGCAATTATCATAGAATCATAGAATAGTTTGGGTTAGATGGGACTTTTAAGGGTCATCTACTCTAACCCCTCTACAATGAGCTGGAAAATTTTCAGGTTTTCAGGTCAGTCAGGTTGCTGCGAGCCCCATCCAGCCTAACCTTGAATGTGTCAAGGGATAGGGCATCCAGACTGGCCTTGAATGTTTCCAGGGCTGGGGCATCCACCACCTCTCTGGGAAACTTGTTCTGGTGTTTTACCACCCTCATTATAAAAAATTTCTTCCTTTTATTAAATTTAAATCAACCTTTCTTCAGTTTAAAACCACTACCCCTTGACTTATTGCAACAAGCCCTGCTAAAGTCTGTCCTAATCTTTCTTGTACTGTAAGTACTGAAAATAACTTCTCAGACTTGGTTCTGTAAGCTCTGCGCTTCTTAGCTTTCTTTTCTGTAAAATCTGCTTGCCTTTCTTTTCTTCTGATACTTTTTAAGAGCATACATGGGATTTAATTTTCTTTCTCCCAAAACTATTTTTCACTTCCTTTCATTTTTTGTCCTTCTGTGAAAAGAGCTTTGAAAACCTAAGGTGGAAAATGTCAATTACTGAAATAGCTGGAAAGCTTTACAGTATTTTCCACAGTATAAAACACTCTGAGGACTTAGCAAGCAGAAAATGTAGAGACTTTCCTCTTGTAATTCTTTGGGAGATTTAATGCTGGCAATTATAAGAATGCAAATGGTATTTCCAGCTAAACTGTGCTTGTGAGTAAGAAATTTATTAGAAGTAATTCACTTAATTTGGGGATCAAAATAGAGAGCTCACCTTATGATATATGGTTGTGGCACTGGAGGCAAGGGATGGAGAATAGAGCTTATTCAGATGGATTTATTTTTCTAATAGGATTTGAAGAGTTTTTTCTTTCTTTTACATGCAACAAAAGAGCGGCATTTCTTCTCAAGGCTTGATTTCAGAAAAGGATTTAAAATTGCATTAGAAATTTGTGTGGCCCTCAAAGGCATCATAGAAGAAAGATCACTCTCTTTGCTTCTCTATTTCTATATTACTGAGTTTATAGTTAATTGAATTGCTACTGTGTTGAGTGATGTTTATGCAGACTGCCTGTTTTCTGCTTTTTGAGTGGAAATGGATCATGAAAAATAGCTGGCTTATAAAAGGCATAGATATAGACTACTGCACTGCAGAAACTTGCATCTACATCTTCTGTCCCTTGGGATACACCTCGTACCTCTGTGTGACTGGAAATGTATTGCTTTGTACGGCTGGAAAATTGCTGCCTGGGTAAAATGGTGGAAACAGCCAGTAAAAAGGGGCACAGCCTGCATTCCCCAACCCTGACCCCTTTGCACACATACAGCAATAAAACTTTGGTCACAAATATCCTGAGGGACAGGAAGGGAGGTGAGTTTCCTGCTTGCAGCCCTGCTTGCTCTGCTGCCCTGGGCACACAAAAGCCTTTCCAATGTCAGGCTGGTTCGCACACAGCAGGGTAATTCTTTGAATGGTTTTAGTGAGTGACAGCAGTTTGGAGCTTCAGTACCCTCACAGTATTGTTCACAGCAATGGACATCTTGGTGGTAACCAGTTAAAGAAACACCACACTCTCCCTCCCATCCTGCTGGAAGTGAAAGGAGCACAGGGATAGGACAGGGATGGCAAGAAGGAAAAGTGCTGGCTTTTCTGCCAGTCTGCTGTAGTCTGCATGCTCAGGGAGGACCTCAAATCACTCTATATCCTACTTGTACCTAGATGGGGCTCCAAGTGCACCCGCAGCACCTTCCTCCTCTCCCATCCCTCCAGTAGGATCCCAATTTTCCTCTCCAATTTCCCCCACTCTGCCCAGCACCAGAACCCTGCAATCTCACTCCTTTCCTTCCCAATTCAATTCAACCTTGCTGAAATATGGGATGTTCTACCTCCACAATATGTACCATCTTCCAGTGATGGTGTTGCTGGGAACTGGATCCACACATAAAGGTTTCCATGGGTGCAACACCATCCAGGAGTTAAGGGAAGCTGCGTATTCCCACCCCATACTGAGATCCCTCATTATCAGACCAGCACAAGGCCAAGCAACCTGTTTCCCCTTCCCTCAGCTGGATCCTTCTTAGAAAATTTTCCTCCCTAGAGGCGAAGGTCTCTACAAGAACAGTGGGCAAGGAGACCCTAGAGGGGGGTCAAGCCACCACCACTCAATTGGAAGAGAACAGTATTAAGGCTTACATGGCGAGCCTGTGCACAGGGTCACATGCAGAAGGGCTTTTCATGAACTCTGGCAAATACCAGTAAAGAAAATACATTAATCCCCTGCTAAACACCCTGGCAGTTCTGGTCCTGCTGCATGTTTGGACACTTCTGCTTGCCAGGGCAGCACTCTAATTTCTACTTGTTGCCTCCAGAAACAACCTGCATTTTGAACAGTCTTCAGTGCCAAGAACCAAAGCTGGAGGCGACCAGGATAAGGGCACCACAGAGGGGATGCATTCAGTTGCTGGGAGGCAGCCACGAGCTCTCTACTGTGAAGTGGCTTTTACTGGCATCACCTATTTGCTCTGACACCTGATGCTCTACAGAGCATAAACAGAAAACACACCAGGAAAACAGTCAGGAAAACAGACAGAAGACTGTTACCAGGTTTACATTTTCCAGGCCTGATTTGCAGTGAGCTTTACTGCCAAGGTAAGGGGCACTGGGATCCAGAGTGCGACCTGGTATTCTTGGCGAACTGAATTAACAGTGGCAGTGATAGTACATGGCTCACACTGGAAGTGGGCAGACAGGGAAAGCATGCTGAAAAAGCCATTTGTATTTTCTGAGGGCACTGGTCCTCAGCTGCAAATTTCAACACTGAATCCATCACTGCTGAGACTTTTGATTAACAAAGAGCACTCTCCTGAACAGATTACTTCACTCCTCATAAAGGAAGATTTATGCTGATGAATCAGGTTTTATATGAGGTAGTAGAGCAATGAAATATATCCCACTTAACCTGGGAAAAGTCAATCCATACCTACACTGGATTCTAGATGAACAAAGTCCATATGTAGCACTTCTTACAGATCCAATTCTCTTCAGTCACAACATACTTCTGTATGCAATAACTGCAAGTTCTGCCTAAAAAAATGGTACCTAAAATTGATTTCCATTGTGGCAGAGTCTTGGTTTCTGATACCAGAATGGAGAGATACAAATATCACTGTTCACCTCCATAATACCACAGCTTTTAAAGCTGGTTACACCCCTTCAGATCAAAAGGTCTGCAGACACAAGGCAAACTTCTCTTCAGTACCACGCTTGGCATTTGCTGATCCCAAATGTGATGGAGGCTTTTCCAGACCCTGCATTTACTGTTCACTTCATTTATGTTTCAACATAACATTTGTGGCAACCTCTGTTCTAAATCAGGCATTGGGAATATGGGGCACAGGAGGTATGAGTAGATACAGCTGCATGGCAAAAACAATGAAGATTTCTTGATGCCCATCGTAGCTCTGTGGTGTACTTCAAGTGCAAGTGCATTTTCTTTTATCCTATAGAGGTATATCTTGAAATAATTAAAGGAAAGCAATATCTGAGCATTGCTTCTTTCTGCTACAGTCCAAGATCTCTAAGCAAATGCACCAGACTTGTTTGACCTAACTAGTATTGTCTGCATGCCCACAGTTAATGCAGTACTTGTTACAATGCTGTCAGTGTACAAACACTGACCAGGGAGCAATAACTTCTGAGTTTGCTCAAATGCCTTATTAGATACTCCTTCCAAGCCCAAGTTCACTTTTCCTAATGTCTTTTGATAACTGCAGAGGCTGGCAAGGTCAAAAGTTTCCAAAAGTGACTGCCTAGAGCTTTAAAAAATACCCTAACAATTAAAATCTATGGCGGTCAAAAATGGTTACTGCTCAATTGGAAAGACACAAGCTCTTTATGTATCAGTCACAGAAAAAGGGTCTCTTTCCCATTCCCCACTATGAGCCTTCGTTCTTGGAGCCTGTGAGCCTGCCCAGCTGGGATAAGGGTAGCAGGCTCCCAGGGCCTATTCCTCTACTACATGCTGCAGAAGACCCAGGGTAAGAGGTTTACCAGCTCTCTCTTGAACATTGCCCCTAGAAAACCTAAGAAAGCTGATTTTGCCATCTTTTGTCACTTTTTTTCCCTCTGAGGGACACAAATGAACAAGGGACTTGGGACTTACTGGCAGAGCCCAACTTCTCTACAGTCTCAGGAAACATGGCTATTGCCATCTTCTCTGAGAAACACACAGTGGTTCATATTCACACAGTGTAAGTTTGGTATACACCCATGTAACCAAGCATGCCAACATTATGTATTCATTTGGCCCATGAGGTCTCCTCATTCATAAAAAAGTAAAAACAGGGGTCTGGCTACCCAATTGCTCTAATTATTTAAAGAAGTTTCTGATGCTGGCAAAGGCTACATCACACATAATTCAGCCTCTCTACCTTTCTCAAAAACTAGACAAACACATCAGTGTATTTTGTATAAGCCTTACAGGACATTGGTTATTTTATTTACCTGAGGCCAATTTTGATATAAGTGCTTTAAGCAGCTAAAGCCAAACAATGTTAACTCCCTAGCTGCCTTGCCATCCCAACTGTATTTTTGACTTTCCACACTGTTCTTTCTATAACTTGATCTCTTCAGGTATAAATGGTTTTCAATAATAATTTGCCTTAAGTGTAATAATGAATAAGTTAAGATTTTGTTTCACAGAGTTTGAGAAATGTGGAAAAACTACATAATTTGAACTCCACTGCCACTTGTTAGGAGTTAACTCTAACATGTGCAGCCATGCTCTCTTTGAATAGAGTCAGCACCACCAGGCTGTGCGTGACATCTTGGGGTGTTATAAGATTCTGTTCTCTGATTCCTGTGGTAGTATTTGGTTGAAAAGGCTTGAGGGTAATTGTTTGAGAGTAGAAAACTTGTTCCTTTCCATTTAAGCACCTGGATGGGATTAGATATGACATAGCTACATGTTGTCTTGCAGAAAACATTTAATTTGTCTATTTTCTGTCCTTGTATGTGGAGTCAGGACTACCTTACTAAGCCCACAGTGACCAGCTGAGAAGATACATTCAGCAGTTTCTCTGTAATGATCACAAGCCAATTAGCTCAGTCTTGGATCTTATATATTCCTACTCATAACCTGGAGAGCAAATGATTTCATGGTTGTAGAAGAGTAGCCACAGCCCCGTGGCAGAAGAGCAGTGTGCATGTTGTGTCCCACAAGTGGGATGAAGATCTGGTGTATAAGGGACTCTCTACTTTCCAATGGGAAAAATTTCCCAGACAAAGTTTAGATTTCTCTAAAAATTGTGCAGGCATATTTTGTTTTATGTCATACATGAAGATTATTTTCTTTGCCCATGCCTACAGCAGTGGGGCTAGAAATTCCTCCTGAGTGTTGGGGAGATGAACAGGGTGGCTTGAGCTGCAGCACACACCTGCTCCACAGGATCTATATGCCTGTCAACCCTTTGCATAGACCTCTTGGAAGCAATTTATGGCCTTTGAAACCACCATCCTCTGCTCTCACTTAGGTTTTGACCTACTCTGTAAACCTACTACATGGTAAAACCTTTCTCTTCCTCTTTCAACAAAAGTTTGACCTGTTCATGTCCATCACTACAGAAAGGCTAGCTATGGTCAAAAGATTATGGACCAAGTCAGTAATGAACTTGGATTGAATTTGGACATATAAGTGCAAAAAGTGCAAAACTGCAGCTTTCTCTCATGGTTCCCTCACAGTAGCCTCTTTTCAGATCAGGGGCCATACCAGTTGGTGAGCATCAAACCCAGTACATGTGAGTTTATTTGCATTTCAAAATAGGGGAGGTTTCCCCTATTTCATTTACCTGTGAATGACTGCATGCAGACAGAAGGAAACATGAGGAATCTTATGTTTTTGTGTTGGCTGAAATATGTAAACCCACTAGTTATATTATTAAAAAATGCTTTGTTAAAAATTGAAGTCAGATTTTTAATTAGTATTAGATTAAGTGCAGTGAGCTTCCCTTCAGTGAAGTCAGATTTTCAGCTCTACCCACCATGGCCTTTACCCAGCTGTTACCCAAAGCAATGTTATTTAAACAAATGCTGTGTACCTTGAAAATTTTGCATGACAGATGATCTCAAAATGAAGATTTATTTAAGGGTCTGTGACTAAGGTCCATCAGCCAGTGTCTAGTCTTCCAGGTTGCTGCTACCTCTACTTGAAACCACCAAACTTCCTTACTGAGTCTTGGCCAGATTATCTCCTCTGTCAGTGCTAACACTGCTTACATACATCATATCTCTCTTTCTTCTGTTTTATCTTCCAGAGTGAAGGTAATATCTGAGTAGGTCACTATATTTTCCTCAAAAATCAAGAACATTCTCAACTCTCTTCGACTCTCTGGTCTTATTCACTGGCTGCTTCAGGGGATAATTTAGAGGTCTGCATTCTTTTGCTTTCAGGCTTTGTTTCAATGGATTGTGCTAAATCCTGCTTTAACTAACATGCAAATGAAAATACAGTATAGTGAACCTTAAAAACTACTACTGCAAACACTACTAAGAGTTAGCAGAAAACTCAGGTGGAGGCCTAAGACTAGAAGCAGTGGTGGGAGACATGAACATATACAGATAAGGAGCACTTGTCCATCCCCTAGACAATCATGTTCAATACCTATTGTCTTCAAATTTGTGGCTTCCTGACTGCACAGCCACCTCTTTTGCAAACAAATCTTTCCCTGTGGCAAATCCCAGCACCAAAGTAGAGCCATTCAATGTGGTCTACCTCTTGTTTCTGCTCTTTGTGTTGCCAGCTCTTGGGTGGCTGGAAATTGCCTCTGTCAGGAAAGAGCACAGGCGATGGCACTCAGAAATGTTGTGATAAAAAGAGACGGTCAGTGCCCTCCTCAGTATTTTGTTTTGATACTCTTCAGTTCTCCATTACAAATGATAATGAGAGGCTGAATACCCTGAATAATAACAAACCAGACAGTTTTCTTTTTCTGCCCACTCAGTGTTTCTGCTCCACCGTTGCTGGGATGCTCATTTCCAGGATGTCAGGTTAGCTCTCAGGCAGCAATGCAGCAATGTGCTAGCCAAGGGGCAGCATTCTTGACCCTGAGCCAGGAGTGGACCCAGCAAGGCTGGGAGAGTAAGGTGGGTGCAGAGAGGACAGGGCTGCATCATTGCTGTGTTTCTGGAAGCAACAAAGCTGTATTCTCACAGCACTGCATTTGAGCGAAGTCCTGCCAGGTCCACACTGGCTCTTAGCCTGTGATACAGTTTACCCACAAATAAGACAATTCATCCATGGAAAATGAAAAGCGGATCTATCAGCCATTTCTTTTGCAAAACTGCCACCCTGCAGCAACAACAATGAAGCATGACCTCGGTGTAGACGCTGTTGCTCTTGCTTTGACACCTTGTTGACAACGTTCCACATACCAACAGGTACAACCTTCAGGGACCTGATGCGGGTACCAGAGGCTGAACTTCAGGAGGACTTTTTGCCTGTACCAGTTATCCCAATTATCTGCTGTGTCTGGCTGCTCACTTCCATCACTCAACACCAGTCCAGCTAGTTTGATGCCATCCTGTTGTGTGCTCTGCGGACGCAGCCTAAGCCTTTGCCACCCAACCATGCTTTGGCTTGCCAGAAGCTCATTCTTCAGTACTCTCACTTGCACTGGTTTGAGATCAAGATTCTTTGGTAACCCACTTACCTGAGACTTTGAAGCAATACAGGCAATTCAACATCTATATAGATGCCCATGGATTTCTGAAAATAAGATGCTTCAATGGGAAGTAAGTATCTAAAGACCAGTGAAGGTCAATGCCCAAAGATTTTTGAGTACATCTATCGGCATCTGCAGGTAAGGAGTTGTCATGGGGACTTCAGCTTTTCATCAGCACTGGGAAATGATGTATAGCCACTTAGCTACAAAACCCCAGTATTTAGATGTTTGTCCCCTAGCACCAATATACTTCTTAACTTGTAGTCATAAGGTCTCAGTTCTTTTGTCCATCATTATCTGAATAATTAAACCTCACAAAGCCTTATGAAAAGGATGATGACATTCTGAAATTGTTAACTTGAATTAATAAGATCTGGGGAGGGTGGTGGTGTTTCAGGTTTTTTCAGTAGATCTTCTAGATAGAACTGCTAAGAGATTTGCTGTCTGAATAGGCTTTCTGCCAGTCCACTGCATCCTGCCTTGCATGGACTCACCATGGCAAGCCAGAGCTCCTGTAAGAAGAGAACAAAATTAATTATGGATCATTATATCTTAGTAACACAGTTGGAACTAGTTGATAAACTTTTGATATTGTACTGTTTATTGATATGCTGAGCTGTTATACAGTTTCTGCAGGTACAGGAGTAGATATTTACAAGTACCAGGTAAACACTTTCCCTTTAAACTAAACGCATTTAGAGGATGGTTAAATATGGAACTGTATGTCTTTTTATGTGTCTTTTGAAGTCAATCTCCTGTATCTATACTAGATTTTTGTTTCATCAATAATGATCTTAGATAAAACAGTGTATGTTTACCCATGGATATGATCTCTACACTTCCGAATACCTAGACAGAATTGTAAATTACAGTTTACATTTTGGTATCCTGGAATATGATACCAGCACTTTATGTGATAATCTCATAGATGTTATGATCTTGATTATCTCAATATATTTTTCTTCTTAAAGTTACCCAAGAATTTTAGGAGATCTGCATACAGGTACTTAAAGAAATTGGTCATTTTGTATTTCTCATTTGGCCAGGTCACACTTAACAAATACCAGTTTAGTAGCCTTTGAGAGCACTTTATTAAATTCTCACATCCAACTTCATCAGAAAGAACCTTCATGCCATACTTCTACTTCTCTGTGCCCAGACTCGCAGACTTACTCTGTCACTAATCCTCTGGCTTCAGGGAAACTGCCGGGGGAATACGATGCTATTCACATAAGTAAAGGCATCACAGTCTGTCTCTTCAAAGATATTTTTTCTCTTTAGACCTGATCTGCATCTGATTAATCTGGTAGCTGTAATCTTTAGAGCTATGGGGTTTACTCTCATCTACTAGTTCCAGTCGTTTCACTACAGTGCTGACCTGCACAGGGAGACTGAAAAAAAAAAAAGAGCCAAAACATCAGTTGAGTAAAGCTTCACTTCCCAAAAGAGAAAAACTTGACGAATCTGACAGGCTAGTGCAAAAGAAGCATAGAAATCCCTACCAAAAATATGTGGGAGGGAACGTATATTTAAAATAGGACCGCCTAATTCAGCTGCTAAATCAGTGTAAGGAGCTCTGCACGTCTGTGTGTGAGGGAGGGAGAGGAAAAGACAGAGAGAGAGAGACAGAGAGGGAGAGAGGAGCAGAGGGAGGGAGGGGGAGAGAGAGAGAGCAATGTGCCTTTCACAGAGCTGGGAGCTTGATGGGAATGTTTGATTAGCTCCTCTCTGAAAGAAAAAAGGTGTCCAGGCCTCCCTCTGCTGCCTGCCTCTCCTCCTGTAAAATAATGTTGGCTGGAGTTTGGGGTACAGAAAAACTTGGAAAAAAACCCGCTTTTATACTGTGTGGAGAAAAGGAATAAAAAGTTCCACACCTCAAGCAAGGTAATTCCGACATTGTTTCTCTGCTATATTTATTTAGGGGGGAGAGGGGGAAGTTGTGGATTTTTGCCTGTTGATAATAGTTAAATATTTTCACTGCTGAGAAACTGTAGGGACATAATGTTTTATTTAGCATTCCAGCTGTGTGCTTAGGATCAAAGACCTAAGAAGAAGAAGACATAAATGTAGAATGAAAGTGTACTTTACTCATATATACTTCATAAAGTATTTATGAAAGCATTAAACCCCTACTGTTAAAGTGGACACGTATGCACTGCCTGAACAGCAAGGACTTAACTAAGTGATAAAGAATTGTGTATATAAGCCACACACCAATAGACTTTTATTCAAGCCTTCTGTTCAAATGGTGTGTGATAGACAATGCAACTTGTTCCTAAGTTTAAAACTGTTTTGCTTTCAAGATTTTTTCACAAAGACTTTTTGATTCATAGGAAGGTATGTGTTGTATCATTAATTAACACTACCTGACACTGGGGAACACTAATCTCCAAGGCACAGAATGGAAAATGGTATTATTCCAGTGATGTTTGTTTCTGTGGTGTGAACTCCTTGCTAATGGATAGATACAGATGTATGAACAGTACAGTAGCCTAGACTCTATACATCCTTTTGTGCTGAATGCTTGTTTTGGTGGTGAGCTTCCAAAAATGAATAGCATTGTCAAGCCTGCCACAGCCACTCAGCTCTCTGCGGAGAGATTAGAGTCTTGATAAGTCTCTTCAAAATGTGATTTTTCTCCAACTAGCAGAAACATGAACCAAATGCCCCAAGCTAAATATCAACTCTACTTAATATTTTGTTCCTAGAGTTTATGGGAGCTACACCACATTTAGAGCAAAAAGCAAAATTACAGACTACAGAGGCAAGTCTTCCATAGAGCACACTGCTTTTTCTCTAACCTCTCCAAAATTTAAACAAAACATCAAAACAAGAAAATACACATAGAAAAAAAATTTGTTTACATGGCTTTTAAAATACATTTTACTGAGAAAAGCCATAGAGTTGTATATTTTTATAGCTTGTGTTTTCCTGTACACATCCTGAAGTTAAAAACACTTGGCATTTGTCTACACTCAAAGAAAATCTATGTTTTTCTGTGTCTGTATTACCATCTTTTTCAGACTTTACTCAGTTCATCACTTGAATGACAGTCATGGCTGTAGGACTGATCTCCTTCAGAGATGCAAAGAGAACTCAAGCAAAAATAACTGCATTACAAACATATTAATTTTCAGATATTAAGTTAGCATCTTATATTAAACAGGCTTATTTTGCTTGCATGTTTTATCTAATCCTTAGAGTTGCTGGGGTTGTTCTCACTGAGATGACAGAAAAGACATCCTGTCTTTTAGCTATTGAAGACATAAAAAGTATTTTTTTAAGAAGAAACTTTGAATGTACTGCCAATACTGTGTTTTCACCTGCAGTAGTAATGTTGTGTTCTTAACTTGCTCTTAACTTGTTCTTACCTTTATGTAAGACACTTCTTTCCCTAGTGGTAGAGCTATAGCCCTTACCACTGACTGGTTGAACTAAGCACTTTTACTGGCTATACCAGGTTTCCTCACACTTGGAATGCCAGAAAAATACTCCACGTGGATTCTCTTTTGTCTGATAAGGATGAGATACTACAAAAGCCTTTCCTTTAGAGGAGGCATTAACAAGGTGTTCCCTTTTCACCCAGTTACTGACTTTCACAGAAGTAGTAGGAAATTAATTTTTACAGTCCTTTTTGTCAAAATTAATTGGAGTATTTCTAAAAGGGGGTCTGAGCCACAGTGTGAACACAGAAACTGGGAAAATGGGCTAATTACTTCACATGAAACATCAGAATTATTTATTGTTTCTGGCTACTGCTTATTAGAAAACACTGCTAAAAATAAACCTGAAGTTTATGTAACAATGGCATCAAAAACTTGACTGTATCTGGTCTGCCTGGAGAATTTTGAACTTTTACCTTTCCACCCCTGAACCACAAATAAAGCTCTAGCCAGAAAATATTGCAAAGTTAAGGCTCAGGACATGCATGTACAAGTCCCTTGTTTTACAAAAATTCTCCTAAATCACAGAACCATAGATTGGTTTGGTTTGGAAGGAACTTTAAAGACCATCTAAACATTTCAACTCCCCTACAGGGGGGATAACTTTCACTGGACCAGGTTGCCCAAAGCCATATCCAGTCTGGCCTTGAACATG
The DNA here is from genome assembly GCA_013397795.1 of Orthonyx spaldingii. NCBI lineage: Eukaryota > Metazoa > Chordata > Aves > Passeriformes > Orthonychidae > Orthonyx > Orthonyx spaldingii. Next base: position 1,412,523 of record VZTJ01005117.1, on the reverse strand, counting down.
TCATGTGACATCCACAACTTCTCTGGACAACCTGTTGCAGTGCCTCACCACCCTCACAGTGAAGAATTTCTTCCTAATATCAAATCTAAACCTACTCTCTTTCAGTTTAATTGTTGATAGGTAAGTCATTTAAGGCACTCGGATGAAATGAGCAAGAAAAAGTGATAGCTCAATTTACTATCTGCGACTATGACTGTATTCCTGAAAAAAAAAGTGCTGTGGCACTTGTAGACATGAACTGCCCATACAGTGGGACTGGCATGGGCAGGTGCCAGAGCAGTGAGGTGTGTGTTGGCCCATTGCAGTTGGGTGGGGTGGCAGTGTCTTTTCTGGATGGGTAAGGAAAAACAAAAGTCTGGAATTTGCTGGCAGTCCTGGGGGAGTGTTCTGGCCCCCTGAAGCTCTGGGTACACCAGGACTCCTCCAGCCTGCTGCAGCATCAGCTGAGGTTTAGACTTCTCATACAGGGCTCAGAAGTGGACACTGAACATATAATATGTCCTTCCTTCTGAAAGCCTGTCCATCATACAGGTGTTATTGATCTGTGTTGAAAAACAGAAACACAGAACTATAAAACTGATGGGTTAGGGTTTGATTTTTTTTAAATAAAAGAAAAATAATAATCATAACATGTATTGTACAAAAAGTCAGGGAGGAAGTAGCTATTGCAGTCACGGGTCTGCCCTCCGCACCTTTCTCCTGTGGGGTAGATTTTTAAGTCCAGAGTCAGAGAGAGAAATAGGTGCTTAACACCTACTTAGAGCACTTCAATTCCTCTTTTGAACTTGCCGGGACACAAGGAGCCCCCTTGTCCCAGCGCTGCCTGGGGAGCCTGTGCTAGAGCTCAGCTGGGACCTGGGACAATGCAGCCCCTGTTCTGGGCCCGGCTGTCGCACAGAGACTATAATTATCTCTCTTCTAATGACCAGCCAGGCAAGATAACAGTTTTCGTGCTATGTTTAGAAAACAATGTCTTACTACAAATTGACGGTTCATTCGTCTGTAAAAGAGCCTCTCCAGCAGTCCTAAAGCAGCTGCCACTCTTTTGCTTTCCCAGTTCCTTTATTTGCTGCATATTTCCCTCTTGGAAAACCTGAGTAAACGCTATACAGGCAGAACAACTTCCCACTGCCACATAAGGGGCTCAGAAAGGCGCAGAAATGCCCAGAAAATCTGGAGTAGTTTAGATTGTATCTCTGTCAGTAAATTAAACTCTGCCTTGCCAGAGCCTGCATTGCCCTTGTGAACTCTCTAAGCCCTCAACCCAAAGGGGCTGCAGGCAGCGCTGCGAGCGCAACGCAGGGCAGCGGTAAAACTGCCTTGTGCTGACTGACAATGCCCTGCAGAAAGCAAGCTGATGCAAAAAGTGGGATGTGAAGGGACTTGTTGCAGTTAAAACAGCAGCATGTATTACTGATGAACTTTTCTTCCAACGTTGTGGCCCATAGACAAGTCAGGATCTACTGAAATTCTGTAGGCTCCAAAGGCATCTATGGGGTAGCTGTACTGACCAGCTGCGATTGCAGTTTGTGTGGGTATAGCTGCCCCTTGCAAACACTGGGAGGTGCCAGGTTTGGGCAGTCCTGACAGCATGGCACTCATGGGCTAGCTACCCAAGCGTTTGCTCTGGGCTCTGCAAACCTTCTGCACCTAACTCTGTGCTGGGGCAGATCTACATTTAGCAGTGTCTGAGGGCTGCTACCACATCCTCTGCAGGTGCCCTGCCAGCAGAGAACAGAGCCCGTTCCCTCTTTCTGCAGCCAGCTCACCCTCATCTGTCTTGCCATCTTCTCTGTTCTCCTCCGCAGCAGGACATGGCTGGGTTTCCTTTGGGCTCATTTTTCAGTGACTGAGGCCTGGAAAAAAACCAGAAAGTGTTGATCAGAAAGAAAATTTCCCAACGGCTTGGAAGCATCAATATTTCTCATGAAAGTGCATCTTAATTTAAAAAAAAATAACACCATCTGCAGCTTTTCCCTTCCCTTTTGAAGCTGAACACCCAAATCTATAGCTCATATCCCAAACTGGAAATACATTCACATTCAGAATACTATTTATAACCATCTCTGGTTCATTCAGATTACCTAGGTTTAAGCAGTTCTTAACATCAGTCTTGCTGTAATGGCTGGACTGACTTTCTAGTACCCATAAAGTCCATCCCATCTTTGCTTTATCTCCAGAACTTCAGAGTGCATTAAGAGGTCAGTGGCACATTAAGAGCAAAATCTGTGTCAGTTATCCTTAATGTGCCTCATTCCACAGAACATCCCATAGACAAAGATATAAAAAATACATTCAACTTGCATTTGCAAGCTGCTACTCAGACTATCACCTTATAAAATATCTTTGTAAATGTAGCACATGTAACACAGCAGCCAACAGTCCTTCAGCTGGCAGCTTGTTTCTTATGAAAAAAAGTGCATAATTGCCAAGTGACAGTTACACATGCGCCAAAATTTTGGGGAAAATTCTGAATGTTCTTGTGTAGCTTCATGCTGTCCTTTAATGTCCCCACCAGGATGATCTGGGGATTTCCAACACCTTCAGGCTTGTACACAAAACTGTGGAAATTTTTACCTCTCAAAAATCACTCATTTACAAGGAAGTTTGGACACGGCCATGTCTGTGCCTCTCAATCTCCCTGCCAGGTTCCTTTATGGACTCAGAAGGCTCCATTCTTTTTTGTTTCTCTCAAATACATAGTTTACCCTTCAGCCCATAGAACAAGGGTGAGACATAGAGGAAAGTTGGCAGCAGTGCTGTGTATTCTGGCCGTGGACAACTTCAGTGAGTCAGAGCTACAAAAGGGTAAGGGCTCCCTAACTACAGGGGTATTTCCACAGCTGCCAGCTAGTTGAGGATGATGGGAGCCCATCCTTCTCACCTCTCTTGCAACGCATCTTCAGCACTTGAGAATTTTGTTCTCCTGGGCTTGGTTGAAGAAGTTTTAGGACAGGAAGCGTAGAAAGAAAGAGGCTGTTTGGAAATGAGGCTACCTGGGAAGGAGAGCTATGTTCAGATGTTGGAGGTGAGAGGTTAGAAAAGTTTAGAGCAGTTCCAATGGAACAACTTGGTACAAATGTTACAAGGGCAAATACTGGCATGACCTCAGTCAGAAAAGCCTACTTGCACCCTGTTTTGGAGACAGCCTTTCCACCAAACTTCATCTCAAAATATGGGGTAATTTGGAACATAAAGTCTCAGTCTTCCATGGCCTACATCTTCTATTCTCATTGGTGAAATCTGTGTGTAGAAAGAAATACATAGATTAGGCAATAGTTAGATTTGAATTAAAAGCTATATGATAATCTCCTAAAGCCAAAATTCAGAATAAAATTCCTGAGCATGGAAGTAGATTATGCAATACTGAGGTCTGCAGGCTTAGTTTGTTTTAAAAGCAAAAGACCACAAATTACAAGTTCATGCTCCCAGTTCATATGGTTTCCCTTTTTGATCTTGGTCTCTCAGAAACAGAACCTGTGATTCATCTGTATGCAAAACCAGCAGGTTTTAAAATATACTAATATGCAAAATTAGTAAAACAGTGTTAGCCTGGTTCTGAGACACATTTCTCAGCAATTTCTGGCTGCACCTACACTGTCTCAGTATCCGGGACTGGGCTCTGGAGGCCACTTTCTCTGCCACCACGTTTTCTAGCTCTTCATTTCCCCTCCAGGGCACTCAGATACTGAGGAATGTAGTTTTAGAAGCTCATGTTGTCTGCATGACCCATATGTTTGGGAGACCACTGCTGCCAGTTGCCAAGGGCTGCCAACACACATGCCATAAGGCTGCACAGCTTGGCCCTCTCCGTGTCATGTCTCTCACCAGCACCTCCACCAACAGCACGTCTTCAGGAAACCAGCACTACCCATAAAAGGCTCATTTATAATGCTGGCACTCATTCAAATCCATAGCTCACTTTCCTCCCAAAAGCAGCTTGGAGCCCCGAGATGTCTTCTTCAGTCACTAAAAAATGGAAACACTACTCACAGGTCCACAGTTTTCAAACTGTTCCCCAGAAGAGCCTCATCAGGTGAGAGACCTTAGCCTGAGTGTGCCTATTGGGTTGCAGGTGGGCTGCAGACCAGCACCAGGTGGGAGGGATACAGCTGGAACAGTCTGTGGCAAAGCTAAAGCAGCATTGAGCACTGGCTGGGGAGGGTCACGGGCAGGGCATGGAGGAGGGTGGCCATGGAGAATGTCCTGGGATGTGGGGTCGAGCATCCTGGCCCTCAGCAGCTGACCCTGCAAGAAGGCAAGTGATTTGGAAGTCCCAACAAAGCAGCAGCAGAAGATGACTGAAGGGCATAAGGAGGTTTGTGGTTGTTTTCTGATTTGCCTTTGGTAGCAACATCCCTCATAGTACAGGTTAGGTTTTTCTTAATTACAGTTATCAGAAAGATATTTATCTGAGAAGCCTTGCAGGAAACATTTCCTATTAGAAATAATGCAGTTAGGAAGAAATAATATTTTTTGAAAAGGACAAAATATATAACGGAAAATGTTATGATGTGCAGGGAGCATGAGGCTATCATTTTTAAGAGATCTGTAACACAAAATTGAAACTGTTCTCTTAATTTTGTTTCAATGGTTTCCATCACAGAAGTGGATTTCAGCTTACCTTTTCAAAACACTTTCTACAGCTTTCCCATGCTTTCTAATTTGGTGAAGACCTTTAGTGAAAGATGCTTCCTTGATCAAATTGTCATGGTTTGGATAAATGAATTTTACCACCTACTGCCTTATTTCAAAGCAGTTCCATGTGCCAGGGTAGTTCCAGTTTGTTGGTTTTTTTAATTACAAATATTTTCAGAATCCTTATCCAATCAGTCCATGGCTTTGGCATGGGGCAATCACTAACCTTACAAACTGTAGGAGATACTGAAACGATAGAAGTTTTCTGTGAGCTGTTGTATAAATTTACTAGCATGCTTAAGGATGAGTTTGGCTTTTGATCTACACATATAATTCACTTTTGTAGTAAAGGGTTATGTGTGGCTTTAATAAGCAGAGAGTAAACATCCTAAAGTTTCTCTAAATTTCTGCTTCTAAGTTTCTACCTAAAAAAAAAAATGTTGTTTTGTTTGAACATGCTACAGAAATTCCAAAACCATCCCCAGGGTTATGTGCAGTTTTTTCAGTGCCTTTAACAGAAATTCTTTGCTTTTAGACTAAATACGTACCTTCAGGGGAATTCTGACACACGACACTAATTCTTAGTTTGCAGGCAGCACAATAGCATGGTTACTCAGAGCTCTTTATTGTGCATCCAATCTGAGAAACCATGTATTGCACTTTAAAAAGTCACTTTGACTTGTTTAAGCTATTTGTTGGAAATAGAAAATAGCACATTAAAAAAAAAAAAGAAAGAAAGAAATGTGGCCACAGATCTCATGCTACAAAGCTAGCATAGCCCTCTGGCACTGCTGAATTGCAAGTATTTGCCTCTGCCCTCTATTTCTTGGGAAAATGGCAGTGCCAGAGATTGATGGCACCTGGCTGGGGTCTGAACGATGTTAACAGAAGTGGTCAAATTAGAAAAGTGGAAGAAGTTTGTCTGAGAGAGAGGGGGCAGATACATGAGCAGACAAAAGCCATGGTGGGGAGCAGAACAGAGCGAGGAAGTTTTATGGACAGGGATTCACAGGTTTAAGCTAACAGAAATTCCCAATGAGGTACGAAAGCTGTGCATCAAAATGAAAAATTAATGCATAATACATTAGCAGACACTGGGAAAGCACAGTGTAATGGCCCCCAAAGAAATCACCATCCATATAGTCCAAATTATATTTTCTCTGTGGGTGGGTGACATATTCTAAATGTATCTCTTCCTGTGCTGGAAGGGGCAGGTCAGACCAACATAATTGATGGTTTTCTTGCTGAGACAGATGAAAATGTATAATCATTGCAGTTTTATTTAAGGTCTGAGAAAGGTCTGGCAAGTTAAATCACACTGTAGTCTTAAATAAATTACTTTCTTCTGAAAGAGCTCTGTGCAAACTAGAGAAGTCATCGTCACTTATTTCAACCTTATGTTTTAATTTGAGGGCATTGTGTGAACACAAAATGAGTAATGCAGGGCTGCTTGCATGTTTTTGTCTCTAAATTGCTGGGTATATCATCTCTTCATTACACCTACCTGAATGAGAACTGTTTTGGACTAAATTCTTCTTGCCAACCTGCATAGAAACAATTGTTCAATCACCTCAGGAAAAAATTACTTCTGTACCCAAAATGCAACTTAGGTAGAACTTAGACCTCTGAATCCACCCATACTTCACTTCAATGACTTGAGTGTGATTTGACAGGTACCTTGCAAGAGGTACTGGCTACCATTTATCTCACAGCCCTCTGGTGAGTCAGGAGGCTCATTGAGCAGAGCAGACACTATTTAAAACATTGTGTGGCAGCCACAACAATCAAGGTCTTGTAATAAGAAGCAAGTGGTGAGAACCCTTGATCAGAGATAACTGTCCATGGCCTCAGAGAGTTTGAACTTTGTGTTTTCTTCATTACCAAAGACGTCCCCCATCATCAGACTCCAGGGCAAAAAAGGTTGGAAGACCCCAATTTTCTATGACAAAGAAGGACCCCTGTGCAACCAGGAATGCCAAATGTGGGTTCAGAAAGAAAGCATGTGAGGAGGGGACTGACTTGCCACTTGCCTGGGAGCAGAGGAAAGCCAGAGTCTCTCTGCCTCCTCTTCCCCATCTGAATGTGCAAACCATGTGGCTGCAGCAAGGAGTGGCTGCCCTGGAAATGGGGGACCACCACTGCCCAGGTGTGGGATTCACATGGCCACAGAAAGCATCTGGCAAATAGGCTGTGGCTACTGTGTCTTAGGAGGTAAAGGAACATAGTAAAGCAAAGACTCTCTAAGGGAAAAGCACAAGCTGTCCCCTGGCCCAGAGACTCCTTTAACAGTGGTTTCATTGTTCGTTTTACTAAACACACAATTGCTGAACATGTGACATACAATACTTCTTACAACCCCTCCACCAAGGGAAAGATCTGCAGTCATAGAAGCCTGGGTTTCCTTGTTGGCTTTCTGAGACACTGGGTAATTAAGTTGAGTGTACTACAGTGCTCTGAAGCTTAGGAAGTATTTTGGGGTTCTTTCATATATGAATGAAAACAGGTGAGCGTTAACTTACCTTTTTTTATAGCAGCAGGTAATGAAGTCTGATATTTTTAAATTTCTGGATGTATATATTCTATTTCAGACCACACAAAGAGTAAAGCCTATCTTCCCATGCAGACAAGCTCACCTCACAAAATAGCACCTTGGATCTTACATTTTGTGACCTGGCCTGGGATACCTACAGGCCAGTCTAAGCCTCCAAAATGAACTATAGCTATCAATTCAACCTTTCTCTCTCAGAAAAACTCAGTACCTCCATTTTCTCAAAAAACAGCCACTTAGGTATTTTCTTATGTACAGATTTTCAGAGCAATGCAGTGCACTGAGGGTACATAACTTATTCCCTCTGACAAGAAAGGGGGTGAAACTAAATCACATGTGACAACTATTAGTCATATTACCTAGCGTGCAGCAAAATGAACAGTTCTTGTACTGCCAAGCAAGGTACAATACCATAGGTACAGAGTATGAGCATGAAACAAAGAATGGGTTAATTTAAAAAAGAAAATACCACACAAAATAAAACAAGAAATCTAAAATGTTTTCCTCTAGAAACTGATGATCAGCTCTTGTTTATCCAAACCAGCTTACTCACACCTACAGCAAGCCCACTCGATTTTCCCATAAAGGGCACATATTTAACTCAACCCACAGTGCTTGGAGATCATGCTGTTAACTCCATGGTACTTGCTCAAATAGCTTTCAAACAAAGTCCACTTCTGTTTTTCTTTATGGTACCAGCATTGCTGAGATATTAGAACCCCTTGAAAAAGGGAACAATAACACACACTATTGTGGCACAAAGAGAGTATACAAATTCATTTCTGTGGCACAGGAGATTACAGGAGATAAACTGCTTACTCCTGCAGAGGCAAAGCACATGGCACTAGCAAAGAATTTCAGGTTGCACATGGAACGGACAGCAGTGCCTGACACCAAAAATCAAGGACTTAAAATCTACACTTCTTCCAGAAAATGTTACAGTTTGCCATACAGTGACAGTTTATGCACATTTAAGCCATCTGTTTGTTTGTAGTATATAGCGGCTCTCTCAGATCTTTATAAAAGTCAAGTTGCTAATAAAAGGTCAGTATAAAAATCATACTTTATACACAGAAAGAATAGTTTGCTAACTCTGTCTCTTCACTAACATTCAAAATTTTTCAAGTGTTTGTGGTCAGGCGAAAGTAATCAACATTCTTTCAAATGGAATTTTGATTTGAAAAGGTAAAATATCCCGGTGCAGCACTGGGAAGCACCGAAGTACTACATTTGTACTTAGCTGGGATTGAAGCACATGTTAACGTAATACACACTTAATAGCTTTCCTTACATAAGAGTAGCTTCTATTATGACAGTCTGAAGGATTCAGATGGGAAAATGTACTCTGATAAACAGAGATCCCATATACAGTTTAGGATATTTAATAACAAATAATCACTTTTTTCCAGTTCTGACTGGGACTGTAAATACTGCCTTAATAGAAGTCGGATTAGGAGAAATCTCAGCAAAACTCATGCTTCAGACTAATTCAAATTAAAACAATTCTTTTCAGTTTGTTTTAAGGGGATTTGTTCATTTTGTAAAGGAACAAAGGAAGTACAGCTTTGTATTTAATAGCAAAGTACCATTCTTGATCTATAGATAAAACATCCCCAAAATTCTCCATGGATCTACACAGACTAAAAAGTCTGTAGTAGGCATGGATTGGAGCCCTGCTTTCCCTTTCCTTTCCAGAGAAACAAAACCCCCCACTGTTTTATTCCAAGCTGTTGCTCCCTTTGCCAGCGTGAAGGAGCAGATGCCATGTTAGTGCACCATATAGGAGATCTCACACGGCTTAAATCAGGTGACACCCTAGGCCCCAAATACAATGAATGCACACAGACTTCCCACAACAGAAAGCCTGGAGCTTCTATGTCTGATACTTAATAGGCAGCAGTGTAAATCCTCCTGTGCATTTCCCCATGTGACAGCCCAAGGTCTGAAGGCCAGGACCACCCCTTGGGGTACTGTCACCACAGCTGTGTCACAGGACGTCTGTGCATTTCTCTTGATATGCCAGTGCCTAATGTAGAACTTAATATAGTGGCAAAAATAAGTTTCTTTACTATTATAATTTATTTCTATGAGGATACTAGTATAGACTGCACCAGCATAGGTACAGAGTCCACAATTAGATGCTTTTCTGTTTTGCTGTGACAACAAAACTGTTAAGTAAATCTAAGAGCCTTGTCTAACTGCTTCTAGTATCTTTCTTATTGATAAACATCTGTTATTGCAGGCTAAAGGGTCTGCTGAACTCTGCTGAACCCTTGACAGGTTTTAAGTATTAAATCCTTTTAGATTTATTGGCTTCTTTCTGCAGTAAATTCATAATAATTTAGGAACAAACACCCACTTTCTGTTGCCTTGAAGAGCAATGCCCACCAGCAGACTAGGTAGAGAATGCATTTGCAGCCAAGCCTAGGGTACTGCCACCCTACTGACTCACTGGGATGACTCCTGGGATGGCTGGCAATGCCTTGGGGGCAGCAGCACGTTCAGGAAGCAATGGGAAGTCTTGTGCAGCACTGGTGATACAGGTGGCTACACGTTTTGTAAGACAGGAAAAGTTAGGCAGTATTGTACTCTCTCCACAGAACACACAGTAGCCCACCCATGAAGTCAGCTTTTACATGGATGCTTTACCATCTCAGACCTTTTCTACTCTAATTAAACTGGTGCTGAAAACATGTCAGCACCAAGCCAAACACTGTCAAGATAAAATCACACAGGTCTCTTTAAATAAAAATGCCACTGCTGAATTTTTTCACTGCAAATTTTGGGAATGTTCATATTAAAATGCCTTTTGCAAAGTTTAAGCCAACGTCAGTATAATCTTTAATGGTGCGTGGTAGTTCTGTAAATGAATTGCAACTCTCATTTAGCCTCTTCTTTTACTGAGATTGATCTAAAATGAGAGTTCATTGAAGGGGAGCAATTGTTTGATACCTCTGATGTATTAATGGGTTGAAACATAAAAGGAAGGAGAAAAGCATCTGAGGTAAGTTTCTCTGAGCACTCTTCTACATCTTGTCATTTCTTTTAACACCTTCACAGTGGAAATACACTGCAGTAAATGCTTAAAATGGATTTTTCTTCCAAAAGATGGGCAACACTTTTTAATAGAAACTACACATGACAGCAGAATATCACCACATAACTGCTCTTGCTACTATGGCTTGTCCAGCCTGGGGTCACCGTCACTGCACTGCCCAACATTTTTCGGAAAGACACAGTCACTATGTTGAGCCACTTTCCATTGTCCCCAGCTTCAATTCAGTGGCTTCTGAGAAACCTCTGCTGCTTTCAGCTTTAGCAGCCTAGCAGGGAAACTTTTTCAGGGAGATCTCCAAGGAAAGACATTGTGCTATTAGGAAGTGACACTGTTAGTATGCCCTAGTGTTTGAAGTTCTCCGACTGTAGCGCAGAAGCTAAAATCAGAGGTGCATCTGCTCTATGTAAAAAGAGTTATAAATTATATAGACCTAGAACTGGCTGAACTCAGTTTAGATTAGCACACTATTTTAGTCATCTTCATTCATAGCATGTGGCATGCTTGAAAAGGAAGAGCAATTAAAGTAAAAATATGGAAACATTTTATAGGAAGACAGAATGCAGATTTTTTCTTTCTCTCCTGTGTTTGCCTTGTTAGTCTAAATTTCTTTCTGGGGTGACCAAAGCCCTTCTTCTGAGTATATGAATTGCTATGTGAAATCTGATTAAATTTGCCATTTTTCCAGGAGGCAGATATCTTGCCTTTCCTGGTCATATGCAGCTTTAACATTCTTATTTAACATTCGTATTTTCTTTCTTGATAGTTATCTCATTTTTATTTTAGTACAAATCTTTCCACTTGTAAGCATTTTCCCTGAAAATCAAGTTTATTTTGATCCTCCACATTCTCCCTCTACAATAGACAAATATATTTTCCCTTTCAGACTTTTTACTCTATTTGTCAAGCATTATGTAGTACTTTAATGACTATGATTACTTATGAGTGTCCAACACAGGATTTCCTTGACAATCATGAAATAACAGCAAAAGCAGCAGGTGGTGCCCAGGAGGAGCTGAGAGGGGTTATCTCCGATAAGTTTGAATTCTTGTAGCCTGGCCAAGAGCTTTGGGGATGGCAGGGATCATGAACCATGTATGAAGACCCAGAAAAAAAATGTTTTCCAGATGTTCTGACAGAATCCTCTTAACCTCGGGTGCTTGCACCTATGCACACACATATACATGCTCAGAAAAGATGGAACAATTACAAAACACTTTATGCACATCCTTCAGGATTTATGTTCCCCATATCTATATGAGATTACCTGGTGTGATTTGATGCGCAGAAAATACGATTCTGTGATTATTTCTTAGAAGAGCAGTGAACAGATTTAAATAGACGTCAGAGCATGTCCATGCCCATCATGCCATCTCCTGACACTGGCTTCCAAAATAAGAATGTGAATGAAATTTTGGTTTCCTGGAGCAAAACACAAATTTTGGAGAGAAGTAAAAAGTTAGTCCATGGGAGTGTGACAGCCCAAACACCATCTCCTTTGTGGATATTAGCTGTTCTACAAAGTGTGATAAGAGGATGCAGCATGTGAGGACCGTCAAGGTTGAAGAGCGCAGTTCCTCTTCTCCCACCATTCCAGTGTTGTCTGCAATACTTCCAAATGCAGCCTGATGTATTCTTCTTTTCCTTTTCAGTGCTCCTTAGCAACACATCCAGATTTTGCTTTGCTCACCATGAAGGCCACAGTCATTGCAACCTTCTTTGGTAAGTACAGTTGATGTGCTGCAATTAGTAGTTTATGGGTTTGTACTCTCCCGTCCTGGATGCTCACTGGCTGCTGACTTATTCTCTTCTCTCTGGACTCCACGGCTGATGAAGCTCTCAGTGGCAGGTGTAAGCCTTGGCACAGCTTTTCAGAAACAGGCTACACAAAGGTCTTGACTTTGTCATAGAAAAGATATTAATTACTTGCAGAGATCTCCAAGTGTATGACCAGTTGCATGCAGTCCATATCAGGTGGGCCTGAAAAATGTCTGTGATATAAAGATTCCCTCTCAAGAAAAATCAGCTGTTTAAATTATCCCTGTTCTTGCTCTTTCCATGAACAAGATGGTACCAAAAGGTTATAAATATGTCTTATTTTCTTTCCCCTGGCAGTCAGACAGGATCTCACTTTTTGGGAACATGTAGAAACTCCAGAACTTGCAATTCATCTTACATGAACACTCTGGTGGTGACGTTCCCAGACAATATTCCCTCTAGCTCTTATCCTCAAGTCTGTCAAGATAGTTATTCTTAGTTCAAATTCATAGCAATCTATCTAGTTCTTCAACATAAATTACTAGATTACTTTTTCCACATTAGATTATGCTGCAACGTTCCAAGTACTTGAGATATTGCACTTTATTCTCCACTCGTGCATTCCTTTTTTTAATCTAAATACAGTTTTGCCTTGGTTACACAACCACACTGGTGACAAAAGGCCCAAATACTGCATCTCAGCATTGTCATTTCAGACAGTGTGAGACTGCTTTTACTTTTAAGCAAGTTCTAGATGTGATTAAGTCTACAAGTTCTCTGCAATCAGCCTAGGAGGAGAAGAACATAAAAGAAATAAATTACTTCTGTTGCATATTCTAGTAAGATTGGCTAAAAAAAATGATAAAAGGATCAGCTAACACATCATAGAGAGTTCTAAATCCCTTTGACAGCTCAGAGAAGGGAAAGGTGAATAGGAAAGTCAAGATATTTGTGTGGAAGTTATCAATTACCCATAATACCGTGCTTATAAAATAAGCACAAATAAGGAGGTTTTGTATGTCATCACTTAGCAAGTAAACATAACAAGGTAAGATACATGTATATATTGGGATGTGTCTTTTAATGTAACAGCTTTTGTCTCTTTTGCTATTACACTTTTCAAATCACAATCCTGTTTACTGAAGAAAATGAGCGCCCTTGCTGGGACATGCCACCCTGGAACCTCATATGGTCTGTAATGCGTCCCAGTATCCCATACCTGCTGGCACCAGTGAGAGAAAAGTCGCAACACAAAATTACAGGATAACCTTCCCAAAGGGTTATCAAGAAGAATCTTTCACTCCCTAACTTCCCAGTTGCTTTATGCACAGAGCACATTGTTTCATTAACATCCCTATCACACCAATTACAAAGAGTTCCCACTGCTTGCAGAAATACTTTTGTGGTTTTCTGGACCGTATGGATTCCATGGCATCTTTAGACAGTGAGTTCCACAGATGAATATGTGAACTGAGCTGACCTTTAATCCCCTTTAAAGAACATCCCCACAGTAGATGCCATCATGACTGCAAAGTTAACCCCCGAGTAGAAACCTAGATGTGGCTGAGAAAACTCCTATTTCAGGTTTTCAGCCTGTTGATTCAAATTTGAGAAATCTCATGCAGAGGAGCTTGTGGTGACTGGTGTTGATAGTCCTCCTTTTTCCTGATACTATATTTATTTCTTCTAGGTGTGTTTCTTACATGTACATACACAGCCAAGGAAGTCACAAAGAAGACAAAAAAGGCTAAGCTATGTAAGTGGTCTCAGTAGAATTTTTGGCTGCTTTACAGCAGACATGTCTAATGTATAAGAAAGATGCAAAGTGAGATTATATTCTGGTAACTCTTCACAATTATCTGGAGTCAATTGCATTAAATGTTAGCTAAAAGATTCTTTCATTGAAAACAAATCACTAAGTAATATGTGTGGTACTTAACATGTATAAAGGGTAAATTTTGTAATTCACTACTAAAATATATCTTCATAGGTCATTAGGTACCACACAAGGATGAAAGCAAGCACTAAGGTTTTCACAGAGAGAGAGAGAGACATAAATATGTGAAATGGACCAGCTGTAACACAAAGCATATGTAGCTGATTAGTGTGAAACAAGTGGTGCATGTCTGTGCACTAGGATGTGTAACCTTCAGCTATACTGCTGCAGGAGCATTTCTGTCCACAGATTATTTAGCTGACAAACAAGCCTGCTGCGAGGTTGCAAACACACACTGAAACCCCTTGGTCAAAGTAAATTGTACCCAGCAAAAAGTTTTAAAAATTAAGGGCAAGATAATGAGCTGTGACTGCAGCCTGACATTATAGATGGCACAGAGCTACACGAGCACAGTGGGAGGCTAGGGAAGCATCCCTACCCCCTCCTTCCCACGTGTTAACCACAGGCTGGGTGACTACACTTCTTTCTCTCTCCAGCAAAGTGTCATAACAGATATTTCCTTCAGAGAAGCAAACACTGAAGGTCAGAAATATCTGCAGGCTTCCTTATTCCATCCTTAGTTGCTGCCACATCCCTTGGTAGAAGGGTTATTATGTGTTATGCTGTAGGTGTGGAAGACACAGATGTCTTGTATCCCAAAACCATTGATATGAAGGCTTAAGAGGAGGGCATCCCTGTCACTCAGTTACTCACTATTTCATGACAAAATCATGCAGCTATGAAAGCATCTGACTTTACCAAGATTTTGCACTCACAGATGTACCCCAGATCCATTGTGATGTCAAGGCGGGGAACATAATCAATCCAGAATTCATTGCAAAATGCCCTTCTGGATGTCAAGATGGAAAATACCGTGTTTATGGCACAGACATTTATGCTTCTTTTTCCAGCATCTGCAATGCTGCAATTCACAGGTGAGTGAGTTGAAATGAGCAAGGCACTCATACGAAACTGTCATTTCAGTGTAGAGAGCTTTCAACTCTTCAAATTCTTTACGGTTCCCACTTCCTTGTAGGTTTGATTGCAGGCTGCTGTAGAAAACCTGAGAGAAAGACCATATGTGATGGAATGGATCCATTCTTACAAAGTTCTGTCAGTCCTGCATTCCTATAGAAATTAGTTGTGTTTGAAGAAGTTTCTCAACCTTTGGAGAAGCGTCTTGAGATTTCCAGATCTCTCATTCATGCATAACAAATTACTATTGTACTATTATTATTCAAGTGGGAGATAGAGATGGAGCTGCTACTACTAATAAATCTTCAGAAAAAATAGGCATATCACCAGTGATGAATACATATAACTCTCATACTTCTGGGATTGGTTTGGTTCTCTGGGTTTGAATTTAACTGTCCTTGACATCAAAGACTGAGTAATGTGCTTTCCTGCCACATAAAAGGACACTGCATAAGGAAATGAGTAACATAAATTTTGTAGCACAAGTTTTTCAGAGTTTTATTGGCCACGCAAAAATGTGCATTAAATTCTAATGGAGAATAACTGCACAATCGAAACACACCGCAGCTGGAGGCAGGATGCAGAGGCAGGATGTATTCGGCTGAAAATGCAGCAAAAAGTTATAAAGCTAGATTGACAACTTGACTTAATTTGGAGTTATCTGAGCTACTACTGTGCTTCCGGTTCTGTGAAATACCTGGGATGTCGGGTAAAGAGGGATAGTTGAGGCTTTACCCCTTGCCGCTGCACTGCCCAGCTCTCAGGCGGAGGTGCCTGTGTGTGCACGGGGCTGCCACCTCCTGGCTGCAGCTCTGCCCGCTCAGCCCCGGCTGGGGAGATGACTGCCAGGTGACCGGCTCTCCAGCGGCAAATTCCTCCATCAGCTGCTAGTGCACAATGGAAATTGTCTCAGCATGCAGAACCAGTCCCAGAGGGAAGTCAAAAATTACTGGTGGCAACTGCAATCGCCCTGTAGCCTGGCTGGTTGTATTGTTACGGTGGGGGTTTCAGTTTTTCTCATTTGCCAGCTCGTTTTGGCTTTGCTAGCTTACATGTTGCAGCTCCATAGACAGTGAATTTCTTCTCCATACGTTTATTTTAACAGCAGCTTCTCGCAATTATCAGAGCAAACTACACCTCTAACATACTCTTCAACTCTGTTTGGTGCCCTGTACTTATTTTCCTGCCTGCTCATTACTGCCAGCCCTACAACCCCCCTACAGTTGCCTTCAGGTTGACCTGCTATCCTCATGATGCCAGAGCAAGTAGCATACACTGAAGGTTTCCTGTTTGTTTTGAGGCACACGTTACAGCATGTGTTAAACACCATTTGATGTGCATCACACCTGGAGTCTGCCAGATTTTCTACAGCTTCCAGCAATATTGTGTCCAGTTTACTCCAGGCTGAGGTCAGAAACAAGCTTAGGTTTTTCAGAGAACACATACTGAAGCTCAAAGAAAACACGTTCTCTCACGTGGTTGGCCTGAAAACTCCTCTGAGTACCTCTGCCTGAATCTTCAGTCATTCAATCAAGCTCGCAGGAATTTTAACGAAGGCGGTAGCTTTTTCTTGTGTGCAACTAGGTCAAGCTTAAACAGAGGACCAGTAGATCAGTGGGAAGAGCAAACAGATCCTGACAGCACTTCGCAGCAAACTGCTCTTCTCTATGTGGAAGAAGCACAAATATTTCTTAGCAGCAGACTTAGTAGTAGCATCACAGCCCCACCACCACCCTTGCCTGGTTTAAAGGTAAAAGGACACACTTCATACCTCTTGCATTGTAGAACAGTTTTGAAGTTTTGTTGTGGAATTTCTGCCTTCAGACACTATGTTTCCTCCCTGCAGTGGTATAATTGACAACACAGGTGGGAAGATCCTTATCCAGAAAGTCGCTGGGCACTCTGGTTACCGCGGGAGCTTCTCCAATGGTGTCCGGTCCCTGTCCCTGCCGCGCTGGAGGGAGTCATTCCTGGTGTCAGGTACCATTCTGGGCTGGGGCACTGGAGCCACCTGCCCTCCCCACCTGCTCCCCACCACTGATTGCTGGGCAACAATGGGCGGAGGGGGAAGGAGCCTCTCATTTTACAGACCTGGTTAGCCACCACAGGACCACCCCACCTAGCTTTGGCAGGAATAGTGCATTTGAGTGAGACGCTTCTTGGTCTGGGCTTCCCACATAGCCTGCAAAGAGACATGCACCCTGCCAGCAATGTGCTCAGCTCAGCCCGGTGTGGGTCTGAGCCCACTGCAGGAGTGAAGGCTGGTCTGGACTGAGCCATGGAAGGCACCTTAACTCCAGCTATTGATGCAAAAGATCTATTGCTCCCCACCCTGGTAAGTAGTGCTGCTGAGGGAACTGAACCATTTGATACATCCTCACCCTGCACCTGGAGTTTGCATCTCCTGAAGTGACTTCAGACTTATGTCAAACCCCTATAGCCCTACTGTATGTATGCAAACCCTATATTAAGCAATTTGACTGGTGCATCCCAAGTATGTCTGGAACTCTCTCCACCTCTGTTAGCCAAATAGTTTTGATATCTAATCAGTGCAGGTAAATCCATCTTAATTCAATGCTCATTTCTTTTTCCTCTACATAGGAGCTCACTTGCATTTACCAACAAAATTCTCAGATTTTAATATTTTTTTTGCAAATTAGATCCCCTTTAGACCAACTTCAGATTATCTTAAACCTACCTGCACTCATTCTACCTGTGTGAAAGAGGGCTTACTTGACCTTGCTTTACATAAAAATTCTAAATCTGTCTTGTTGATACATTGGGCCAGATCTTGCTGGTCTGCACTTTTGGAGGTTTAAGATAGGTACAACCTTGATCTTAGTTAAATATATCATCCCTGGAAAAATCAACAGCTCAAGCAACTGAATAGTTACTAAAAATAATGTTCTTTTCATGTGAAAACCAGCAAAGGAGGTCTCAGAAATTGACCAAAACAAACTGTCATCTTGATTTTGCATTTGTGTATTTGGATGGACTTTTTTACAGTAGTCTGCCATGGGCACACTACATTATGGGAAGGATTTATTTTGGAGGAGTAGGAATTTCCTGGAATAGCTGAATTGCTACTTGTACTTGTTGCAATTTTCTTCTCCAACAAACAGCACATTGTAATTCTGGTACATCAATGGGAAATAGGATTGGATTTTTTTTTTTTTACCTCCACAGCTGCTCAGTTGTTATCCCATAAAACTATAGAAATTCTTCCACGAAACTTTTCGTGAAAGAAATTTTTGATTTATGATAATAAATTTTTTTTCTTAATTAATGAGAGACTGTAAAAGAAGGTACAAGAGAAAGTTACAAGAGCATATAAAAGGAGATGATGAGAATCCCAGGTATGTGTAGGCCGGATGAGATTTGTCCCTTGTGCACTTAATTCTATGCACACTGAATGCCCTCACTGATGACAGTAGAACTCTTAGTTTATAAACTAGCTCAAATGTAAATCTAACATATCATATAACATACATATTGCATTTTATATATTAATAGGAAGAAAACTTTCACTATACCTACTGAAAATGTGAGAAATTTAGAATTTTTGAGAAATTTAGAAGACTAAAACCCAGGAAGGCTGTGCTACTTATCTCAGCAGCCTGAGGCTGAATGCATACAGATCTCCTTCTCAGAAAGAGAAGAGCTGGAGATGGATTTTTAATGATTATGAGTCATAAAAAGCCAGAGCTACATAAAGCATTCCCCAATAAAAATAAAAAGTCACCTAAGGTATTAATTTCAGAACAGCTTTAGAAATTTAGAACTGAGTCCCCTATTCTCCAGCTGAATTCTCTTTCAGCAGACCAGACCTGTATGCAGTACTGTACCCTGAAAATGTGCCAACAGTTTATTCCTAGTTAGGATAGTGTCATCGTGTTTATGATGTTTAAATTGTGAATGAACATCCACACAAAAGAGCACAGAAGAGGAATCCTTGGGGGACCCGGGGAATAAAGAGGCATGATTTAGGAGCAGTGGAGAAGGAGGTCTGTCCTCTGGGATTAAAGCAGCCAGCACAGCCGGAGGTATGCAAATGCCTTGGTATTCACTTTCAAGCACTGAAATGCCTTGGCACTCAGTTGAATGACTCCATTCAGTTTAGTGGGAGTTTTGCAGCTAGAGGGTTAAGAAAATAGTTCTGAACTTCTGGGCTTGCTAGTCACAAATAAGTGTGAGAGGGTGAGCAGTCACCGTGCTATAGCAGCCACCATGACATAGCTTGTATTTCAATGGCCAAAGCTGATGTTTTCAGCCCACATGAAAACACATTTTTAAGTATGTTAAGCAAACTCCAACCTGGATGTAACTTTTTCCCAATAGTGAAAAAGACATATTACCATTGCCTCAGAGAGCAGGACCACATTCAGGTCATGCCCCAGGCCTACTTCTTGGTCACATATGGAACGCAAATTGCTGTTGATCAAAAACCCCAAAATCCAGCCTCCTACTCTGGCTGGTGTATTTTCACAGCAACAGGCTTCAGGTTTGCATTAGAAATCAGATTAACACAGAAATATTCCAAATTAAGATCAGATTATCATGCTATTGCTGTATCCACGTATCAACTGCTCATATTGATAATTCTTCCTCTGTTGGGTATAAAGGAAAGCATTTAGAAATCATCTGTGATCCTGTAACTTTTCTGTCTTTCTACCAAATTAGTAGATCTCCCTAGTCCTTCTTGGCTCCTGATCCCAGTTTTAGCTCAGGGGGAAGTGGATGTAAAAACCTGCTGCCCTTCACTTAGACCAGCTTCCATGAGAGAAGCCCAGAAGGTGAAAAGGAAGCTCTTTCCAGTTTGTCCGTGCATAATAACTTGCCAGCTCTGGTCTTTGGTGGATCGGTGCTGACTTTAGTGGAGCTGCTCTCAGTTTACATCACTGTAAATGAGAAATGGAATAGCTTCTTACATCATTACCTTGTTAGTAATTAACTTATTTATCTATGGTTTTGTAATGACATCTGAAATTTCAGAGAGGAGCAAAACAAAGGAGATGGAGACAGAAAAGGGACAAAAGACAGAGACTCTCCAGCTCCATGGACATCCCTGCTCATGAGAGTTCCTCTAGCATATACCTTTCTTTGTGTGCCATCATGGGGGAAACAGCCCCCAGTTCCCAGGAGTGGCTCAGTCTGTAGGAATTAATTCTGTTCAGTGCTATTGGTCTCTGAATCAATCACCCAGGATGACAACTGACATGTTTGCAGTGCCATATGCACCTCCTCAAAGAATCCCGCAAGGGATTAGAGGAGAGATCACCATGACTCAGGTTTTGCAGGGGGTGGAGGTAGGTCTCACCAGAGGTGGTCTAGATACATGACATAGCACAGCATCTTGTAATCACCAGGGTCTGGAAGACCTACATCCATCAGGTCCTAGGAGCCCAAAGCAGTCTTCCCTGCTGGACTCCTCTGCAACACGTTTCATTCAGTGATGTATGTGAATATAAAAACGTTCCCAAGAGATGGAATTGCATGGCCACATGTACCAATAGAGATGACATCTGCTCTGGCACTAAAAAGATTTGTGGTTTGAAGCTTAACTGGGAAACATACCTCATTGTTTCAAGACAGGACTCTCATTTTAGATCTAAATATAGGTACCATATGTTCCCACACACAAGCACAGCCTTCTCTCACTGTTATTACTGCAAAAGACTGTTGCCAGAACTGGCATCTTGCAGAAGTGAGGTCAGAGAAGAATGCTGTGTGCCTGATGAAATGAATCCCACATCAAACATGCTTTCCAAGTCAACTGCGTAGTCAGGCACTGGAGAAGTCTGCCTAGGGAAGCTGTGGGTTCAATCAGAAGTTATACAGATGGCCAATAGGAATGGCCCCCTTGTGCTTAATATCACTTGAGAGCAAAAGAATGAACTGACCTCTGCAAATCCTCCCCAGTACTGTTTTCATGCCTTCTAACTCTTTTTTTATGGTGCTGGATTTAGGCACCGATGTTTTTAGTGGTATGGTTTTGAGATTCTGCCATCAGATGGAAGAAATCTTCATGAAAATGAGTTGGGCAATAAAGAAGAGGGATCTGATTCTAAATGTCTATGTTAGATGAGAATTTTATCAAGAAAACTTAGAATATTTTGTGATGTCTTGTAATGTATTTTTTGTAGAGGGCAAGCCAAGAAAAGGTGTGACATATCCATCAACTCTTGAATATTCTTCTTCAAGAAGTACAGCTGTTAAATCAGGCAAGTATTTGTGACTGACTTTCCCTTACATCCATTCACAACTATCTGTCGTAGCTTCTCAGTTATATAATAAAAAGATATAACTATGCAGAGGCAGAAGTTCATGTATCCATTAGTATGTCATCCAAATCACTCATGGTATTTTTTATCTCAGGCATATGGAAATCATATCAGACAATTTCTATTTTTTGGTCATACCATGTTTCACAGACTTCCATTTCCAAATAGCTTCTCCCTTGCTTTAGGTCTGTGACTGCATATGAACAGTACATATGTTGTACTGGTTATATGAAAGCATTCGAGGTTATGCATGTGGGCTTTCTCCTAATGTTACTCATGTTATCTCTTGGGATATTCAGTGCTGAGGGTGTAATAAATAGTAATATAATACAAATGATAGAACTGGTAATGCACAGCAGCTTAACTAAGAATGCTACAATAAAGAACTACTCCATATAAATCATTTTAGTCAGCATCCTACTCTCTGACTCAACTCAGTTTAAATAATTTATTTGTTTTCAGAGGTCTTTGATCAAGTTTCACACTGGTGGGTAGTTGATATTCAAGTCCCCATGGATTGCCTCTGTCACTGAAATGACACTTGGTTTTGCTCCCTGTTACAGCTGTGTGGTGTTCAGACTCTTCCTTGGGGGTGCAAACAGAAAGAAAATTAATGTCCCATACTACAGTGCTCTGCTCTTACATAGTCCTTTTGCTGATTACTGAGCCTGAGCCTTCCTGGGCATATCCACTGTGAGTTGTGGTATACGGAAACATGCTGTATCTTCTCCATGAACTCAAATGCCTGGCACTGAATGTATTCATCCAAGGCCCCAGAGAGGTTACTTGGAGACCTACTCTTCTCCTGTACATTATTGTTTGGTCCTTGGAAGAAAATTACAGAGCTCTTTTCTCACAGAAACATAGAATCATTAGGGTCCAAAAAGGTCATCAAATACAACTCAGCACTGCCAAGTCCATCATAACCATGTCCTTAAGTGCCACATCTACACATCTTTCAAATATCTCCAGGGATGGTGACTCCATCACTTCCCTGGACAGCTTGTTCCAATGTTTGACAACACTTTCCATGAAGAAATTCTTCCTAATATCCAATCTAATCCTCCCTTGGAGCAACCTGAGGCCATTTCCTCTTGACTGACCACCACCTCACTGCAAGCTCCTTTCAGGTACTTGTAAAGCCATTAAGTCCCCTCTGAGCCTTGGGGTTTTTTTCCCAGGTTAGAACACCTCAGTTCCCTCAGCTGCTCCTCATAAGACTTGTGCTCCAGCCCCTTCACCAGCTTCATTGCCTTGCATCTTTATATTTTCACTTGAACAAAGGCAAATTTAAATCTCAAAGCTCTAGTTGTTCATACTGAATGTGAGTCACTCAATTCCATGCATTTAATTTGTAATACCTTTCCATTTACAATCAAATCAGTACAGATTTGTATATTTCTTGAGTACATATGCAGAAATTACTTGACCCAAATATTATGTACTGCTAGAAGGGAGGGCAATACCTTAGGAATCTTGACTTTTTCTGAGAAATGTTTACTAAAATTGCAACTCACCACTCCCAAGTGTAGCCACACTTGAAATATCAGCCCAAACATTTCACAGCAGACCAGAGATAATCACAGCCAGGACTGAGCTCAGCAGGCTGTAAGTCAAGCACTTCCACCAGTGCTAAAACCCACACTATATAAGAATCAGTGTAGAAATGGGGAGCATCATCAAGTCAGGGTTCTGCCACACAAACAAAGTACCAGGAGCCAGTCCCTGCAGCAAACCAAAGACACAAGTCTTCACGTTGTTCTTGAATCAAATAGTATGAATGCCAGGATCCTAACAACAAATACTGCGCATTCATGCAGAGAAAGTCCAGGATTATCAGAGGAGCAAGCAACTATTACATCAGATGCAATGTCACTGCCTGATTTTCCCAGCCCTGTCCCACAGGCAGCAAAGAGATCTGATGATCACAATCTATCTTCCCCAAGCCCCACTTGGCCCTATCAGGCCTCCTTAGATCTGCCACCTCAGCTCATCCATCTCAGCTCTTCTCTGTCAGAAACAGCTTGTCTTTAAGATAAGAATCTCTATAATATGCTGCCAGGGCCATCTTGTGAAAGAGAATTTCCTACTTACTTTTTAATATTAAAAAAAGCTACTTTTTTCTTCTGATTTAAATTACAGAGATCACACTGTTCACTTTGATACTTAAATCCATTATCTGTGGGAGGCAAAGGCAGTCCTTAGATATTACACTCACTGCTGTCAGATTAGCAAAAAATCCTGCTTCATACCTGATCAGCTGTCAGAGATGCAATTTTAGTCTTCATCCCAGAGATGCCAGAGATTCATAATAGCTGACATTTCTTTGAATGCTCCTGGTGGTTACAGTGCTTCACAAACGCTGGCTACAGCAAGAAAAACCTTCCCAAAATTGTAACTCTTCACAGCTGCTCAAAGCAATTAAAAGTTGTTTAGGAAAAAAAAGTACAAATTTTTAGGAAACCGTTAACACTGGAGTAAATTCTCAGATAGTTCAATGCTGCCAAAAGAGCTAGAGAATAAAAACAAAAAAAAGGAAAGATGAAAATCTTCCAGTATTCAGTCAGATATAAAAGCAGAAGCAAATTATTTTGTGAGGTAGCAATAAATAAACTTTAGTAAGTATTCCAAGTATGTTGATGACTCTGGGTCTTAGAAATAAAAAAAAGAACCAAAAAGTCTCCCTTCTCCTTCTAAGCCAGTCCATGGCATTCGGGATTTGGCCCCACAATGATCTCAGAATGTCAGGCAAGAAAGAAATACACATGAACATGAATTAATGACTGAAATATTACACATTAACAAGTATTTCCCAAACAAAATACACACATCATGACCCTGGTTCTCAAAACATGCTACTACTCAGAGGAAAAAAACCATGATGCATTAAATCTTGTGAGTATTGGCTTATTAGTGGCAAACCCCCATACTTCTTGCTCACTTCACAGAAGTTCTACTGATACTGGCAGGAGCTTTTGGGCTGTAAAAATGCCT
Organism: Orthonyx spaldingii; assembly: GCA_013397795.1. NCBI lineage: Eukaryota > Metazoa > Chordata > Aves > Passeriformes > Orthonychidae > Orthonyx > Orthonyx spaldingii. The sequence goes on along the minus strand of VZTJ01005117.1, from coordinate 1,388,338 downwards.
AAATTTTGCATGAAAGATAGGGGGTGAGTACTCTCTAGCTGTCGCTATTTTTCACTACGTGATAAAGCTCTGATTAGACTGACTGACCTACCTAATGGCATGTGATGGGATGCCTTCCTTTGGGGACTGATCATCTCTAAATGGGAGACTTAAAATTATTTTCTTAGAGAGCTGATTCTACTAATGTGCTCAATTTTGCTTCAGAGCCTAAAAAGCCAGAGCAAGACCTAAAAGGTACGAAGAGCGCAGACACCGCTAACACATCAGAAAAAGCATTGGAACAAGGTAAGGTTTGGGGATCTTGGTGCTCTTTACAGTATCCAGCCCACCGAATCTGCCTGCAGGTGCTTATAGGAAGCATTTTGACACTGGTTACACAGACAGTTTTACCTCCCCCAGCCAGCCTCCTCTCCACAGCCCCTTTCCCACCAAACCAACCTGCAGTGGTGCTTGAAGGACTTTTGCTAATTCAGAGAAGAGGGCACACACAGAGTTTAATTTCTGATTGTGCTTTGAGTGAGTTCAGGTTTTGTGAACTTGAAAATTTTGCATTATGGTTCTCGGCAATCTCCTATGCAGGGCGCATGCCCTGCAAACCCTTTGAAGATACTGTGAAAGAGATGGGTACCCTGCATCCCAGGGAGCACCGGGAACAGCTACCCCACAAGAGCCCTCCTCTTGTGTTAAAGGATTCACAAGAAGCCCAGCCAACATGCACCAAGGCAACAGCTTTTCTCTGCTCTCACTATGCTGCTTCCTCAAGTTTTCTGCTAATACTGTTAGCTTCCAGCTTCCTTGCTCCTCACAGACTGGGATATAAAGCTGGCCAATGTGCCTGTTCCCTACTCCAGCAGCACAGGATCACAGGGGAAGACTCACTGTGCCCTCTGTTTTCTTTCTTTCAGCACAGTTTCATGGAGCAGGGCACTGTTCAGACCAAAAAGAGCCATTCATACTGATTTTTTCAGCTGAGTTGTTTTGGTTTTCTTCTGAGCCCTCTTTCAGCATTATTCCATTAAAACTGTCTGAGATCTGAGTTTTTCACTGCCTAGCATTAGGTGATAATTAATCCACCAGACAGTTTCACAACGATGCCTTCCAAAAGGAGAACATCCAGAAATAGCAATAAAATACAAGCCTGTGTTGTGCAGCAGTGAATAGAGTGCACACCATTCCCTTTCAATGTAGACAGTGTGTCAGGCCATCCCCAAGGGCTATGGGCAGGGAGGAAAGGAACAAGATCGAGGTTAACATGGAATATATTTTAGGGCAGTTTTTTGTAGCTAGATGGAGAAGATAACAGTGAACAACCTTTTTTGAGACAATGACTTGGAAGAACCTAAGCATGTTGACAATTTTTTATAAGGATATTTAGGATGCATATTTTGCAACTAGAATTGTCACTGTTCTCACAACAGATGATACACTTTAAAAGTAGTAGCAACTGTGAGATGAGTCAGATGAGATTGGCATATTCCAGGTGGTGCTCTCCCCCACTCCCCTCAGCCAAAGCCCTAAAGTTCTCTGCTCTGGCTCTGACCCACTCCCCCAAATTACCTTTACCTGAAAGTTGTCTTTCTGTCAAAAATATTTCAGTGCTGCAGTTTTATTCTGGTCCATGACTCAGATTGGCCGTCTTTACTACCAGATGTCAGCTGATTTCCATTTATATGGACCTTCTAAGTGCTTAATTGCACCGAGAAAGGGTGATGCCAAAACAGAAACTGCAACTGGCTGATTGAACCATTTCATAGGTTTGAGACATCTGTCAGTTTGATAGGTGTTCCTGGCCAAAGCAGAAAAGTGTAGGGGGAACATTAATGCTGCAACAGGCTATTGCCAGCACCCTCTGAGAGCAGAGCGTCACACAGGCAACTGCACTACACATCCACAATGAAGGCACTAATAGCTCACAGGCATCCTAAAGAAAATGCCATTTTCTGGGTTGCCTTAAACACTAAGTGCTGCTGCTGATGCTTCCATACCTGTCATACGTCCAGCCACAGTGACAGTGTCAATATTCCTACAGGGGATGCAGTCCGCAAAGAGTATCAGACAACTCCAGTGCCGACCCCAGCCACACACATGGCCACCACAACCCCCACACCGACGACCACGACAACAGATCCTTCCACCACAGTGCCACAGCCAACCACAACACCTGCAGCAACCAGAAACACGGCAGCTGCAGCCAAGGCTAGACCTGGACCGCACAGGGTCAGAGATATGGGTCAGTAGCATGGACGTTTGCATTACTTTCCTCCTGACTGACAGCTTTCCTAAAATTTAAGGAACAAGACATACAGCTGGATATACCATGACTTAGAAGACCACGAGTTCAGTAATTCAGTGTAGAAATATTAGGAGTGGAAAAAATATTTAAGTCCAGCTGACCAATTCAGGTGAGAGTAAGCTCTCCATCCCCAAATGCTGTGATAATTTTCAGGTACAGAAGTCAATAAATAGTTCTTTGATTCTCATGTCTAGACTGAGAGTTCAACAGATAGGTGAAGACTCATTTTAGAATTAATTTTGGGATAACTTTCAATAGATTAAAGTTGCAATATATTTTTTGTAACAGCTTTTGAATTTTAAAGATTAAAACACTGTGAAGGAATTCTCATACTTTTTTTGCACACCTGATTTTCCTTAATCTTTCCTTTTTCATTTATTATTATTCATTAGTATTGTGGGGCTTTGCTTCAATAGCTGAAAATTAAAATGTCTTCTTTTTAGGTTCTAGCAGTGTCCACCCAGCATATGCATCTGTGGTAGCTGCAGCAGCAAGTAAGTATGGTGAAGTAAGTGTGCCACAAGGCATGCAGCACAGTGTATTTTAGGGCAGCAATGATTCAATAACCTTTCAAGCCTCAGCAAACTCAATGACTGAATCCAAGTCTGGATTTAAACTGAAAACCAGACGCTTGGCCTGAATGTCAAAGATGTTGATCACCACAGTTCTGAGGAAGCCTTTCTAGTGAGTGTCTGCCCATTTCAGCTGTGACAAAAGCTGTGTTTTGCAAGATTTGAGACAAAGATTGTGCTGTTTGAATCATGTTTTCCTATGACTTCCTTCTGTCATACTCTTTCGAAGGGAGACTTGATTTAGTTGTAAAATACACAATGCAGAGGGCTGCGCCGCCATCTAAGATTAGGGCTGAAAGCTCTGAAATGCTGACATACGTTAAACCACTCTTCTCTCAAAAACCTCAGGCTGTGCTTCTGAGCCTGGCATACATGTGATGTTATTCCTGGCCTGCCACTTGTTATTGACAGCAGAATGGCAGCTGCTCAGAGTTCTGCATCTCGGTCCAGCAGCCTGCTCCCAATCCAGCCCACAGCCTGCAATGCAAGTGTTTAGAGGTGTTTTCCCATACAGTGTGCAATTGCTCAGCTGTGCAGTCAAGAAAAGGAGAATATTTTCAACTGTTTTAAAGTTTCTGAGCATGAGGATATGATTGCTTTTGAGTGAAAAGGGACCTGGGTCATCATTAGGTTTCATGCTCTATAGGTATTTCTGAGTGCTTTCAACTCAGCTTTTCTCTCACATACATTACTGCAGTCATCTCCATTGCCAAGTAATTCAAATCCAAAAACATGCCAGGGCAAGTATCTTTCGGGTAATCCAGGCCTTGAGGGAAAGCATCATTAAGTCAAATTTAGTTGAGTGCACAATAAAGGCAGGGGCTGAAGGGGTTAATCTTATCAAGTCAAATGTGCAGGTAGGTGTGTGCATGCCAGGATTTACAGAAGTGACCACACAATTCAAAGGAGTTTAAATTCTGTGAGAATCTGCATCATTCAGTCTCTAATATGCCTGTAAACTTGGTTCTGCTTGTTGCTTCCTTTTCTATTTCCTATTCCCACAGGCTGAGCACTGAGGAGGCCTTTACTGTCTTTACTAGCAATTAGAAAACCCTGTTTGAGGTTCCCCAGTCAGAAAGAGATGCATATTGAGAGTAAAGTTTTGACAACACTGAAATCAGTGGGAAGGTTGTATTTGTCTTTAATAAGACAAATAATTTGGTCCAAAAATTGAAAAAAAACCCAAACAAAACAAAACCAAAAACCAACCAATGACCCCAAAATAAAAACATCTCAAATTTTCCAACGCTTTCAGTGGTCACTTAATTGTAATTTGGATCCATCTTTCTTCACAATTTTCTATACTGAAGTTCTAAGCATAAATTAATTCCCAAAATATTAAAGTGATCAGAGCTAAGAACAGGTTATCGTGAGCTGGAGTGGTGGAGACCCACTTTTGATTTCACAAACTTCATTTCTAGGACTATGTTCAGCATGTCTGTACCTGATATTTGACTTCCTGAATTCTCCTGACCTCTTCTTGATTCTGAAAGAGCTGGATAAACAAAAAAAAAAAAAAACAAAAACAAAAACACACAAAAACAAAAACAGAAAGTACAAATACAGTTTTGATGCAATGACCATGCCTAAAGCAGTTTTATCAGTTTCCTCTCTCTGAGGAGCCTTTAGGACCCACTGCTATTATTCAGGCCAGAGCTTCTGATGATGTTGTTGGTCTTAACCAGAGTTTGGCTTGACTGAACAGAATCAAATGTTCTCCTGTCCATCTTGGCTCACAGAGACTCACAGATTTACCTCTCACTGTGCATTGGTAGTTTGCCTGCAAGACACCTCAAAAGTAAATAGCTATGAAACAGAGCACAGTCAGAATGAATGCACCGTTTCCATTTCCAGCCACTGGTACTGGCAATAGTTCACAGGAGCAAAAGAAAAGCAAGACTTGCAGATTAGCACAGGAGAGCAGGGGCAAAACTCCTGCCCTAGTTCTTGCTGTTCTTTCCTCTTTATCTTCTGTTTGTCAAAGACAGTGTAGCAGGGAAAATAATGGAGACTCTGTGGCATTGCAGGACCCCTGCTTCAAAGGCTTGATATGGCAAAACTGCTAAATGAAAAAACACTAATGTGACTAGTGTGCCATGTGACAGCTGGGTCCTACCTGCCCTACTAGGGCTTCTGCCTCTGCCCTACAGGAGTTAACCCAGCACACTCCCAAGGGCCACAAGCTCACTTGTTCTCTCCCATCCCAGCTCTTCAAGCAATCCTTTCTTGCACAGCAGCTTGGACCCCAGATGAGGACTGGGACTAAGTCCAGTGCTTCTGTGAACACTGCGATCATGTTGTGTCATGATCCTTGGCGCCACCTTGAAGCACTGGGCTGGCAACCAAGCATCAGGCAGTGACTGCCTGGGCATCCTCGGGTGAGGTGCTTTCCTGCCCTCTGTGTCCAGATGGGTTCTATGGTTGCACCTCTTTTCAGACAGGGACTCTAAGCTGGGCACTGCCTACCACAGCACACTGCACAGCTTTCATCCCCAGATGTGACTCAGTAGGGTAGTAAACAGAAAAGTGTTGAAAATACATGAGACAATGGTGGTGCAAGTGCTGCAGAAAGCATTCAAAGCTCTTCTCCAGCAGGAAGACCAGTAGTGCTCATGCCTTCAGGAAGCACTGGACAAACATTCCATTCTGGCACCAGGGAGAACAGCTGGTGTTTATTTTTGTATGTTGCCTTTCTCCCCAAGTTATCCCTGACTACTTAACCCATCAAGGGTGCTGACCAAGTTGCAGATGGCCAGGCATGTTTTGTGCACAGAGTAGCTGCTTTTCTTCTCAAATCAGTTCCCATCACTTACAAGGTTCACTCTAAACTGCATGTAAACTGCTGTTCCCATCCTTTCCTGCCTCCATGCTTCCCTGCTCACCACAGCACTTGCTCCCAATCAATGTTTCTCTGCTCCACTGCTTTGACTTTTGATCTGGTTCTTGGGATTTAACAGGTGACTGTTCATCCCCAGTTTGTTACAGACTTCTCCTAGTTCTGGCTGGCCTCCAACTTGCACAGAGCTCTGTTCTAATGAACACATATTCACATGCCACAGCCTCTCTGGCATCTCAGATTTGAAGGAAGAACAACCCTTGCAACCTGGAAGTACAATTCCAACATTTCCTCCTCTACCACCACTGTGTCTGCCCCAGCCAAAAAAAGCATGGCAGAAACCAGCTTACTGCAGGGAAGGGATTATGTGCCTTTGGGAGGGACAAGAGGGAACAGCCCCACAGCCCAGCACAGTCAAAAGTTGCATAGAGAGAAATCCATATTGCTAACATTAAACTAAAATTTAGAAGTGGCATAAAATACTTGGATACTGAGGTAATCTCTCTTTCACCCTCTTGTACTCTGTTTCTACTGACCTTGTAAAGAGTGTTAGATAAACTTTGGGGCTTAGTCATGAGCTCAAACATGAATCAAGGGGAGCTCTGAAATGCAGAGTTAATTTTCTACCACAACTTTGGCACCTACTGATCTCCTGTGTGTAAAGCCTGCCCTGCACAATCCCATACAACACTGGCTGCTGCACACACAGATTTTTCCCTCTGAAATCTGAATAGTCAGCCTGGTATAGCTGTGGTCCATCTGGAGTCTCACAGGCTTAGAGTTTAAAAGCCTTGCCAGTTTTGGCAGATGAGCCTGTTACTTCCATAAACAGGATTTCTTTGGCATCTGGAGTTTACAATGTCTTTCAGGACAGCTCCTAGATATCCCATCAAAGGGCTTCTAATGGCCTGGATAGTTCAAGTTCGGGTCAAACACAAGTTACTTACTGTCACCTAATTTTGCAATGTCAAATGCCCAAGGAGCAGCAATTCCTGTTTTCTGAGACAACCATTCAAAACGGACTCATTGATGACATCTTATTGATAAAATAATCTCCCAGGCCCCTATTCAGTGTTCACAGAGTCAGCTAGAACATTCCCACTGATTTCACCAGTCTTTCAAGTTATCTTTCTGGGAAAACTAATGAATAAAGGCTTGTTAAAGGATAAGTTTGTTAACAGACATCTTAAGAATAATTAATGAAATGAAAGGCATGATTAAAGACATGGTTTTCCTCTGCAAATGCTTCGAGCCTTTAGTATTTTTGAACAATGGGAATTTAATAACCCAATCACCTCAATAAAAGTCTTTTGTGTAGAAGACATGTCAGACACATGAATTGTCCCACATTATTCTTCCATTGTCTAATTACTTACAGTCTGCCTGCTTGCTCATATCCACTTATGCTCTGCAAAAAGTGTAATATCTGGTCTGGGGGGTTGTTTTGGGGTTGGGGTTAAAACCTTCCTCACACAACCAGGACAATTGGATGGTACTGAAACAAACACAGATCACCAGTGTGAGTGAGAGAAAGAAAATTACAAGGGCAAGCAAACCACAGAAGTAACCGCAGATCTTTTAAATGCAGCCAAGAGACCTGTATAAGTAATATCCATAACTGAAGGGAACCTTAACAAGCCTAATCTGTATGACAGACAGAGCAAGACAATGATTTTTTAAGCAGGCTCAAAATATATAGTTAACATCTGAGAAAGTCTGTCAAAGACAACTCTATATATGAACCATTAACTCTGACAGCTAAAGTGAGACTCAGTGAAAAAGCTCGGTAGCAGTAGTACTGAACCAAACATGGTATAAATCACATTTTTCCATTTTGATGTCTACTTAGGACAGGTTCAGGCTGCACAAGGAAGAGGACAGAATACAGGTATGTTTTAAATTAACAACAACTAGTAGATTTGTACTGCTTAAATACTAGAAAACCTTGTGTTTAAGTTCCATGTGCTAACCAATATAATATTTTCAAAGCATTCAGGGGCACTTCCACCTCTGCAAGTAACAGGAATATTTTGCGACATAATACAGGTAAAGACATTACAATCCACCTCTATTTCCTCCCTGTAGGTATTTCTACCACTCACATCTACCATGTCATGCAGTAACACACTGTTTTTCCCTCCTAACTATGTTCATAGAAGGATGCAGTGAGAGAAGCTATCACAGTGGTCATTGCATGACAACAGTGTAACTTTTAAGGAAAAAAGTAAACAAGATGGATTAAACATGGAATTGTTCTCAAAACAGTAGTCTAAAATCATTTATAGAGGTCTTTTATAACATTTGCTGTTGCAAAATGAGAGGTGAACATTGCATCTGACTAAGCTGGCGGGACTAGGGCCCGACCCAGTTCACAGGCCCTAAGCACGGTCAGCATCCCAGGACCCACTACCAGTTGCTCCAGTGCACCAGCTGACAGCTGCCCTGTGCTGCACCTACTAACATTTAAACTCTTTTGCAAGCCTCTTTCAATCTTTTTTAAAAAATTATTATTAATTCATCGTTTCCATCTTCCTTTTCTGTGTGGTTTGAAAAGGTGCAGAAAGACAACTTGGGGCCACTGCATCCCTTGTGACCATGCTTCTCTCTCCTTGCCCACTGGCATCCACTGGCATCTCTTTAACCTCTTGCCTCTTTGTTGGATCATGCAGGTGTTCAGCGCCAAGAGCCTGTTGACACCTTCCAGAGGGCAGCTGGCTCTCCAGCCCACCTGGGTGAGCAAAACTGCTAGCAGCAGATTTTCCATGCTCTTTCATAGTTTTAGCAACCCCAAATTAGCCCTTGTACTGCACATTGTCTTCCTGCATCCTGGAGGAGGACCAGGGCAAGACTCATGCACTGAATGCCAACTAGCAGCTTTCTGAATGGGAAAGGCAAAGGAAAGCTTGGTCACTGGTGACCTGTTGTTTCAGGCCGTGGGAATCAACATTTACAAAGTGTTTTCTTTTTTTTTTTTTTTTGTTAGTCAAAATGAGAAACAGACAACCAGCTCTGTGCAGCCTGCCAGGTCTTTGATAGATCTAAATCTTCTGTTCCTGTGATTCCCAGGAACCTCTAGGCTGATGGTGAAGGTAGAGGTTGCTTTTAATACTAAGAGTAGAAGCATTACCTATATTGTTCTCTCTTCCTGAAAGTGCAGTTGACCCTTCCCCAGCAAGCAGCCCCGTCAGCAGATACTTTGCAAGGCCTCCAACAACTTCCCAGGGGCTCCAGAGCTCTTAGCATGCATACCAAACACTAACTTTCCCCTTGATGGACAGCAGAGTTTCTCAGATTTTGTCTGGGAGCACCCACGGTGGGGTGAGGGATGGGAGCTGGGGTGGCAGCAAGGCATTCAGGGCTGCACTGAGGCTGCAGACCCAAAAAGCCCTAACAAGAGCAGCAGAGAAGGTTCAGTGGTGATTCCCAGGATGACCCGACAACCCAGGCTGCCAGGCAGGTCCCCAGCGACGAGGCAGGTCTGACCAGCTGAGGCAGGGCACCAGATAAGCAAGGCAAGGTCTGGGTCAAGATAGCAAGGCACAAGACTAGGCACACGTACAAGGAGCAAAGGCAAGGGTGTGCACCTCTGTGCTGTCCTATCGATGCTTCCCACAGCCCTTTCTCACACCCAGCCCTTGTCAAGGCAAGTGCTGGACTGTACTAGTGCTGACCTCTGGCATGGGCAACCAAACCTACTGGGGAGGACTGCAGCACATGAAAGTGTCCCTGGGTCCTGAGGGCTTTGGTGAGAACTGGGAATCACAGGAGGAGTACTGCTGCAGGAAAGAGCCAAGTGGTCATTCACGTTAAGGTTAGAGAATATTATTATGCTGTAGGTATTTCCAGATAATTCCAGCCAAGTCATCTTGCCCAGCAATCTCCCGGTCAAAATGCCAATTTGTAGTTGACCCAGTTGCAGTATATTTGAAATGAACTTAAGAGGTACTCCATTCCCTCACTTTTCTACTCCTCCTCATTTCAATCTCCTTCTCTTCTGTTTTCCATCTGTGTTTGTCTTTCTCATACTTTTTTGTTCATACCAAAGGATCTGCTGGCTAATTCTCAGACTAGCCAAATCTTTACCAGAAAAACAGGAGAATACTGCTGCATCTTATTTACATCAAAGTCAGTGTTTGACCCCCACCTAATTGCTTAAGACACCTTAAGGTCACCCTAAAGTGATTACAAAGCACATATTTCCCATCATAAATTATTCTGTTTTCTTCATCACAGAACAAGAAGGAAAAGAAATACAAACACATAGTTGCTGTATTCCCAGAAAGTCCTGATCCTTTTTTCAGTCCAGAATGTGGCAGGTCAGATGTGTTGCTTTCAAGCAGCAAATTTTTCTTACAATCACAGGAAAATTCCTGAACAAGTCCTTGCTTTCTTGGAAAGGGAGGTTGTTCTTGATCGCACCAAGTGTGTGCAAACAGCAGTGATCGGTTCTGAGGGTCTGGCCGTGCTGTCGAGGAACTTCCTCTCATCGGCTCAGGTTACCAAAAGGGTGTGCTGGGAAAACACCTTCCCCGACACACCAGTTACTTGTGCAATGCTCATCAACTCTCTTGAAATCCCATACTCACTTAGACATGGGTTTTCAAGAATGTTTTTCAAGGCAATTATACTGAAGAGTTGTGGTGGTGGTGTCTTTTTTTTTTTTTTTTTTTTTTTTTTTTTAAAAAGAGACCAGTCTTGGAATATTTTAAAAATCAACCCTTTCTTTTATGGGCATCTTCAAATGAGGGGAAAAAAATCCCTAGTTACAAAAATAGTAATTTCATTTTCAGATATACATTTCATGAACAGCTTTCTTCATTATGTGTCTAGGACTACAAGCAAAAAATAGAGCTTTTGCATGGACTAACAGGTCACTCAAAAACCTGTATATTTTGCATATGTGCAAAAGCCAGCTACCCCAAATCCTTGGTACTTATCTTGAATTTTTTTTTGTTAAAATAGTAAACCACCACAGAAAGCTCTAAATTAGTGAACTGAGAAGACTGGTAGAAGAAGCAATAGACAACTCATACCCACAGGGATTTGGACAGACTAGAGTACCTGTGGACATCTGAGCGGAAGAAGTTGTTAATTGTTAATCTAGAAAAACCTCAGCGTTGCTCCTACTGACAAAAAAGTCTTTTTCAGCATCTGCCTGTCTTTTTTGAGCTTAAACAGTCAGAGATGTTAAAGAAGCCTGGTTTCTGAGGATACTCCCTGACAATTAGGTGACAGCAGAAACAAACCTGTGACACATGAGATAGGCACATTGCATTGCTCTGATCCTTCAGCTTACATCCCTACATATGAAGAAGAGAAAAGATAGGCAAATCTTTAAGCAGCTCTTCAGCTGGTTCCACATGCCATACAGTTCCTTCTGCTTTAAAAAGGTTGACCACTGCAACTCACACAGCAGCGTATTTGTACAAAAGACTCGAGAAGTGCAGGGTCTTCTTCATAATTTGCTCTTTGGCTGTTTGTTTTGTTTTTCAGCTGGTCAGGATGAAAAGCTGCTTCATATAAATCTTCCTTTTTCACAGTCCCTGGGTGCTCCTCCAGCCTGGGAAGGGGAGGCACACCTTTGGAGATTATCTACTGACGAACTGGTTTCACTGAAATTTGTTCTTCTCAGTAACAGCATTCAGGAGTCATGTTGGCCACTCTGATAACAAATGAGCACCAGGTCTTCTCTGTGGGTAGGGTGCCCCTGTTCTGCAACCATCACCCCCAGCTCCAGTCACTGCTGTTTCCTCATGACTCTGCTGAAGGACGTAAAAAACTGGCAAACAACACTGCCAGAATATAGGACTATTCCTCCTGGTTTTCCTCTTGTTTCTTTTCCCACTACCCGGGCCTTCTCTTCCTTTACCCTACTTCTCCTCCTAAGCAAAATCACAAAAAAACTTCTGCGTGCATCATGACTGACTTAGCCCTTCGCTTTTCTCAGTTTTTAGATCCTTCATAGGGTGTTTAGGTAGTGCTCAGCATAGAGAGGGAAATCACCTTAGCAATGAAACATGACAGGGTTCCTCCTATCGTAAGGGAGACCACACATTCAGCCATCAGTCTCATCCAACAAGTCTCCCTCCCAAAGAGAAGCTGATAGCTCCTCATGGGAAAGGCAACCTAAGGATGAGGTCAGTGCTCTCTCTAGGCTGGAGGACACTGGCAAGCCCATGCATGACTTTTTCCAAGCCTACATTGTAGTTCACCCACTGGTTCCAATCAAGCGCACACCAGCTCTGTGCAGCCTATCGAGTCTTTGATAGAGGTAAATCTTTTATTCCTGGGATTCCCAGCAACTGTTTCTGTCCTAGTCAGCTGCAAGGGCATTCATCTGGCTGCAACCCAGAGCTGAACATTATTTTTTGGCAACATCTTTCAGCAGGTTCCAAAAACAAAGACATTTGGGGTTTTATTTATAAGGGTAACAATTTTGATGAAGTTATCCATGCCTAATAAGTGGCAAGCAATTTTAAGACAACTTCTTTGAGTTTGGATGGGCTGAGGGGATAGAGAAATCTGTAGGTGAGAGGTACTTGCAGATTTTTAGTGAAAAACAACCTAAACCAAACAAAAGTATACTGAAGTCTGTGCAATTTACAGGAACAAGATCAAAACAGATCTAAAGAGGTGTATGTAAAACCTTAGAAAAGGTTAGTGCTCTGAGGGCAGTGCTACAAGGCTCCTAATTATGGCTTGAAATGTGCATGAAAAGATTCCCAGATTTACTGATTTCCTCAGCTCCTAAGTTGTTAATGAATGTTATTGTCTGAACTGACCTTTCTAAATTGAGTCAGAACTTTGTGATCTCTAGTATTTGCACTATTATCAGTAATAGTTTCTTTTCTTTTCATGTGTGAAAGCAATGGAAACAGACTCATGGAAACCTGGACTGAGCCTTTTTGACACAGGTAAATATTTAAAGCATCTAGTAACTGGTCTGGGAATAAGTGGTTTCTATCACACATGGGAAAACCTAAATCTGTTTATTCATCAGGCCCACAACACTGGGAATAATCTCATTTTAAGAAGTAATTACAGCATTTAAAATTATAAATAAGGTATGTTGTTTACATCTTAGTAGATTATTCTGTGGTTTCATCAGTCTTGAGTTCCTGCTTAAAGCAGGAGCAGAAGAGATGAGCTCTGGAAAGAGTTGGCAGCTACACAACAGGAAAGGGGTTCTAGCTACTGAAATCCACTTGTAAATGAGAAGGTATTTTGGGAATGCCACAGCTGAGATCACAGTTTAGAGCTGCAATCAGTGGAGAACATGACAGATTATTCTGATGTCAATGTACTTAGAGAAGACATTAAGATAAAAAAAGGAGAGTTTAAGTCAAACATAAAGAATAATGAACATCATTGAAATTTTCTGACATTTTAGCCTTAAAAACTGACAATATGGAGATAAGAATATTTTTATGAGTACTGCTGAAGGAAAAAAAACCCTACATTTGTAACATGCTCTAGTAGCAACAAGACCAAGACTTGTGCAACTCTTAATCAGGAGCAGTTCCCAACTGCAGATTCTACATGTTTAACAGCTCCCTTTCCTTGGGAACATTAAAAGCATACTACACAAGATACAGACCAATTCATGGTGTGGCACTCTCCCTCTTCAAAGGGCCTGACCATCCAATATAAGAGGTCTTTCCCATCACCAGTTTTGTTGCTGGAGAGGGTTGTGCTGGTGGCCCTCGTAAAGGCCATTGCCTTAAACACTCTTCTTACTTCAAAGCCATTAGTGTGCTTATTCAGGAAAAGCTACAGCATGAGGGCCAGGATGCAGAGGGATATTTTGAGGCAGAAAATGACAGATTGCATTAAATGCAATGAAAGGTTGGGCATGGGGGATGTTGTATTAATAGTTTCTCAGCAACTGAAGTGCCAACATTGACTAGTGTGATAAAGTCTGATGAATTCAGATTGTCACTTCAAAGGAGTGGTTTCTGGCGTGGATGTAGTCACTGTTGTCTTACTTAAATGAATGGGAAGTTTAATCAGTATGGACAACTGTGACAATTGGTGAAGGAACTTTAATTAGCATGGCATAGACTGCCCATGCAGCAAGTTGAAATTCCCATGGCAATACCAACATTAAATTGCACTGGCAGAACAGGGAGGCCCATAGAGACTGACCACCTCCCCAATTAGCTGGGGAAGAGTATTTGGTGGGTGACCTTATTGTTCCACTCAGCACAAATCAGCCAGCTGACCCACAACCTTCAAGAACTGATAATTGCACTGACAAACAAAAATGAAAAATGCTGCACTGCCTACACTTGAGTTTTCCATGTTGACAAAGCTAATGTCAGCTGTATGCCTGGGAAAAGCATACAGATTTTATAGGATGCAGATAAATGCATGAGACAAATAGCTAACTATGAATTATCTTCCATATACAATTTAGTTGCTAAAATGGATGGCACATGTTAATTTCCAATTTCACTAGAGTGTTAAATCCACCTACTTTCTGTTCTGCAAATAAGGCAAGGTGGGGGGGAACTGCACATATGGGATACCAAGCTGGCACATGTGAGGTATGCAGTGTGCAGGCTGCGAATGAAGCGTGGCTTTGGTCTGTTGCTGAGGAACTATTATGTGCCTGTGTAATTAAAGCCTGTACTGGAATATACACAGTCAGAAAGGCAGGCTGATGACTATTTCAGGTTATAAAGGAAAAAAAACCCAATCACTGTCATCCATGTGGTTGACAAAGGGAGGCTGTGCATGGCCAAGTCATGCTGTCTTTAACTTCCACATCAGATAAACTAAGCATAAACCTGCACAAGATTTGCCTCCCTTCAAAGGCAGGTTTGGTCCCTGTCAGCAAGACTTTCAGGCCTGAGAGAGGTAAGAAATGTTTCCTGCAGCAGATATTGCTGGACAGAACTGCTTGGTGTCACCCCTGTTCCACATCATTTTTCCTCAATCAGGAACAAGTGGCCAGCCTCAGGCAGTGCTGACCCAGCATCACCACCCTGCCTTTCCCTGTTGGTGTTTGCCCCATCCAAATGGGCTCCCATGGGCAAATACACGACACCAGGTACACTCTTCCCTGTTCCTTGCCTGGGAGCTCATCCCCAGTGTGCAAGACAAGAGGCAGAAGTCAGCAACGTGCTGGACAACAGCTCCAGCCATAAGAGGTGAAGCCAGTTGGAGCCTGGGTTGCCAGCCCACTTTTGAACGCGTCCAGCCTGCTCTGGCACAAGAGGGCTAGCTCCACTAACTGTGTGGGAGAGGCATTTCTGTCACAAGAGCCAGTGCCAGAATGGGTGGAGAGCTCCTACTCCCAGTCCAGAAAGTATCCTGTCCAAAGTTTGGGCAGGAGCACAGGCAGGCTGCATGCAGGTCTGCAGGCACTGCAGGCACCACATACACAGGGACAAAAAGCAACACCAGCCCTGGGGCTCTCCTAACCTGGCCAGACACAGCAGGCAAATTCTCAAACAAAACACACAAAGCAATCGCCAACTCTCACTGTAAACAAAGTAGGGCAACTCTTTGTGCCCTTTGCCTGCTTCACTCACAGATGCCCCCGTGGGCCCCTGTACAAGGCGAAGCCCATGCTCCAGCTAGCTCCATGTCCTGGCTCTAGCAATAGGCAACAGCAGATGCCTGGGGACAAGCAAAGTAGAGGGAAATCATTGCTTTGGAGCTGCTGTTAGCAGGTCTGTTTAGTCCCTGCAGTAGAAACTTTCTTCACTGGCAGCTGAATTTCAAACTGAGAAGCCAGAGCAGCCTTGTCCAGTGCAAACACTGCCCTGTGATGAAGCCTCCTGGCAGGGATCAAGTACCAATCAGGTCAGCTTTACGCCAGGTACTGCATGCTCAGACTTAATACAAACATGGCCCCTGACCCAAAATTATGTGCAGCTTTCACCATGCAGCTAGAAGGACTCAAAAAGGTTGTATTTGACAATTATGAGAGGTGGATTTTTAGACTTATCTGGAATAGAAATAGGAGTGGTTACAGACGTGAATGGAGCTGGTACTACCATTCATTTTCTTCACAGTGCTCTGCATTATTATGGCTTGGTCCCTAATACCTTCAGCAACTAGCTTAGGCTGTTACACCTCCCACCGTATTTAGGTGGTGACCTTCCCTGATGTCCCTTTACATACACTGATGCTCTCATGCTTGGCTTGCTCATGGCTGGCTGCTGTGGAGAGACAAACTCTGTGGTACCTAGTAATTTATCATACTTTTCTTTATAAAGCTCACACTTTCTAAAGTAACATTTTCACTGTTTCTCTGAAGTCTGTAGTCTTTCCTCGACTTATTTGGTGATGAAGATTTAAGGAAGACTTCCTCCTATTTTTCTTATAAAATCTAACATGCAGTTTACAAAAATAATAAGCTGTTCTGCTGTTCTTTAGACCAACAGCTTTCTTGGTGAGTGTTCAGTTTGTAGCTTGTCTGATCATTGCTGTCTCTTCTGAGGATTATCCCAGCTAAATCCCCTTAATCTTGTCATGCTGTACTGAAAAGAAACAGCTCTTTGCCCTTGCTTGGAAGAGAGATGCTGGACTGTAGGAGACTCTTGCCAGACATTCAAGTCATGAGTGAAGTTCAGCATTATCAGACCTTCTGACGCCAGCATGATGGTGCCCTGTGAGTCAGTGCCTTTCACAAGGACATCAACTCCTGCTTTCAAGGCTGCTACCACCCAAATACTTCACTTGGGTCCTGAACTAGAATCCACTAGTAACCCATGAGATTTTTCCTTAACTGTAGCTCTCTGTTACCCTGTCTCTTTTGTGCTTTGCAAAATAACCCAGAACTCTGGGGGCACCTGAGGGGCTGTGCTTCCCCGGCTGTAATGAGATGGAGGGAGTCGCTGCCTGTGCCTTCCTCTTCAGACAGAAAACAATGTGATAAATCTGTTGCTTATCCACTTCAGACGTTGTGCAGCTCCTTGTAAAGCACAGTGAGCCAGAGGGGTGGCAGTGCTGGTTCCCAGGGGCAAACTGCTGAAAGTCACCATTCCACACCGTGGCCACCAGCCTCTGCTCCTGAGGAGCCCACTACTTGTGCATGATGCTCCCAAGTCCTTGCAGTTAGGAACTGACTCCCAAAGGGGAGCACCTCAAAGCTGGTGCTAGGAGAGATTTTGGTGGCAGTCCTAGAAATATCTCTGCTCTTGTTTTAGCCCAGGAGTGATGTAGATGAAAAAAGGTAAGATCCAAGGATGTCCTCCCCATCCCCGTTTCCCTCCCACATCAATCCTCAGGCCAGGGGATCTCTGCAGTGACCCTGTTGCCTGTTTCCTTACAGAGCAAGGGCAGTCACCAAGCACACACTGATAGATCCTTTCTCTCTTTAGGCTTCAGTTCAAAGGAAGAATTGAATGCAAAGCCACTGGAATCCATCTCCCAGGGGAATCAGAGTATGTACTTCAGAATTAACTTCATAATTAAGCTACATTATTAGTTACATATTGCTAGAATGCATTCAAATTAAATAGCAAAAGGTAAGTTTTCAAGAAAGCCTAAGAAAATCCAGAAACACATTTTTCCCTTGAAGAGAAAGAGTGAGCACTCTCTGCTGACCCCTCTTATACACATAATTGGTTTCTGCTTCTACAGGGAAGGAAATAACAGCCAAAATTTAGCTTACCTGGGCAGCAAGATAGTGGCTGCTTCCCACTACCTCTTCCTGGGCAGCATCAGCTCCATGCTCCTAGGGTGCAGAGCTTCCTCACTCAGGTACTTTGGTGGCAGAGGACAGCAATCCAGTGTGCTGTAGCCAGGGCTAGATGAGCAAGCCCTGCTGACCAGAGCAGGCTCCCATGGCTATGCTGTGTGCAGGCACCCTTCCCATAGCAGTGGGTGGGAGTGAAGGAAGGAAGGAAGGAAGCAAACCACCTGAGAAAGGGATCCGACACCTGCCACAGCCAGGAGAGAGGGGATGCAGAGGGAGCATCAAGGACCCATCAAGTTCAGAGAGGAAAATGTAGGTTCCCGTACTCTGAAATCTTCTACAGCCCTTTATAAAGGCAGATTTACCATTAACTCATCTTTAGATGAGGCCCAAAGTAGCAGAAGAAAGAGAAAGCAAGTTCTGAGTGGAGAGATGGAATCGCTTGCCACCTCTTCATTAGAAGCCACCCCAAAGAGGGGGCTTCACCCTTCCAACAGTGCCTGGCTCCTCTCTTGCCCATCCTTGGGTAGCTGAACACTGTCTGGACTCTTTAGAATAACTACTGAACCAAATGTCTATGTATTTCCAAGCATGCCTCTTAATATTTAAAATATTATTTTCCCTATCAAAGATGTCAAATACACCTGAAACTGATACCAAAATAAGGGAAAGAAGAAAAAGCGAAGGCTCTGCCCTACAGACCCCATTGCACTGCAGGAAAGCAGAGCTCAGTGCAGTGGAGACACCAGCAAGGACAGCTGTGTTTCCAGCAGTTAAACTGAAATAAGTCACACCAGAAACAAAATTGTCATCCCATTGAGAACTCTAGGACCATAAAATCCCTAATTCAGATCTTGCCTCCCTGAAAATCAGAAAGTGCTCACCTCCCTATGAAGCACCTTTAGTCTGTGCTCTTGCAGTGTCCCTCTCGTGCCAGCACTGAATCTGAATCCTCCCCAGAAACCAGGTCTGTCTATAAGTGTATGTGAATCTTTGCCTCCCCAGACCCTGCTGGCTAACAAACTGCCCACTTTCCACATATAGATCTCATGAAGTAGTTCCCTTTGAAGGAGAAGAAATTCAGGAAAATTTGGCTGTTAATTGAGGTATTTGTTGTGGGTTCCTGACCTTGCCTCATGATCTGCTGTGAGCGGACACGGTTCTCAGTCACGCTCCTGTAATTCAGCATTATTAGAATTAGAAAAAAGAGACAGCTATGGGAGAAGAAATTGAAGGTAATGAGATGGGAGGCAGTTGCATAAGCCACTAAGAACAATTGGCGCTTTGTAGCCTTCGGGCTACCTAATGATTAAAACGCAGTAGTTTGAACAGTCTGATTGGTAGGAGGCATCATCAGAGGGAAATCAAGAGATGGGGGTGACCCAGACGCCAGAGGGGGAAAATGTTAATTAGCGCTCTAGTTAAGCCAAATTTTCATCCCACTCCCAGCCGCAGACCAAAGATGAACGTTTCACCACTAACTTGCAGAAATGTGCAAGCAGGCTGGCAGTGATGAAGACAGCACTTGCAGCACCAAGACGAGGTTCATCTGTGTAATTTAAGGGAAGAGTTTGTTTGGGTACAGGCATACCTTTTGTAGAACATTGCTTTTGGCCCAGAGAGGAAACACACAACAGCACACTGCTGCTGCTGTACACACGGGTACAAGGCTACAACAACATGCAAAAGAACAGCCCCCACTCAGTCTGAACATCCCAAGCAAAACCATCATCCTTGATGCCAGCTCCAGCCCAGAACGAAACTGATGAACAATTCTCATTCTGAAGTGCAGAGGTGTCAGGATTGTTGTCAGTAACCCTGGATTGCAAAAGCCTTGAAAAGACCCCATAGTGTCCTTCCCCTGAGGCACATCCCAGGCACCACACATTTCAGGAACTTCCCTCCCTTCTGAGCAACATTAACACAGTAACTGTCCCTGTTATGTCTATTATATCAATTAAGTCCACGAAAGTGTAACCAAGGAAATCCCCTTAGTTTGTGCTCTGCAGGTAGTCAGACCACAAAATCCAAGGACCATGGCTGGTTTTCCAAACTCCCATCATCTCTGGGCTGCAAATAAAGCATGCTGAGCCCAAGCCGTGGCTCTGAGGGCACAGGATATACAAGTCAGCTTGCTTCTGTGGGGCTGACCTCCCTGGCCCCCAAAATGCAGCGCTCCCAGACTGACCCCTGTGAAAAGATTTGTCACACAGCCAAGCTCGGATGTTGTATGGGACAAAATCATGCTAAGGACTGTGTTTACCAATGAGCAGGACAGACTTGAACCCCCAGCTGCGACTTGTCCTTGTCAAAGGCTTTTTTGTAGAGCTTACACAGCAGGACAAGTCACTGGATGCAGACTTTTTAGGCCTTTGCTGCTTGCAAGAAGCACAGCAATCAGAAAGGGCTAAAAATATCTTCCGTGTTTCTTTATCTCTCCTCAGATTGTAAGGTTGATTTGTCCTTCTTAATGGACGGGAGCTGGAGCATCGGCAAACGCCGCTTTCAGCTCCAGAAGCGGTTCCTTGGTAACGTGGCTCAAGCCCTTGGCATTGGCAGTGCTGGTCCTCTGATGGGCATTGTTCAGTATGGGTAAGAGTTTCCCAGACATTCCCATTGCCACAGGGTAGGACTGCACACTCTGGCAACTGTAGCTCTATGGCTGATACATGCTTAAGGCCTCACTCCAGCTTGAACTCAGGAGCCGGGTAGCACAGACCAGTCCTATGGCTTTTGTGTTGTATGTGAAGCAAAACACTGACATTTGCTCTAATTTCGTCTTTTAGTGATGACCCTTCCACGGAATTTAACTTAAAAACTTATGCCAACTCCAAGGATCTAAGGAATGCCATTGAGAAAATTCAACAGAAAGGGGGACTTTCCAATGTTGGTAGGTGATGGGGCCAGCTTGCACACCCTCAGCTCAGGGAGGGCTTCAGAGCCTGGGCTATAGCAAGCCCACACCTCCTCACAGGATACAGAGGCTGTGACCAAACAGTGCTTAGTGCTAGGGCAGGGCTGGTGAGAGAGCACTGCTCCCACCACGACCTGCATGTGTTGATCCAAGGCACTGCAAATCCATCACAAGTTGACAGGACATACCTGTCTCCTTGAAGGCAGTTCCCATCAATGCTTTGGGGATCCAGCTCATCACCCCCAGCCTCTCTGGGGCATAGGGAGGGGGTTCAGCGCAGGAGGGCTCAGGAAGCACTGGCACCAGTAGCAGTGGCCTGCCCTCCTGCTCATACAGACACAGGAACTGCTTTCCCCAGCTCTCTGCAGCCTCCAACACTTGAGTCAGCTTTCTGCCTACTGTTTCATGGGATATTATCAGACAGAGTGCTTCCAGATCCATAACTCCTCCTCAACTCCTCTTCTATTACAGGGAAGGCGCTTTCATTTGTAAACAAAAACTTCTTTTTGGATGCTAATGGAAACCGAGGTGGAGCACCCAACGTGGTTGTAGTGATGGTGGATGGGTGGCCGACCGACCGAGTGGAAGAGGCCTCCAGGCTGGCCAGAGAATCAGGGATCAACATTTTCTTTGTCACTGTTGAAGCAGCTGCCCAAAGTGAAAAGCAGAACGTTATTGAACCGAACTTTGTGGACAAGGTACTTAGTGGGCTGAGTCTGACCAGGAGCTTGGCTCTGACCAAATTTTCCAACCTACTTGTTTCAGGGCATTTTCCCTTCCTTCTTACCGTTTATGGTTATTTCTTTTCCTTCTTGTACATACTGTCTTGAGTTTTTCTGTACAAAAACCAGGCAGTAATGCTGAGGTCAGAATGAGGATGAAGCCAGTAAAGTTCTGGTTTGAGGTACATAATCAAGCAAATGGCTTTTGACCGACTAAACCTTGGCACACACCTGCAATTGTACTGAGACGAGCAGTTTTCCAAATACACAGTAGTGTGACGAAGTACAATTGCAGCCTAAGCAATTTGGAATTGTATTTTCCATGAACCTACTGCTGTGCATCTCCCACTAGGCAAAGGGTGAGGAGCCCTGTCAACCTAATGTCAATGTTGCATTTAAAACAGGTCCCACACAAGCAAAGGTTGGCACAGTCCCAACATAGGCACATCCTAGTTTTTCAGCTATACTGGATAACTCAAAAAGATTCTCCTTCTACTGTTGATGAAGGTTATTTTTCAGTTATTTGTTTCTGCTGCTATGGACTTCACGGTAGCTCTTGGAAAAGGGGGGAATTGCTGCCATGTGCAGCAAAAAAAGAGAATGCAAGCCTTGATTGATTTGTATTTGGCACCAACAGTAGCTGTCTGATCAACAGTGCTTCAGGACAAGCTGGGACCCAGTTAGGGCAGGAGATATCTACCAAGTGGCAGACCAGGCTGAGCTTAGGAAATAGGGTTGAGTTATCTGGTATTTTCAGAAAACAGACTCCCATCTAAGCTGGGTTGCTCTGCCATGAAATAATCTCCCACGACTTTCAGAGCTGCTCCAAAGAGCTGCGCCGTCTCTGGTCAGCCTATAATTGGATTGTAGTCTCCTTTGCATTTAATGTTTTTAAAAGAGCAAAGCTACAGTGAGTCTCTGTAAACCTGCCAGGGACACAGCAGAAGTGAGTAGAGTGGGCTCAGAACAGGAAGGTAAGGAGGGAATGGTGACTTGATACTGCTGCATCATAACACTGAAATAGAATTGAGACAGTAAGAAGAGCAAATGAGAGCAGGACACCATGAGGAGCCCAGACTGGAGGGAACTGTAACTTCCCTGGAGCTGTTAGGTTTTATGCGAGTCAAGACCAGTGCCTTGGTCTTTTAAAACAGTCAGATACACACACCATCACAAAGTTGACAGACAAAGCGTGGCTTAACAAAATATCCTCACCCAGAGAACTGAGGAACTGACATTTAAAAGGCACTAAAGACAAAATGATTTAATACAGCCTGTTTGCATCACTCCCCTCCCCACCCCACCCCTCCCTTTCTCCAACCCTTGACTTCTCCCACATCCTCTTCTGTGCCAGCCCTACTTCCTACCCATGCTTATCTGACTCCCACTAATGCTATAGAAGTCTCCTGCAGTTCTGGTCCTTATGAGTATTCACTTATAAAAGTTAATGATTTTTTTAAATTTATTTTTTTTTTTACTATTTGGCAGAGCCTGGGTTTTTCTGCTTAGAAGGGTATGAACCAAGTTATCCTCAGCTTAAGCCTCAGGTTTCATTTCAAGGTAGTAGGGTTTGTCAGCAGGCAAAACTTTCCTTGTTGTCCTGAATGATGGGAGCTGAAGTGGCTACCTGGCAAACACACAGGCTCCTCTAATGTCCACGGGAGCCATGCTAAGAGCAGCTCTGTGATTTGGATGCTTTTCCTGTGAACAACGTAACTCATGTAAAAAAGCTTGACAGGTGGCAAACTTGCTTATTACGGTTCTTTCACTACTATAATATCAGCTCCATTCCACAGTTTTAAAAAAAAGGCAGGAAAAACTGTCACATTACACAAGTATCTGTGATGTTACATTGACATCATTTCCCAGGGAAGCAGATGGTAACTGCAGGAGAGGCCTTTTCAGACTCCAGCATTGCTCTTTCCAGGAGCCTATATTTACAATTTAGCTACAAACCCCAGCAGAAACAGGCAGACTGAATTTCCATCACATTTATCCTCATGTTGCCTTGCAGGCAGTGTGCAGGACAAGTGGTTTCTATTCCATCAGCGTGCCCAGCTGGTTCAGCCTCCACAAGGTGGTGCAGCCCCTGGTGAAGCGGGTGTGCGACACCAACCAGCTGGCTTGCAGCAAGACGTGCCTCAACGCCGCCGACATTGGCTTCGTGATCGACGGCTCCAGCAGCGTCGGCACCAGCAACTTCCGCACCGTGCTCCAGTTTGTGGCCAACATCAGCAAGGAGTTCGAGATTTCGGACACCGACACGCGCATCGGAGCTGTGCAGTACACCTATGAGCAGAGGCTGGAGTTCAGCTTTGACAAGTACAGCACAAAGCAGGACGTGCTGAATGCTATCAAAAGGATCAGTTACTGGAGTGGGGGCACCAGCACGGGAGCAGCCATTAGCTACGCCTCGGAGCAGCTGTTCAGCAAGTCCAAACCCAACAAAAGGAAGATCATGATTCTCATCACAGACGGCAGGTCTTACGACGACGTCAGCGTGCCAGCCATGGCAGCTCACCAAAATGGTAAGGTCTCCTATCCCTGCCTGCTCTCCCCTCATGCCTCAGCACTCATCCAGGACAGATTAATGCAGTTAGCTGTGATTTGAAGGCACTGGATGAAACCTTATGAAGGAAGAGTAGTACTTGTCCCTGGGGTCCCAATGAGCTCCAACAAGATCAGCATCTGTTTAATAGCTGAATAAGAAACGTCAAAAAAAACCCCATAGAAATCATCACAAATGCAGCTATGTCTAGGAGATCTCAAAGGATTTTTGCTGTCTTAGTAACACAGGACTCCTTCGGCTTTCTAGTCAGGATAGGCATGTATTTTCCAATACATGTGCACTGGAACAAGATCCTGTTGTTCGGGAGCCTGTTGTTTAGACCCAGAGCAAAAACTTCACTATTTTTTAAACCTTTTTTGCTCTTGGCAAAAGGTACTTTCAAAGCACACGCTAGAACTCTCCTCCAATTTGCAAATACCCATTTTACACAGAGAGAACTGCAACTCAGTGCCCATTTTTTTCCAGGCCCATGGCCTGGAAACTACATTTGCAGTATTGATCTTAAATTAGATTTAACGCAATGAAAACTTTTATGCTTATTCTAAATTTTGGGTTTCTTTTCAGGAGTCATTGCTTATTCCATTGGAGTTGCTTGGGCAGCCCCAGATGAACTGGAAGCCATTGCATCAGAACCCGATACAGAGCATTCCTTCTTTGTGGACGAATTTGACCACCTCTACCGCTATGTTAATCAGCTCATCCAAAACATTTGCACAGAGTTTAATTCCCAGCCACGGAACTGATGGACTCAAGCTAGGCAGGACGCTTGGGTGCTGTGCTGAAGGCACGCCAAGTGCCACAGGAATAATGCCAGCCCTCAGTTCAAGAAACACTGGAGGTGTTTTCCTCTGGCACTTTCCAGTCAGCAAGGTTGATTGCAGCTCTATCCCTATGCATGATAATGTTCTGTGTAGACTGTTGGTTTTTATTTCTTTTTCCTTGCAGGCATCAGAAACTCTGATTTGAATGGATAGCGAAAGAGGCAGTAAACAAGTGCAGCTGTTTGAAGAGCTGCTTCCAGCATAGAGCCCCAGCTTGCCCAATTCTCACCCAATTTACACATAACTCCTTAAAATGCACCACCTGCTCCCTGAAGTGGCCAGGTCCCTTCAGGGGGAGCCAGGCTGCTGAGCTGCTGTGGTAAAAACACCTCACGTGGCACTGCCTATCAGATGACACACAGATCAGGGCTCAAATACCAGATGCTTCTTTTGGAGTGGGAACACAACTCAACCTGAGTACCTTCTTAAAAGCAGGTACTCTCTCCATACTGCTGTCTTGTCAGTAAGTTAAGCTTCAGCTAGTGTAAACTCAAGCACTGGGATTTATCCAAACCCTGAGAAACTGGAAAGTAAGTGAGAGGAAAGGGTCAAGCCCCGGAACCCTACAGCCCTTTGCCAACCCCAATAAAGCCTCAAATCCACAAGGCAGCCAACATGCAGGAACTGGAATCTAGTCTCCTACAACACTGCATTAATACTTGACCTTGAGAAGTGTCTTTCCCCCTCAGCTTCATCCTTCACTCTTGACTGGTTCAAGTCCTGCAGGATCACAGGAGTGTTGCCAGGACACAGGAGACTCTTTGAGAAAAATTGTGGGTTTAAGTTGCTCACAATCAGAAAAGCATTTAACACCCACCACTCTGTCATTAAACCACCACTCAGAACAGCAGCCTCTAGTGTGAGGAGAGCTATTCAAGAGGCATTAACAGGATTTAAGAGGGAATTATCTGAAGTTCTGTATTATACACTTGGAAAAGCAGAATTCCGAGCATTGACAGACACTCTCCCTCAAATTTAGGATTGACTTCTCTTTTATGGGTTGATTTTAAAATGTACCTACTGCAGCCCTGGATCAGTCAGAACACACAGTGGTTTCTTAAGTGGAGAACTATCCTTGTCACTAGTCAGTGGGGGAGGAGTGACACACTAGGAGGACCAAAAGAACTGCACTTTATTTAGAAAGCAGCAGTTGCAGGTTATGTTCCATCCAATATCATTTAAGAAAATATGTTCATTAAGTGAAGTTATCAAAGGAGCCAATAAAATAAAACATGAGTGTTCGCACCCCTTACGGCAATCAAAGCCATGCTGCACCAGGTTTGTGGAACTAACAACAAATGGAAAGAAATTAAAACTCAAATTTGCTATATTACTTGCAAATCAGGCTTTTAACATCATTTATAGTTTTAATAACCATGAGTCAAGATATTTATTAGCCACATAAATTTTAATTGAATTGCCATAAGGGAAACTCATTTTATCAGCAAAAGTAGCACAATTTTTTAAATCGTTATGTTGGGGAATATGACTGAAGCAGCTCAAAATCTCTCAACTAAGTAAGCATAATGCAAATTCATGAAAACAGCAGATTCTGCATGATTCCCCTGGTGTGGTAACATAAGCCAGGCTGGGGTCCTCTCAAGAGAATATCAAAATTACAGTTCTGGATGAAACAGTGGTTTTACACAGTGAAGGTTCATTGCTTCCTCTTAAAAGAAACATTAAGTTCCAGCTTTAACTGAGTATCGTCAATTCAACCACTCTACCCAGACTGAAAGCACAGGACACTGTCAGCTTCAAAAAACATATTTGCATGCAGAGTTTTTACCACTAATCTGTGCTGCTGCACTTCACAGTAATAGCTTTTTGGCTTGAAAAAGTTATTAAGAATAGAGAATTAGGAATAAGCAGAGTAATTCCTGATATCCCCCATCTCCTGACCCAGCTCCTCACTACTGTTCTGCTGAACACATCTTTCTCTGTCAAAAAGGGATATTACATGGGCTGGACAAAACCATCAAATGCATAAACTGAATTTAGCGGGGACTTCAGACACCAGATTTATTGTCTGAAAACCTGCTTGTTTGGGGCTTGACTTGGGGCTACCTGAGAAAAAAACCCTAAATCCTAATTTATGGTTACTTTTAATATTATGGTTTAATTTTTAACGCAAGAGCTCACCACCACATATTGTTCTCCATACTGAACATACTCTTGCAGCACCAAAGATCGGTACCCTGCAGAGACTCCCTAGTGTCTCACTTGGCTCTGCCAAAAGCATAGCAGTGATGGTCGAGACATTCTGAACAGCTAAAGTACACGTGTTCTTTAGGATGTGCATAAGGGATATATGCATATGGGATATAATTTCTTCCTAAAGCTTAAACTTCAAGCAATGACATTAAGCTTTCAAATGCTCTTTCACAGGAAAGTCGCACAGCTACCTTTTGTCAAGCATTTATAAAGGGTACTTCAGTGTTTATTGTTGTTCAAATGGTTTATCTTAAATTTACAGAACAACTATGGTGCTTGTTTCTCAATGTGCATTCTTATTTACTTCTTGGGATGACCATGAATTGTCAAAACTCAAAGTGTGAAAGTGGTATAATCCAACTCTTGTCTAAACTTAGATATCCTATTCATAAACACTGTAAACTTAAGCAGAAGCCTTGAAACCTTTAAGAATACACCCTTCCATTAAGAAAAGCAATTACAGAACACACTCCTCTTAACTTTTACCTTTCATAGCAATCAAATTACTTGTCGCCTACCGAAGTCTCTAAATACTGTTTTATAAAAAGACAACTTACATATACAGATAAATGTTCAAAGGAGTATATTTGTTTGAAGAAAGCAGCAGAACTCCTTCTGTAACATATACAAGCTATTTTGAGCTTATCAACATAAGTTGCTATATCTTTTGCAATAAAATTGTCCTAAAGGCACATGCAGTGCATGTCGTCTCATATGGGGTTAAAAAATAAACAGCAAATACAGCCCATGCCATTTTAGTTTCTGAAACACAGCTGAGGTTATTACTACATTATGGAAGACCTAGCAAGGCTGGCAAAGCCCCGGGTGCTTCAATGTTGTCCTTTTACATGCTCAGATGAAAAAGATCCTTAGAGTGAGCTACCACAAAATCACCTGTCAGAGGAATCAGTGACTGAAGCAGAAGTCTAATGACTGAAAGGTATCAAAATCATACATACTTTCAAAAGTCTGCAAGACCATGTCTTATTTGGAACCAGACTTCTTCTGGAAGCTGAAAACAAATAACACTGGCTCTACACGCTTCCTAGATGTGGGACTGAACCAAAAGAGCATCTAGATGTCCAGTCACTTGATGTTGGGCCACTTAGTTTCAGCTGCCTGACCAGTGCAGTGGAACCTGTTGTGTGGCAGAAGCATCTGAAAGAGAAGAGGTGGGAGCTGTCTGAACTAGTCACTGCATACACATTCTAGAGGGTGTGGTCTGATCACCCTCTCCCTAAGAAATAAGCATCTTTGCACTCAGAGTTGGGCAGGTGGCTTATCAGTGCTCAGTAATCAAAACACAGAACACTCACCTGGAAACACCTACTGAGGTCCATGCTCTGGAAGCCTTGGCAGAGATGTTTCAGCATCTCTTGCCAACTCCAGTGTTAGCCACTCATATTTTCAGTGAGCCACCAAATTCAATTAAGAGTTCAGCCATCTCTTCAGAGAGAGGCAACTCAAAGTCCTGTTTTCCCCAGAGCGGGACACTCAGCATTTCTGCTGTCACTGTGCCACCCTGCCCAGGAGGCATCACCCACAGTGTGCACCTACTGCTCCTCAGCTGCTGCTGCTGCTTTGCTGGTTTGGCAAGAGGAGCGTTTCTCCATGGCTGCTGCTGGCAGGCGGGCAGACGAGCTTCCCTTTCCTCCTCGCATTCCTTCCCCCACGGCTCTCCAGCACACAAGGGGAACCACACCAGTAACCAGGAAAAGCTCTGGAGTTAAGCACCCAGCCAGGATCAACCCAATCTACACATATTTAGTGATTAACACCCTACCGGTAACCCCACAAAAAATTATCCACGTTATCCACTTAGAAAGTCAAAGCAAGCAGTAAATAGTATCAGAAACATTACCCAGACACCAAATTTAAGTCACTTTTATGTGGTATACATACCTTAAATTACTTCATGGTTGAACAAAGTCACTATTATTCTGCTAGCTATTTTTCTCTGTCTATGAGCAACATTATGGAAACAACTCAATCCCTTTTCTTTTCCATTCCCATCTCATTTTGAGACATCTTAGTACCAGGCCATCTACATTTGCTAAGTCACCTACATAAGGAAAACATTACAAATGTACCTCTAAACAGCTAAATGCTTCAAATCCCTCAAAACAATATTTTTTTCCTTGTTAAACTGGGAGAGGAGGGGGGATGGGGGTTTTAGCACCACATCAGCAACACTGCTCACGATCAACTGTGTCAGTCTTGCTGAATGGCAAGAACCATGTTATTTTTCTTAACACCAGTTCAATCCCTTCTCTGATTTCTAATGAGAACTCTGATAAAGCAATTCAAGAACTCCAGCACTCACAGAAATTACCTCTTTTTAAATGCAAGGAGGAACGGTGGAAGTTTCACTGTATCACCAAGTTCCACTGTATATCACCAAGTATACTCAGTTTTCTCACACCCAAATGATCATGGGGCTGTGTCTTGTTCACAGGCAAACCCAGGCATGTTAAGAAGGCCTCTCACATGTGAGGGTCGCTTGTACATTATTCACTAAATCTTCTTTCCCCCTGCCTCAGGGATCTTCTAGAAGCACTCACACTGGGGTGAATGAGATTGTACTATCAATTCATAAAGTGATTCCTCCTTTCCTATGAGGCAGGAAGATGAGTAGGACCAAATCAGGCCATTTTATACCTACCAAGAAAAGGCGAGAACTTCGCTTATCCCACCTACAAGCTCAGAAAAAACAGGATGGATTCACTGACAACAACTTGTTCTGCTCAGTTCTGTGTAGGTTCTCCTATCACCCCCTCACAGTGCCGTTCTGAGCACCTTCCTGTAGCAATGCAGCTGCCATCTGTGATGTGTGGTTTGCTGTCCCTCATCCTCTCCCCAAGGGCAGAACCACACATTTACTTTTACGCTGAATGAACGCTGTCCTCGTGAAGAGCCACGTGTCTGGCTGCGAACAACACCCACCAACAGACCAGCTCCTGCACAACCGCGCCCACTCCGCGTGTCTGCTCACCCCACGTTCACCCCCACACAGGGACCACGTGTCTCAGCACAGGGAGAGACATGGGGTGTCAACAGTGCCAAGCTGGCTGGGTAGGACGAAACCAAGGTATAGGGAGAACAGAAAATCTGAGGTACTCCTGTGAACAGTAACATGCTGCACAGTTCAAAAAGAATTGCACATGGAGTTACCTCAAGCCCCCGCAAACAAGTCTATTTGTCTTAGTGTACTTCCCCTCCTAGTTCTCACTCCAAAACCACACATATCTTGTGATAAAATGCAGAATTATGAACACAACGCAAAATGTTGAAAAATAGTATTTATTAGCACCCAATTTACATAATTATATGGTACAAATGACACTTGCTGCTGCAACATTAAATAAAGCTGCTCTTAAAAACCATTGCTTATTTCTGGAAGTCCGTGTGATTTTGCTCAGCACAGAATGCGGGTACAGTACACAGATACCCCACTTCACTACTGTCATACCAACACAAATACCTGCATGGTTACCTCAATGAGGTCTCATTTTAAATGGCACACTAACATAAGCAGATCTATAGAATTTTAAATGACAAAATATTTGACTTATTCAGGCAAGTGAATGTAGCTTTAAATATAACCTGTCCAAGAAGTTTCACAAAATATGAATTGCAGTGAAAAAGAGAAAATTCAGGGCTGCAATTGAGAAGCTCAAAATTACACTGGCATATTTCAAAATAATCTCCCTCTGAATTTTTTATCTTTGCCATTTTAGATATTTATCCAGCATTTTAAACTACTGAGTTTTAGTAACAAGTTTAATAGTGAGGTTTTGAAGAAGCATTTCCATTTAAAGCAAAAATTTATACTTGTAATAATAAATGCTAAACAAATCTTTGGAGAATTAATCATTTAATCATTTTTGTCATGTCCCATGATTAATAAGCCTTTTCAAAATCATAAAATATATTACATTTATGGATGCTTGTTCTCATGAAAACTATTTTCTTCATAAATTAGAAAACAGAATTTCTCACTCAAAATAACATTCACTTTTGTACAACAGTTGCATTTAAACAAGGTAATTTTGGTGGTACTGCAATTCTGACACAGCCTTGTACTGAGCCATACACAAAAAACTGACAAGCAGACAGAAATACTCAAGAAGTAGGTATTTCTTATTTAATATTCTGCAAGACACTTGAAGCCAAACATTGTTTCAAAGTAGTCATTCAAAACTGGTATATAAAATCATAACCTCAGCATAGTTATGAAGGGGAATCTTAATTTCCTTTAGCTGTTTATTATCAGCCACAATAGCCTTTTCACATCAACTATCTGCCATGGAATTGACCCAAAACAGATGGGGAGCCACTGTAATTACTAATGTGTTAGTGGTTATCACCTGTAGTAACTTCTCCTAAAGAGAGCTGTCAGGTATCCCTAAGTTCTAGCAGAAAATAAAAAAAGTATATTAATATAAGCAACAAAAACAAAACAAAATAAAAAATCCAAGCTACAGTCCATATGGCAAAGAAACATGTCTTTTTTAACCTGTCACTTGAAGATAATTATGCAAAATACAATGCAAAGCTGACAAATGTCAACAGAGAATCTTACGGCAACAAAAGTCATCTCATCACGGAGTTCCTTCTACAAGTTTTTTCAGATGCACTATTCAAGAAAAACATAGCACAAGACTGCTTTTCAGTCTGCTTGGACTATACAGGTACAAGAAATCATTAGCTAACATGCTCAGTTTGCATTTCCAAAAGAAGTGCTAACACATATGAGACAGTTTTCAAAACTGATGCACATTTGCAAATGTCTGACTGCAAGGAAACAATTCTAGAAGCCATACATCTGAAAACAAGCTACATTCAAAAGCACTATATCTTGATGACAGGAAGCATAAAAAAATAAATCCTTAATGGAAAAATATTAGCTTGAAGTCCATCATTTATCCCTTATACAATGTTTTTGGCTGCTTTTCACAAGTAATCCAAAAATAATGACAATATTTGGCTTGGCAGCAAGTTATCCTTTCCCTTTCTGAATAGTACAAATCCAGCTGCATAAATCTTTTCTCAACACCCCAGTCTAATACTCTGTTGTGAGGACCAAGGGTTTCTCAAAACAGCCAGAAAGTAATTTTGGGAGCCTGCAATTCACACTTGAGGGAGTGGAAGAAGACTGGCCTTGAGGACCAAAGGCCAACAAGGCTTTGAGCAGCTTAGAAACACATGCACAGGGCATGGTTTAAACACTGGTGTGATCTCCCAGGATCACAGCATGGCTTGGCAGCATGAGCAGGGCAAAACCAGTTTAACACACAATACCACAATCTACGCTGAAGCAGGAAGAAGTTGAGCTAAGAAGAATATATTACTATTAAATGCCTTTTTAGCTCAGCCATAGTTTGGATTTTGTAATCTAACAAGTCTCTCCTGACAACAAACCAGATGAGACCCAAAAAAAGTACTATTCAACTGGATTTACGCCTTCTGTAGTGGAATCCAGATTCTCAAAAACATCTTAAATGACACAGCAATTCATAAGCTTTCACAACGGACTACAGAGTAGCAAAACTATGTCAGAAGGCAGGGTAAGAGATAATCAACTAGAAATAAATGAACTGGGTGTAAGGAGGTACAAATCAGCCTTCTGGTGGCGAGAGCGGTAGGGTGGAAGCTGAAACCCTACCACCCTTCAAAAAACCACTCCAAGAGAAAAATCAATAGTCCTTTATGACATTTACCTGCAATAAGAGCTCACTGTAGATGAGATTTTAAGATTCTCAGAAAATGCAACCTAAAGGAATATTTAAGTGGGAAGATAAAAAGCAGATATCAAAAGGATTGATAACCAGCACATGTATGTTCATTAGCACAGGCAAAGACATTTTTTTAAAGGTCATATTTCCAACCATCCTCCCTCCTGGGAACATTCCCACCAGCTAAACAAGAGCTTTTGCCTGAACAAGGACTATTTACACAAGAGTCATCCTAGTCCTTCCCCACCCTCCCCAGGAGTTTGTTCGTTTACTCTGTTGTATTTTTCACTATCTTTTACAGTAGGGGTTATTTTTTGTAAAACACCCCTGATATAATTGGATGGATCAACACTGCTGTCCATCAGTTTCTCTGCTGCTCAGCAGGAACATGGCAGAGGCTTTTACTGGCCGTTTACAGGCAACTCATTTCTGTAATTGTGTTTGTCTCTAAGCTTAAAGACACTGATGATGAAAGAGCCAAGACTGTTCACCTGTTGTAACTCTCTTCAACTAAACACATCATCAGATTTAGATAAAATATTCTCAACACCTTCATGTCCTTATGAAAAAAGGGACTTCCTGAAACATCTGAGCATTTTTTTCAGGGAAATCTTTTCATCCTCTCTGTCACTCAACAGTAACAACTATGCTGAGCATCCCTACAATGCTCAGGAACAGCAGATGCCTAAGAAAACTGGTATTGCCATGTCAAAGATTGTCACATCTTATAAAAACCAATTTATCACATGGAAGAGGTTAATTATTGTATTCTGATTTCTTCACTTCTAACAGTGTAGTCCAAACCAACTTCCACTGAACAGTCACAAATTTCAGCACAGGACAACCACAATGCTTGTATTTCCTTCCTTAATGCATCTCAGGTTGACTAGGCATTTCACACAGGCATCGAGTAGGCTCTTGGATACCTGGGACAGTCTGCAAACAGACTGCCAAGCCACATCCTGCAAATTCTTGAAAGGCATTAATAAAACTGAGACTTGATTATCTGATGGTTATGCCTGCTTTTCAATTGTTTGTCTCTACACTTCTGCCCATCAAACACTGCTCAAAGAACACATGAGTTTACAGAAATTGCTGCTCCCCAAAATGACATTGTTAAAACCTAAGGAGGCAGGGAAAGAGGATACATCTGTGATCCAACAAATGAACCGAAAAAGTGTGTAACTAAGTCCTTTATCTCTCACACATTTATTCAAAAGGACAAGATTCTGGTTACTTTAAATCCACAACTGAAAAACAGTGTTGTACGACCTAATCATAAAGCTTTATGGTGAACACCACACACTTACTCAACCAAATTACATGTGACTGCTTTAACATAACATTATTTGAAAATACATGTCCTAAAAAAACAGCCTACAGTATATGGCATATAGTTCTACAGGCTTCCTGCTAAAGAACATATTTTATCAAAATAAAGATGAATGACATAAAAGTAGTAAATCTTTTATGTGGAAGTTTTCTCTTTGAGGCCCAAAAATAAATGCAGACACTAGGATTTTGTAAGAGTGACACAATATATCTAAAACTTCTTCCAAGCTACTCCAAATCATTCTGTGCAAGCATTTTGGTAACTGAACCAAATATGTGAAAGCAAACAGCCCAGTGAAGTAAATTAAAAGTGAGACTATTTAAACCTAGCGGACCAACTTTCAATGTACAGAAGGACTGAAAGTTCTCCCATTAAATTAGTAAAACCAAAATCATTAGCACAGGCTAACATACACAAAAATTATATGAGTTAACCATTAAAAAAATTATCATGTAAATTAGATATGGGAAAAATAGTAATGGTAAAATGCTATATATTGATATTGCAGAAAAATGGTTTTTGCAAGAATAAGCCTTGGGTCCAGTTCTGTTTACACTTTCAATAAACATATGTATCACACTAATGATAGTTACTAATTACACTGAACCAGGAAGAACTGTACATAAAAGGGGAACAAATAAAAATAATTTAGTGCCCTCAGAGGTCAGAAGTTCAAAGCTTGTAAGACCCAGGATAATCATGAAACAGGAATTAAATCTCTAGCTTGCAAAGGAATCATAACATACTGAAAGTGAAGAAGAAACTTGAAAAGCAGCAATGCTCAAATGTTATTTAAAGGAGTTGTCATAAATAAAGGAATACGACTGGAGTTTGTCAGACATCAAAAGCTTCGTCTTCCTACACAAAAACATCGCGTTACAGAGGATAAACCCAATCAAATAACAACCACACTTAACAGATGATCCTCAGACTAAGTCCAAAAAATCATGCATGTGGAATGGTGGTATGGACACCAAGATTTGGAGAATTGAGCTTTAAGGATGACAACCAGAAAATGTTGTGCAAAAAAAGCAGACTGAAAAAAAAAGCTTGAAGAAAGCAGAAAGGAATGAAAATATACAAAAGGAACCAGTGTGTGCATGCAGGTTCCAAATTAAAAGACTAGGAAGAATATGTAAAATGGCACAAAACATGGCTTGGAATACTGGCATGAAGTTACAAAAAAGAGCTACTAAATACAACGTAAATCCTCCTGCCAGTGAGATGTAATCGTTGAAATAATCTTTAAAAGGAAGTCTAATTGTTTAGAACATATAAAATCTCACTGGCCAAGACAATATTAGAACACACAAGTCTACAACCCTGCTTTAACAAGCAGATGGACTAGATAACCTAAATAATTTTTTCAACCCTGTCTTCTAGGATGATGTTCAGAAGATCTGACAGGCTCATGCACAATACCCTGCAGTCCTACAAGTATGTGAGCAAGTACAGTAAAAAGACATTGACATCAATTATGAAGCACAAAAATATATATACTCCACAACCTCTTTGTAAGGCTACATTTGTTTTGTTTTGTTTTTTAAAGGCACCTCATCCTCTAGCTATTGCCAGCTTTTAAAAAAATCACTTTTCGAGTTGAGCAAGAGCTCAATAGTGAGAAGGAAACATCTTTCAATTCACATTTGAACAGCCACTTCTTACATTCCAATTGTAATCAGAATGACAGTCTTTAAAAACAAGCATGCCGGCCTATTAGTTTTTATGTACAGCAATTTAAACAACTGTGACTACATATTGTATTATGTAAGCAAAAGCACAACATTCATTTCATACTCACACCATTATCCTTTGTATACACAAACTCAAGAGAACTCTTAATACTAAAACATTAAAATGCACCCATGGAGTCTTCCCTTACTAGACACATTTAATACATGTTTACAATATATATACACATATATAATATACATAATTTCTGGAATTTTTCAAATAAATCTTTGCAATTTTCAAAAAGAAATAAAATAATGACACTGAAAGAATATGAGTCAAGTACACAGAACTCTCACAAAGTTGAATGCTCAGTTTTGCAGCCAAGTTTCCTCCTTTTCATCATAACCAAAACATTTTATAAAAACTAATTGATCTGTATTATTATTGTAGTCATCTGTTTCATGGTAAAAGTTCTAATCTTATCTAAGGAAATATATTGCATATCAATATCATGAAGTGACATATCTGAATATTCTGAGCAATAAAAGGTATTCCAGGATATTTTATCAGTACATATGTGTTGCAGACTCAAACGGCACAGGTCAACCTTTTATTCTAAATAATATACTTGGTTTAAACTCTGAGATCAACTTAATATGTGGTCCCATCCCCCAATGCCACTCTAAAAACAACACAGTCAAACCTTATGTTGATATCTTTCAGTGACTCCTGCTTACAAAGTGTCAGTTTAAAGGTAAAGGTTTATTTTTCGGTTTCCAGTCTAAACCTCAGGCTGGTATATGAAGAGTTGCACTGGGTTCTTTCCTACTCATATCAGCACTGGAACTTAACTCCAGCAGAAATTCTGCTTTCCATTCCCATCAGAGAAAAACACCAACTTCGTGCTTATGAATAGTAATAATTCCGATGACGACACATAATAGAAAAGAATCCACTCACCTTCCTTTAAGAAGGGATAAAAAGACTAAAAGATAGGATTAAAAGTTATTTGTCAAATCAACAGAGAAGCTCTGAATAGATGAATAAAGGACATCTGTCAAGTAATTATGAGAAGCACTCATTCTTCAGATAACCCAATCAATGGCACATACACCCAGTTAAGCGGACAAGGTAAAAAGTTCCACAAATGGTGCAGCTGGGAAATATCTCTAGCAGTAGTAGAATCTCTCAAACTGATGGAGCTTTGTACAGTTCCCACCTAGTCCACTTAGAAGGACTCATACAAAGATTTAATCTTCAAACAAAGTATTTCACTATTATCCTTAATGCCCAGAATGAGACCCTTTTTAGCAGGAACAGAAAGAGGAGATGAATGTTTCATAGCTAAAATTGTAGGACAGCTTCTTTGGAAAGCCTTGTGATAATTTCTTGTGCCAGATCTCCAAGAATAAACAGCATTAAAATCTGAATAAGTTAAATTTGCTACTACAGTATACACAGACTGCATCAGTCTGTTGTTAATTGGGATTTAGACTAAAGGCTCAGCTTCTAGCCATATGCTAATACAGTCTTACAAAAATTATATAATTTTTTTTGCAAACTAAATATTTACTGAGAAACACAGAAGATGTAACAGAAACTTTACTGCATTTTAATTTATGTTAGTAATTTGCCTTTCCTTACTTGCATGTATCTTAGGCTAGCAGCCAGGTGGCTGAGATTAACTATCCGTTACTGCTCTCTGAACAAGATCTACTTCATTCATACCAAAGGGATGGCAAAGTGCCTCTCACATGATACAGCAATGAGCATGTGAACTGACTTTGAATCACTTTTTCCAGGTGATTTGAGTACGTTAAGATTCCTCAGAAAGAGAGGAGCATCCTAGGAAGTTTCCCTCTTTTCCTACTCCCTGATGCAATTAGACCCCTTTTTTCCAGTACTCCATTTTATTAATAGAGAATACGTAGACCTAGTTTCACCCAAGGCCTGCCTGGACGAAAATTCACACCCTCTAAATAAAAGCTTTTCTTTTT